>JYDV01000012.1:136831-444389 GCA_001447645.1 Trichinella pseudospiralis
TGGTGTATAAACTGTTTTTTAAAGATGAATTCTCACCTGGTCTCATTATATGAAAACCACTAATATATAATTTTACAGTGAAATATCTTAGATCTTACATATTAGAACCTGAAGCAGTTAATTCGAAGCATCCTGTCGAAGCATCCCTCGCCCAGTCTTATAGGATCAGTACACCCAAAACAGCATACATGCCTCTTGTTTTCTTTTGATCTGCTTCGTGCCGTCTATAGATTTTTGTACAGCGTCATCTGCATTTTGATTTTTTTCACTTCGTTCTCAATACCTGCAAAAATGATATTAAATCAAACATTTCCTCACTTCATCAATTATTAAGAGTTGCACAGAAATTTCAAATATAATAATTAACTGCCTTTGAATTAAAAGACAGCATTAACAAAATAAATACACAAAACTTTGAAATATAATTCAAACATACTTACAAAAACGAATTACTTTTCATGAATTATAAACGGCTAGTATTTTACGCCGTATTAAATTCAGAGAACATTTTACAACGCTACCACTTGCCACGTATGTCAAGCAAACAAATGCCCTATTGCTGATAAGAAGGCACCATTATGGCGATTGTTATTTGCATAATGGAGCGTTAGAAAGTTAGCTTCAGGGGGTTAGAACTTTATAAAGATCTTCTTTTGATTGGTCATTTTATTTTCGGTTATTAATTCTGTGTATGAGATTTCATTTTTATATGTAAGTTTTTATAAAAATTTCATCTTTTAAGTGAAATTATTTAATTTTTTATTTTATAGCCATTTGTTTTCCAATGTGTGCTTTATTAAGTTGATTGCGTTTCATGCAAAAAGAATTACCTGTAGTGCCTGCTTGAAACAGGCTATCACCCGTATCAACTTGCGTTACAGAAAGGAAAGCGGTCGCCCGGAGCATTCTTATGTTCTTTCTTGTTTCTGCTTCTGTTTTATATCGTGTTTTTGGTGCCAGGGCTCTGACTTTCCTATGTACCGCCTGGCAGACGTGGAAAGCTTTCGTATTTGGGAAGTAGCCGTGAATCGCAGGTATCAGCGCTGTTTCAAAGTCACAAATTATTGTTTGTGGATTGAGCTGAGGTTGACCCTGAGAACTGCCGCTTTGTTTATTAAAGCTTGAAAAATAATCCCGCCAATATGTTCCAATATCTTTACCCGTACATAAACAGTAGACTGCTGGCACCAGCTCACCCGCCACAAAGGCATGGAAGGTAAACAGTTGTTGATATCATTGTAGTAAAACTTTGAAAGTACCATCCATGTCCACGGTTCGCATGACTGCCAACAGTCTAATGTTGGAACCCGTAGCAAATACCAGTATATACCTCGATGCACTCTGCCACAGCAAAAATTCAACAACACATTCTTCTAGGCTGCACACGTCTTCTAATGCATGGAGTAAATCTATCATTTATCGTAAAATTGATCTTTATTACTTCTTCACTTCAAATACTACAAGTTCCGTTTACTTAAATAACCAATAAACAAACATATAATTACACATAGCCATACACATATTTATGCAAATAAGTATTTATACGTATTTAATAGACTTATATCTCAATAATCAACTTTTATGTCGACGCCATGAAAGCGCTTGATTTTTTCTGTAGCTTCAATGGAAAATTTACTTTTATTGAAAATTAATGAAAATGTTTTTCGCGTGACTTGAGAAGAAACTGTTGGCCTATAATAGACAGCTGAAAGCAGTACATTTAAACGTTGCAATACTTTATCGCTGGCTAATGCAGGTGCAATTTTTCCAGTTATATTGTAAAGCAGTTACAATACAGGTTGATCAATCTCTGGAGTTTGGATATATGTATTAAGCAGCTAAATTTTGTTGGATTCATTGACATTGCCTGGCGTCATGAAGCGGACTAGCTAGCACCCATTGAAAAATTACTCGATCAGTTTGTCAGAAACTGTCAAAGGTCGTTTCACCCGTCTGGTCAAATGCGCATTAACGAACAACTAGCTGAATTCCGTGAAAAATGCCCCTTTCGTTATTCATGAAGCCTAAACCTGATCGTTATGGCATAATGTTGTGGATGTTGTACGACGTAGAGACGCATAATACGCATAGAACCCTTGCCAGCTGATCTTGAAAATTTTCCTAAAAGCAAAATAATTTCATTTATGCAAACGTCACAAGTAATAATTAATTTAAAAAAATCAAGAAATGAACAATATACTTGAAAGTAGCAGATCAGCTTATCATCGTTCAAGTATTCTTCAACTGGCTCCATTTCAGATATCTGTACATGCTCATTGTGAAGCAATGCCGCCAACTAGGGCCTCGGATCTGACTGATGATAGTTAAGCATTAATTTCAACAACTTTTGCACCTCGTCAATTTTCGACAGGAGCAAAAAGTCATCTAGAATAATAATTACTGGCTTTCTCAATTCTTTCTGCACTTCAACTCCTTGCATGCAAGTTTTCATTGGATAGAACATCTCAAGCAGAATTCTCATACTCAAACTGTATACATATTTGCATGTACTTACTTATGTAAGTAAATTACTGCAGTTGTGTTATAACGCAGGCAATGTGCAAACTTTTCAGTCCTTACATTTTTCAAACAGCTTAATTGATCAATGACAATAAAAAATTGGAAATTTCTGAAAAGAAGCTTTTCCAAAAATGACTTAAATCAATCGGAAATATTTGATATTGTCCAAATGATGCATTTGTCTAGCTACTGTCCATCGAAGTGCCAATGGTTGAAATGACGCGAAATTTGACAAAACGATCATGCTATATTTGAAAAACATCCAATAACTTTACATGATAAACTGCTTTATCATGCTTTATATTCTAGATAATAATTTTCCAGTCAGTCGGGAAAAAAAGTTCTTCATCCTAAATGTGAATTGAGTAAAATTCAGAAATTTAATATGTCGTTTATAAATTTGGTTTCTTAACAAAGAAAAATGCGTACATAAGAAGAAAACAAATAGCATAAATTTAAAACAAGATTGTGTGCAGCAAGTTTTATTCAAATGAAAAAAGAAATAATGCAGACAATCCAATTATTCTTTTCATAATTTCAGGTCCAAAACAATGTTATAATTATCATCATTCACATAAATTGATTAAAAATAGAAGCACTCTAACAAAGTTTCACTGAGTGCCTGTTTGCAATTAAATCAAGATAGCTCAAACTGCACGTTGCACCTGAAACTAACTAAAAATAAAAAATACTGCCTATATCATCGTGCCACAACATCACGTATTGAAAAAATGAATAAAAAGTCCGTACATATGAATATATGCAAAGAATAATACCAGCAAGAGTGAGAAACAGGAGAGCAAAGAAGATGAATTATAATAAAATTCAGTTAGGATTAATAAATTAAATAAATAGACGCGCCAATTTTAATGCAAAAGCAAACGGTTCTTTTAATTATTATTAACCGTACTGAAAATGTTCGCTCATGTTAATAACAATAAAACAGAAGCTATCGTTTCTGTCCAAAAAAAAAATTGGCATCTTTTTCAACTGAAATAAAACTTTCTGTAATAAATGACAGATAAGATTTTTTTCTCCCATATGCCAGCTGGCTAAAAGACTTAAATAATTAAATAAAGAAGAATAATTATTTTCAGTTTCTTTACATATATACATATATCCGCAGCTATATATGCATATATGGTTTTAAATTATCAGTTATTTTTATAATATGAGCAGTTGGCAAAATCAAAGTTGAAAAGAGCAATCAACTTCGAAATCTACACGTGACCGCGGTAAGCATCGGCCTTAAATTCAAGCATTCGCATCGGATCGACAATTGATGCACCCGGCAAATTCGCCTTCAACATTTCTTGGTGAAGATATCGCGCATGGTTGACCAACATCTGCAGTGCAGAAGTCTGAGGATGTCCTAAATATTCTGCAAACAAAAAAACCAAATAAAATCAAAATTCAATATTGTAATAAGAGATATTTTCACCCAATATTGCATTATTCACTGCATTCGCCAATGGTTCACGTTGCTCCGGCTTCAAAAGATAAGCAGCTGGACAACTTTTCACATTACTGTAAGCAATGAGTGAAAATGCCGACAACAGCAGCTGCTTATTTTTCTCATCCATCAGCTGCTGATCTTCCATGCGCATTGCAAACTGATTCAATTTGCGACCAAACACCACTAACTGTTCAACACGGTAAAACAAATCTGGCGCATATTCGGCCTCGGAATCGGAAAAATCCTCCAGCTCCAATCGCTCTGAAGCAAAAATATTCAATTTTTATGTAAAACTTAAAAGCAAATAAAAATCCAACAATCAAAACAATCATCACCTCTGTCGAATTCTTCCATAGCATCATACGCATCTCTACCTGCACCGTTGCCTGAACATTTTCCGGTTGAATCCTCTGCTACTACCTCTGCTTCTGCGTTGCCGCTGCCGTTTTCTACGCATCCATTTTCACAAGAATCCCTTCACAATCATTGTTAATTTAAAAAAAGGAAAAAATGCAGTGCTAGAGTTCAAAATTAATAAATAAACAGGTAACAAAAATAAGTACAGGTATGCACAATAAAACGGTAAAATGAACTACACATAGTGACAAATGTGATATATTAAAAAAAAAAATTCTTCATCTTCACACACACACACAACAGAATTTAAAAATCCATTTAATGCAATAATTAAAAAAAACCCAGCATCAGCACGTGCAAAATCAAAGGCATACAAATGTCGCATCCACTTACATTTCACAGCCATTACGAGAAGAGTCTTCTGAATTTCCACGTTCTTCCTTATTGTCTGCAAAAGGTGACAACGGTGCTGTAGCTGCAGGAGATTTTTCTCGCACCGGAGAACCCTTAGGAGAAGCTTAAAAAACAAAACAAACATTACTACAAAAAAGTATAAAATCTAAAAAGTACTAAAATGATCCACTACTCATTTTACTCGGAGGTGTTTGTGAAGCTGATTTCATTACTACAACAGGCGTTGGGGAATCTCTTGAAGGCGAACAGTGAGGAGGCGTGTTCGGCGAGGACAAAGATGGTAGGCTGCCAAAACTACCAGTATGCAGATCATCGCCCAGAGCCTAAATTTAAAAAATATAACTTTTCCGACATGAAGAACTTAAATCACCATTATTCTCGCAACTTACAGAGAGGTCGATGCTCAAATATAATTCAATAAACTGGCGAACTTTCAATTCAAATGCAAGCTGCATATTATTTGACAATAATTCAGGATAACATCTGTCGATCATTTCGCAAGCACGTTCAACTTGCCCTTCTAGCAGGAGCATACGGATTTCTGCAGAACGTTTGCACTGAATGTGAGTTACATAATTTGCCAAAATTTAATGCCTACTCTGACGATTTTCAACTGATTCTTGTGGCTCTTTGTTGGTCTGATACGTAACCGAATTGAACGACTTCGCTGTACCAGCTAACGCTTCTTGGACAAGAAACGCTGATATAATACTGAAATAAAACAAACAACTTCGATGTGATACAATCAACGAAACAAAAATACAATAATACTCACGAGTTCATAAATTCCACTTTCTGTTTTGGTAACGTAGTTTGGCGAATGTTCAAAAATATTTCATACCTCACTTGCTAAAACAAGAAAAAAAAAAGTAAATTCATGCCGTATTGCAAAGAAATTAAAATAAAAAAAAATCCACTTTTATTTCTTCCATTATATCATATTCAAACGGCTGCTGACCAAAATTAACTTCCACCACTTCACCTGGAGTCTGCAGTCCAATTGTTGGAAACAATTCGCTCTGTAAAAATTCGACAAATACATTACAACAAAGCAAGCTTTACTGAAGCAAAAGCCACTAACAGGTAAATCGGTGAATGCAACTCCTAAAAATAATTACCATTAATTACAAAACGTACAAGTGTCAACAATATATACGCACCAAGATGTCGTCCATTCTTCGTGTAAAAGCATGTCCTTTTCAATATATGTACACCGCAGCCGATGATATCCCCTGTTGTAAATGTTGGTCCGTACGGAGAACCTGATCCGGAAGAACAAAAAGAATTGCCATCATCACCATGATAACCATACGAAAATTTATCCCATCCTGTTGAACATTAAAAATAATTACAAAAACAACATATACACTCTATTACACATGCCTGGCAAACGATTAAGACAAACTGACGATTGGGAAAGTCCAACGCCTATGTATCTAAATAAAGACAATTTATTTAATTTAATATTAGATTTAACAAAAATTAAAAACAAAAGAGAAAACACTACATTACCCGTCTCGGCCTTTATTAACTATTTTCACTTCGAAATAGTACAACCCACATGCTGCCGGAATTGGACAATTGCTCCTAACCGCGGCAGCATCTTTGTGGGTTTTTCCGGCACCTGAATGGAACTCTACTAAGAACTTACCATTGAGGAATTCATTGGAATAACAAAAACGCATGCTCGATAAAAATTAAAATTTTATTACCTTTTACCAAAAAAAAATAAATATCTAAAATTACAGATAACTTAAAATTTCAAAAATAAATTATATCAAAATTCTAGATATTTAATATATGTAAAAGCAAAAAATAGTTTATTATATTAAAATAAAAATTTTAATTTTAAAAGCAACTGATATAAAGTAAAAATAAAAAAATGCACAGCCAGAAGAGATTACAGTATTTAATTGCCATTAATGCTATAGTAAGAACAATCAAGATCAAAATAATTATTAAAAAGACTTACGCAAACTATACCTATTATTCCCATTTTATGCTATGAATTGTCACTGCCTAAATGATTATCATCAAAAACTTAATCCAGATAAATGTGTCCTGGATTAGCATCCATTTTAATAAATTTATGATCTAATATTTATTGCCCCCCCCCAAAAAAAAATTCTTCTTACTCTTAACTGCGTAAGTACCTTTTAAAGCAAAACATTTTTATAAAAATGTATTGCAGTGTAACCTTATTACTATTCGTCGAAAGCATTAATACGTAATTGTAAAATACCTAAACGCCACAAAATTAAACATTCCACAACTGCTTTCATTAACTAGTACAACTTTAGAATTTACAAAGCAGTTAGATTAGAATTTGCAACCCACATTATTATAAAATAGCAACCGTTATATACCAGTTAATAAACAACAAAAAAATCATTCAATCACATTCATTAAATTTACAAAAATAGTATTAGAAAATCCTGTCTGCACATAAATGATGACAAAATCCAGTTGTCAAGCATCTTAAATTATTACAAAGACTTGCGTTCACAGATTTCAGGTCAACGAAAATGCCAGAAATGCAAACGAATAATTTATCATTAATGCAGTTTCAGTTGAAACAGCTGCCCACTTTAAAGCTCCATAAAAAGATTTTTTAAATGAATTAACACATTTCTCTTCAAGATAATGAAAAATCTGTTAAAATATACACGTTGAAACTTCCTTTTGCAACTTACGATTAAATTAAGAAAAAATAAATAAAAGAATGTATTCAACTATTTACTTATTTGATAAAAAAAATTTTAGAAATCATATTAAGCTTAGTTTAAAGCAAAACAAGAAATATTAAAAATCAATAACTAATAAGCAAACAGATTTATAGCAATTTACCTTTGTAATGAACACGAAGGTTGTTCAAAGACAAACCCAAATACTGATATTTGTCTTTCGGATTCCAATGCGTAGGCAAAGAGATTCCAGCTTCAATGACACCGGGATATAAATCATACAAATAGGAATTCTTTGTAATCATCATTTTGATGTGAACTAAAATGAATGCACAACTATCACAACTTATAAAACAGCATTCTTTTAAAATAGAAACATAATATATGAACTTGTCAAAAAAATTAACTATTTTTTTCATTCTAAGCAATATCTGATAACAAATAAGTCAAAATTTGCAATTAATTACTGCCGCAATACTTAAAAAGAAGCAACGTGGGGATTCGCTACGAACGAAAAGCAATTTACATTTTGCTGGAAAATATAAACATACTTATACTGAAGATAATACAATTATCATCGACAGTTATTTCAAATATAAATATTGTTAATTTAACTACTATTTGATTTATAAAAAATAACAGAACAAAAAATACAAATGCAAAATGTTACCCATATATACATAAAAAATAGCACAAACAGCAAAAGAAAATCATGACAAAAATACAAAAACTAACAAAATGTTTACTTTTACGTGAAAGTTACATAAACTTTGATTTCATATAAAACTACTTGAAATAAGCAGAAAAAGTCAATAAACAAACAACGTTTACAATAATACATAAACATAGTGAATTGAAACTTTCAAAAAGTTATAAATGAAAACGTCTCGCTTGAAACATAAAAGCAAATTAAAAATGAAAAACACGGAGCAAGACTTGCAAAACAGCTTGGGATGAATACCACGCAACCACCAAGAATAAATAGGGTACAGAATGCAATTAGCAATTTTCAAGTTTGACAACAATAATGAATCAACAATGACCAAAGATAAGAGAAAAATACATAATTTTGTTTTAAATTAAAAATTAAATTAAGTTTTGTTTATAACTGAATGATATTTTTTAATTAAAAATTTTTTTGGCAATAATTATTTCTTTATACTGTAATGGTAGTAAAGCACAAAATAATGTTAATCATCACCAGTGAAAATTAACTTATTGTCATTTTCACTTATAGTTTATTATGAATCTATGAGGATTTTTATTGAAAATAATCTGTTAAAAATTTAGCTCTTTACTATACAATGATAAATGCAATTTAAAATATTTTCAATGTATTACATTTCTTTTTAACAAATAAATAAAAGCTACTCCTTGAGCGAATATAACGGCATGACGCAACTGGTCATTTTGATTTCTGATTACGCCTCGTTGTCTACTTTGGCTAATACAATTCAAATCAAGATTATATACATCATTCCCTTGATCGTCATAAAGTTGTATACGTTAATAACGAACATTCGTATATGAAATTGCATGAAGATCATCTTAAATAAAATTCTTTTTGAAATTTAAAGAAAAATAAAATGAAAAGTAAAATAATTGAATTTGAATGTGTTTGTTTCATGTTATACATATGCATATAATTTTTGAATTCTTTACCAAATAAAATACAAACCTTATCATCATTTGTACTGTAGTTTTACTTCTCTCTGGCATCAGTCGTAAAACATTGGTTAAAACTTTTTAACAATGTTAATTGCTTTTTTAGTGAAGATTATTACATCTTTTACAAATCTTTGAAGAATCTGTATTACTTTTGGTCAATGATGGTCTCCAGAGACAACGGTGAAGCGCCGAATGTGGACGACAAGTTTGGACTTGAATGGACAAATGAAGTTGCCACAGACTGGAAGGCTGCCGCTGTAAAGCGAGGCTACTGGGTGGATCCATTTATATATTGGTTTCAGCAGCCGAAACAAAATATCCTTCGTTTTCCTGAAATGCTGCGCGGCTATTACGCTCGCGTCAAAGGAATACGTATTGTTGTTGAACAGTTTCTCGATAAATTTGCACCAGCTTGTCAAATTATAAATTTTGGTGCAGGCTTTGATACGATGTATTGGAATTTATCAAAAGAAGGACGCCAGATTGATCTGTATTTGGAAATTGATTTGCCAGATGTTGTTAGAAAGAAAATAAATTGTATTCTTCGTCATTCATCCGATTTGTACAGTTTTGCTTGCAATGAACGTAAGTTTCATCCAACATTTACTTGTAGTTTGTCAGTGTTGCTAAAATATCATGGGGATAAATTATTTTAAGAACAGGTGCAACATGGTGTACTCTAAAATATTTTAATTTTTTAAATTACAACGAATTGCATTCATCCGCAAAAGAAATTTTGGAAAATCATTGAAAGTGTATCAATTTCAGTTTCTGTTTCATATTGAAGAGTAATTTTTAAATTGCACATATGAATCTGAAGAAAATTTTAACGAATTTTTAAACATGTTTTTCATTTAATTAAAAATTGTACAGCTGTTGAATGATATACTTAATCATGTTAAAAGTTATTTGATTTTTTCATTTCAAAGTTTAAATTTCAGAACTGCAGATGTTGATAGATCGCAATGACGTTATGCATACTTTGAATTATCACATAATGGCTGGTGATTTGTGCAATACAGATGATTTGATGGAAAAATTCCTTAGTATTCCGATTGATTTTTCTAAGCCGACTCTGTTTTTATCAGAATGCGTTCTGGTATATGTGAATGTTGATCGAACCAAGAATTTGTTGCAAATGTTGAGCAACAAATTTGCCAAAGCTTGTTTTTTGGACTATGAACCATCGAATTTGAATAGTATTTTTGGACGCAAATTTTTAGAAAACATGGCACAGATGAAAGTATCAGTATCTGGTGCATCGTTTTGCGAATCTGTTGATAGCATGCGACAAATTTATGAAGAAAGCGGCTGGTCGAATTTTAAATCCTGGAAAGTTAGTGCTGTCTATTTGAATTCTCTGCCTCGCCAAGATAGAGAACGGTATTCATTACTGACATATTTATTTTGTGGTATATTTTTTTTACAAATGTTGATGTTCTTTCTTTCTTTTTGCAGTGTGGAAACGTTGGATCTGTTGGATGATCCTGAAATGCTGAATCAGATGCTTGATCATTATTTATTTTCCGTGGCTACTAACAGCGATGACCAGAACTTAATCAGTATTGGTTTTGAATGATGATGTCACTTTTGCGTTTTTCGCATACTTTTTGTTAGTTATTTGATGCTTGATGATCACTGGTTAATAAACAAATGACTGTAATTTTCTTTTTCTTTTCTGTTCTTTCAAGTACGCTACAGTAAAAGTTACAGTAATAATATGTGTTTGACTTTGAATACTTTAAAAATGATAAATTATTAAATTGTGATTTTAAATTATATTCTATATTAAAAAGATCAAATTTTGCATCATTATCAACTAATGGTAGCAATGAAATGTAGAGTGCAAATTGTAATTCAAGTGTTAACCGGCTGGCAGAATTGAGTTGATGGATTGATTGAGTTACACGATGATACGCATGAATCCAATCATTTGAATAGGTAAAACAGTTGTTGAATTATGAATAAATGAATTAGCATTATGATTATGATTATGATTATGATGTGATGAGATAAGAATTGAATGGTAAATTTCGCATCGCAACAATCAGGGCAGCGAGCAATTAAGAAAATTTTGCTCTAAGAAAAATTTCATTCACTATGCGCTGATCAGATGGGAAATGTTTCATTGAATAACAAAAAATAATAAGACCACAGATTTATAAGTGAATAAAAAATAAAATGAAAAATTCAAATAAATGTATAATTCATGCATGCGGAAATTTATATTTTCAAATAAAATACAATGTTCGTATATACAATTCGTTATTTTCTTTTCAACTTTGACGAATGGTAAAAGTATTTTATTGAGCAGGAAAAAGCATCTGAAATTAGACAATGACATCTAAATTTCAATAAAACATGACTGATTAGAAAATGAAATTAAAAAATAAGAAAAAGAAAAATAATATCAAAATTAATTAATTGCACAAATCGTTGTTGGATAAGAAAGAAGTACTGTGAATTATTTTTTCTGTCTGAGAAACTTCAAGAAATCCGTTGATTAATTTTAACAAAAAAAAAAAAATTCTATTATTCGTTAGGAAAAATTTAGGCCTGATTTTATTACAGAGCAATAAATAAATCAATAATGATGACTTCGTATGAAGTTGCTCTGTATTCAAATAACTAATGCAAAATATGTATATGTCAACAACAGTAAACAGAAGTAGTTTGCTCTTTTGAATGCAAAATTTACTTCATATAATGTTCATGCATCAGCACAATTTTCACGGTAAAATGATAAAATTTTTAGTTGAATATTATAAATTGAAAATAGTTTATTTGAATAAAAAGAATTGAGCAACATTGTGTCAAACAGAAAAAATGTTCAACTTATAATCAGTGTTTAATTCTGATAATGGAATTATTCAACTTCAGCATGAAACATGAAATATATAAATGTATGTATGCATGTATGTATTATTTTCATACATGCAATAATTAAATGAACATCTTCAGCATGAACTTTTCAAATCAAAAGAATAAATACACACCAAAAAAAAATGCAATCTTAGAAATGAATTTTTTAAATTTAAGTTTGAATTGCAAAATCAGATTAGGATTTTAAAAAATTAAAAAAAGGAAAAAACAAAATTTGAATAACTTATTTTATAAATTGAATTTTATCAGTGATAATGAAAGTAGAAAAGATTTGTTGATGTGATTTCAATTGGATGCTATTGAAGTTCATGAAAGTAAGAAAAAGTGTCGTTTAATTTTGCACAAGCAAGCTTGTGAAAGCAAATTTATGGCATGCTGTTGTTGTTGTTTACAAATGTGCATTGTTGGAATTGTTCAAGCAAGTTCGTTTATAATTTCGATCATACGGCAATATTGGTAGCTAATTTAGGCAATAAGTTTACTCCAAGCAGTCGTCTTTTCAATCGATCACTGTGATTAAGTAAGCATGGCGCCTCATTCAAGCTCGGCATCGATGAGGGAACAACACATTTTCCAACACTGCTGCTCAGTCAGTGATCATATCGATCGACCGTTAGCAAATGAGAATCAGTCGAACCGAACCGCCTATAAAGCGATCGTTCATTTTCAAGTGAGACGTCACAGGAGCTGGCTCGGTTTCAACTTTGCCAGTCTGATTCCAGCCGGATCTCAGATTCAGTATCCGTTTTATTCCAAACAAGCCAACCAATGAGCCGATACCATCAACTGCCATCACTTTGTGGAATATTGCCATTTTTGGATTAAATTATTCTTCTTTCAATAGTTCACTTGGAAATAATTGACTAATAATTCCGGTAAGTTTTTGCATCTTCTTTTGTGAAACATAATTTTCCAAAATTGTTCTCTCAACAATAATATCCGCAACAACATCTCTCGCAATCTAATGTTCACGTCGCACAAATTTACTCACTCATTACTCATTGCAATGATGATGAATGTGCTTCATGAAAAAAAGAACAAAAAATACAACTGTCTGAATGTTGTTCAAAAATGTAGAAGGGGAGGGAGAGGGGTATAATATTATTCTATTTTCAAAATGAAATGTTTCCAATTACAATCAATCACATTTGCACGCTGATCTGATTCATTAATAATACAAATTATTATAAAATTTTCCAATTCAATCAAAGTATCAAATACAATTTTTCTTCACTTCAAATTTGCATGTTAAAAATGTCAAAAGAACATCTATAAAAGTGGTCATCTTTTGTTTGTTTGTCAAATATGAACACAACATAAAATTATTTGAAAATATTTTCAATCAATGACTCAATTCTCTCTATGATCATGCTCGTCATCACCATCACATCAAATTATCATTATTGCACACCGTTCGATTGGAAATGATCAATAACCCAAAGCTACTATTGACATGCTGAAACAAACGTAACAGCTTCCGGCAAAAATTGGCTCTTTTACTAATCGATTCATCAACAAATGTGGTAACAAAATTGCTGGCACAAGTTTTAAAAATGTACACGCACACACACAAAGTTCTGTACTTCTCAATGATGCAATGAACAAATCAAATTTCCTATGAAACAATATCTCTGCTAAACTATATACAAAAAGCTCTGATCGATCGACAACCCTTGCTTTTATACTGTTATGAATGAATCAATTCTGTGTGTATGTTAACAAAAAGCTAAAAGTATTGCTTTTTTGAAAATGAAAAATCATGAAAAGCATCGGTTTTTTTAGTTTTCTCAAAATTTACAACAAAGCAACAATTTTTCAATCTGCCTTGGGTCTAAAAAAATATTTGATGCTTCATTTGTTGGAAAAAAAAATTTTTTTTTTTTAATAAAACAAGGAATTAATAAAGAAATAATAATCAGACATTTTTCATCTTATCAACCAATTTGACCAAAATTTGTTTGACATCTCTGATTTATCAAGCACCATAAATACGTCACGCATACAACAAATCTCACGTGCGTCAGATTTGAATGAAAATCTTTTCTATTCCACATGATTATTGCATGGCAGGTTTAACTTCAATGCAGAATCGTTAACTACATTATATGTATATATTTATACTTATATATTTATTATTAACATCACTTTTGTAGAACATCAAGTAAATTTCGTAATAATCATTGTATTCATGCAACTAATGCTCAAACTTGATAAACATGCTAATTGTTGTTGTTCACATTAACCAACTTTTCTTTCGATCACTTATCACATTGATTCATCAGTAAAAATTATGCATAAATTCTATTTTAAAAATGTCTACTTTTGTTTAATTTCATACAAATACAAACTGCTTAAATTTTTTTCACATTTTCTACAAACTCTTACTTCAACATCAACCGTATGAATAAAGCAAAGGTAATAAATAAATGATATTGATTGTTCGCAATTATTACATCAAACATTTATTCTTCATAAATTCTATTCCTTAATCGAAAATTTGATAAAGGAAGTGTTTATAATTTCTTACAATATATGTACACTTTTTTCCTGCTATTCTATTAACTTGAAAAAAAATCAATTTTGAATATAATATTAAATTGCAATGAAATAATTTACAAGTTAAATAAATTAATGATAAGTGAAGTATTATTTTGAATTGACATTATGCACCTGTTGAGATGGAAATCTGAATTACAAAATTCTTTGCGTTGATTGCGTAATGCTGTCGGCTCTTTATCCATATGATCAAAGCAAACTACCGGAAATTTATTTATTATGCTTTATAATTTTTTAATAAACAATATAAAATGATTGCCTGATGTTTTGCTTTCTAATCTTCAATGTGTTTCTTTTGTAAAATAACTTTTCAAATAACAAAAATTGAATAATAATAAACCAACATAAACAGAAAAGAATGGGAGAGTTGATGAGAAACATATAGGGAAAAACATAGTGTTTATTATAACTGTTAGATTAGATCTGAAATTGAATCTACAAATTTCAAATTGTATTATTTCAATTCTGAAATATAAAGGAAGTAACGTCAGAAACGTTGTCAGTGTATATATTTTCTGTCCTTTTTATTCTTTTTTTTTTATTATTATTTCCTGAGCTATCGTTGTCATCGATATAATTGGGATTTATGTTTGCATGAAGAAAGAAAGAAAGAAAGAAGAAAAATCAAATCAAATCAAATGACACTGACAAATAATAGATGACAATTTTCCGTCGGGATATTGTCATGATCAGTGATGTGAGTGGTTTCTTGAGCCGTTATTAGTTCAATAAATATGATCCGATGAAATTAGACAAATAAAAAAATGGTAATAATAAGAATGACAAAAAAAACAGAACTACAGCGTTGTCAAGTTGAACCTGAATCACGGCTGAGTTTAATGAAAAGCTTGCAAGCAGTAGTTATATAGTTGGTTGATTATTGATCAAGAGTAGTTTGCTTTGATGCTTATGCGCCATTTACGTACAAGTCATTAGATGATAAAAACTAGAGCTGTGTAGTAAGTTGGAAGCATGCGTTTGCTCTTGGCATACGCTGTTGGTATTGATTTTTCACCTAATCCTGATCAAACACACATGCGCAAAGTCATTCGGTCAAATTTAAATTATTTTATTGCGGCATGCGGTTGCTTGCTCTCTCTCCCTCTCCCTCTCTCCCTCTGTGTGTATATATATGCTTGTATGTATGTGTTGTTCAGAGGTTATCTTTTTTTTTAATTGACTATCCTCATGCGAAAATGCGACGCTCGGGGCTTGGTGTATAAAATGTTGAAGTTCAAGTTTGTTATAAATTGTTTTTGTCATTACTCATTGGGAACTGTGGGTAAAGTGTGCGGAAAATTTAGCCTCAGGTTTGTCAGTTTATAATAGAAAAGCGGCTAACTTGAAAATCAATTTTCAATTGGTCAATTCACCAACTACATTAGTTGGTCGATCGATCACATATCGGTTTTTCGACGTGCAACATTCGATTCGGTTGTTTTTCGAAAAATTCAATGGGTTTTCAAAGGGGCAGCGGCTAAAACAAGCAGAACACCTCCGCTTGGGATGCTTTTACAGCTTTTTTAAACTGTTCAATTGTTATGTTGTAAAAGAAAATTTTCCTTTAGATGGGACATAAAAAGACAACCACTGTGATGGCTAATTTCACCAACAACTCCACGTCCTTAGTGCGCAGGATGCAGAAACGTCCAAAAGAGGAACTTTTGGACAGCAATTCGAAAACCGGTGCCCGTTACAGCGTTGGTGTTGAGTATGAGAAGAAATTTTGACTGAAACAAGCCAATATGCATTTGTGTTCTTGATTTGACAATTTTTTAGGGAAGTGACAAATGCTGTAGTAGCTACTTCCAAGACAACACAACCATCCGCCAATGACAAAGCACTCGAAAAATTCACCGTTCTCAAAAATCAAATTATCAAAAAAACAGGCAGTAAATACATTTACATGTGCAATATTATTTGCGATCGATAATTCATGAAATCACTTTACAGTTCCTGAATGGGGATGGATCGGCATTGCCATCTTGATTGCACTAATTGCGCTCTGTTGTTTATACTACTGCATACGGAGGTTCTTTGCCAAACGACGCCATGGCAAAAAACAAGAAGGAAAATCTAAAGGATTTAAAAAATTTGCCAAGGGTGTAGATTTACTTCCTACAACTATGAAAAACAAAGTATTTTGCTTTTTCTCTTGATTTCTTCTTTTTTTTGTCATTTCTAACTTTAGATACAAGCCAGCGATCTGGAACAGCTTGAAGAGAATATGGAAGAGAATGAAGTTGAACAAGCTGGAGAACCAAAAGAAGAAGTGAAATTGGGAAAAATTCAGTTTCGACTAGATTATGACTTTCAGCAAAATCAAGTATCTTTCATTAATAATAATAATAATAATCAAATTTGAATGCACGCATTTGCAATTTTTGTACAGCTTTCAGTTACGGTCATACAAGCAGTGGAATTGCCAGGAATGGATATGAGTGGCACTTCTGATCCTTACGTAAAAGTATGCTTAATGCCGGATAGAAAGAAAAAATTTGAAACAAAGGTTCATCGAAAAACGCTTAATCCGGTGTTTAATGAAACATTTCTATTTAAAGTGAGTTCAGCTTAGCAGATCTTTGTAGAATTTTGTTATTACTTTTGGATTTGCATTTGATTCATTAATTGCATAACTTTTTATATACTTCATTCATTGAAAAGCATCAAATTATCTTTTTGATTATCATTATTATAACTGCTAACATAAGATAAACTGCTCATGAACACTTTTTAGCTTAATCTACACTAACTTCAGTAGATAGACAGATAGATAGATGGATAGATAGATAGATAGATAGATAGATGTTTATTATGACGTATTTTATAATAAACCAGCAAAGTCAACAAATCTATAAAGCATGAAAAATTTTCGTTTGACGTCAATCAATAATGGCACCTAATAAGAAAGCTTATTAGAAAGCAGGAAATTAAATGTTGTTTGAATTAGAAAAAAAGCCTTCCATGCTAATAAGGGACATTTCACAAACACACGCATTTGAACAATAGATTGGTAATTTATCGCTAGAGGCATTGTTCAACATTTTATTTTTGCATTTAACTTGAAATCTATTTTCATGGAAATTTTCATTTAACCTTTTATAATGAAAGCAGTATTTTACAAGAAAATAAATTTCATTGAAATTAGCATCTGTACACAATACCAGTTCCATGTTTATTTGAACTTTTGAATCATTGCCAATCCTTATTGTTGTGCTATCTGTGCTGTTCAAGGAATATCAATATCGTATTAGTTAATATTTCTGCATATGAAATTTCAATCCTACTGAATGTAAATCAATCATTTTTATAAACAACTGAATAAGCGAGTATTATGAAAAACTGCTTTTGATATGATAATGCAATACTAATATCTATTTTGTGTTGAACTTCCTAGGTTCCATATGGTGAAATTACTTCGAAAACGTTGGCATTTTCAATATTCGATTTTGATCGATTTTCAAAGCATGACCAAATTGGAATTGTTCTAATTCCTCTGAACACGATTGACTTGGGTCAAGTAATTGAAGAATGGCGCGATATACAGCCTCCACCAGATGACAAAGAAGCTGAAAACAAACTTGGTGATATATGCTTTTCTTTACGCTATGTTCCGACAGCTGGAAAATTGACCGTGGTGATTTTGGAAGCGAAAAATTTAAAAAAAATGGATGTTGGTGGACTTTCCGGTATATTTATTTACAATATTAATACTAGCAATTTAAACTTTTTAAAATGTAATAGAAAGGTTATTTAATAAACAAGATGATCATAAATGATTACAAATACTAAAAGTTAAAATGATTTTTCACTATTTTTTAAAAAGCTGATAGAAAATGAAAAGTTATAAAGACTGTTTATTTTGATTTATTCGAATGCCTTCAAGCAATTTAGATTATTGTAAAGAAAAGATTATTGATGCAGATTTTTTTTGTGTAAACTTTCTAGAAAATAATTCTTCTGCTTAATTGACATATACAAATGCTGTTGTCGCTATTCAATGATATAATGTACTCACGGATGATTGCACTATATATATATATATATATATATACACGTGTGTGTGTGTGTGTGTATATTATTTAGATCCGTATGTGAAAATTGTTCTGATGCAAGAAGGGAAACGATTGAAAAAGAAAAAAACAAGTATTAAAAAATGCACTTTAAATCCATATTACAACGAATCGTTCTCTTTTGAAGTTCCTTATGAACAAATACAAGTAAGCGAACATTTTCTATGCATGTAAGCTAAATGTGAAGTAATCAAAATTTTAACAAGAAACTGAAATGAAATCTAAATAAAAACTAAAAAAATTAAAATTTTAAACGCTATTTAACAAACTTCTCTATTATTTTGATTGTTTTAAGAGTAACAAGTTCTGCATGTACTGTAATTATTTTGGTTTTATATTAAATACATAAAACGATAGATAAAATGATAGAGGAAAGTTGGATTAATTTGATTTGTAGCTTTCAATGTTAAAAGTACTGTTGGTTTAGAAAGTATCATTGATGATCACTGTCATGGACTATGATCGAATGGGATCGAACGAAGCTATTGGCAGAATAATATTAGGTTGTAATGCTACTGGAGCTGAATTACGTCATTGGATGGATATGCTTGCCTCTCCACGACGACCAATTGCTCAGTGGCACACTCTTCAATCTGTTGAAGAAAACGCAAACTGAATTTGAATTAAAATTATTAGACTGCTTATTGAGCATCACTTCTTATTTTGCGTGAAATATCAACACTTTAAAAAAGCTTACCATTTCCGCTTCACGGCAATAACAAAGCGAGCAAATTTTGCTTCGCGATACTTTCAATAATTATTTTCCCGCTGCTTGCAGTTTTACATTAAAATATAGTAACTATTTTTCTTAGGTGTACCTTGTGAGAATTCATATCTTTTATTGTGTAATTATTACGGGTGGGAATTAAAGTGTTGTAAAAAACGCGCATTCTTTATTCAAATCAAAATTTATTGTTGACTGTTCGTATTATTCGTATTCTTCAAGCAGTGCATCATGCAATTTTATGTATAGTCCCTATGCATAGTATGCCCAGATTTTTGTGTGAAACATCGCACCATATTCTCAATTCTGTGCTATCTTTTGTCTCGTGCATCAACTGTTAGTATTTTATAGTGGTAATAAAATTTAAAAAGAAAAGAACTGTTCTGCGCATATTTGAATTTTATCGACTCTGAAAAAAATGTTGACTAATCACTTTACAACTCATTGCAATTCAATCAAACTGAAAGTTAAAAAAATTAAATAACAAATAACCTTTATGTATGCCTTATGCCTTCATTTAATTTATTCATTTCGGTTTACTTTGATGGGCATGTTTTCTTTGATGTTTTCTTGCAAAATATTTCTCAAACTTAAATGATATGCAAATTGTAAGCAGAAAATGCAACGAGAACAAAATTTATTGCTTAACAATGGAAATAAATGTAAATTCTTAAACTTTAGTCAAAATTTATTGTACTAATGATATTTATTTATAGGAATACTCTATCATAAAATATATGTACATTCGTAAAAAGTAAAATAATGAAATTTTCGAATCAAGTATTCCTTGTATTTTAAAGCATGCTTAGATTTAGGATGATGATAAGATATATATATATATATATATATATATATATATATAATAATTGTTAAAGTTATGTTAAAGTGTTGGCAAGTTAAAATAATCACCAAAAGTTATTCTCTTTTTACAAATGTAACATTGGATATTATAATTCTTACTGAGTATGCCCATTTGAATTTAAAACATGAATGAAATTGCAAATAATTGCCGTGATTTGGTGCAATGCAGTACTTGGTGTGGCAGTGTTTGTAATGCTTAAAAGATCGGGTGAAGCGCTTTACATAGAGAGATACATCTGCGCTAATCTTGCTATGAGCAATTTTTCATAAATGTCAACTGTTGTGTTCTCGCCATTAGAAATATCAGTTATGAGAACAGTCGTTTATTCGACACTCGTGCAACAACAATAATCTTGGTGCTAGCAAAAACGTACGCGTTCATCATTGAACAGTTAACAATACTACTAGCTATATGATAAGATAAAAGTAATCCGGTTCTACTAATTTGATTCTCAAGTGGTACATGTAACTATTACACAGCACCAATAATTAAAAACAATGCAATCTGAATATGTAAATTAAATTCTGCACATCACTTACTGTTGCATTGTGTGATAATATTTTTTATAACTTTTTATTTCACATATTAGAAGCTAACCTTAGTAGATAAATTCAATTTTCACAAATACATGTTGCTTATGTTGCTTACAGGGTCAAAATATAAACATTAAATGCTAATGCTTTCTTGCAAAATATTTTTCAAACTTAAATGATATGCAAATTGTAAGCAGATCAAAATCTGCGATCAAAATCTGCGATCAAAATCTGCGTCAGAGCTAAATGCTTAACTTATCTAATCAGTTTGAGAAAGTTTGAACCAGTTTCAATGATATCAATCTGAACAAAATAAATCTTTTGTGCTATACAATGTTTTTTCTATCCTTTTATCAGTATTGTAGAAGATTGTTGTCAAGAAAGGAATCCAAAACATTTGTTTTTTGATACCATTTGGCAACAAAAATCTGATTATACATTGATGTAAGTTTCTTTAAAATTCGTATAGATAAAATGGAAACTTTCTGCACAATGTATAAATGCACAATTTGTATTAATAAAAAAACGATCCTTTTCTAAAGATGATATTATTTGAAAAAATATGTAAAATTATCATCTTACCAATATATATATATATATATATATATAACAAATTTGGCTGGGCGAAACTGTGAGCTGGCACTTTTCTCAATTAATTATTTCAAAAAAAGAATTTGAAACATGCATAACTGATAGGAAGAATTCATGTAGCATTCATCACGAGCGGTTTGTGTGAATTCTGTTTTGCAAAATGAGCAGTGACGAAAATTCATTTCAGATAAGAAATGAAATTGTTAAGCCTCTATAGCTTAAGTATGCAAATTATTCGCTGCCCTGACCTTCAACTACATTTTAAAATTTACATATTTCATGCATGTTTAAACATTGCATGCGATGTGAAATTGTACTTTTTGATTTTGCAATTAACTTATAAATGGAATATTGGAAAGAATTGATTTCGTATTTAAAAAAATCTTTCAAAGATTTGAAAATTATTTTAAATAATTTTCAAATGAAAGCAAAACAAAAATTGTTACAATCTGTTCATAGGTTGTCAGCCTGTTATCAAGCAAAACTAGCTTAATGTCATTTGATATATTTTGGAAGATGTTCTACAGTTGAGCCTGTGTGAAGCATATTCAGATAAGATTAGCAAAATGGTGAAAGCGTGAAGAAGAATAACAGCAAAAACTGACGTCTGAGAAGTAAATTTCATCATCTTGCACCAAGCAAGCAAGCATGAAAAGCGTTTTAAAAAAAATTGCTTTGCGGCAGGTGCTGGGCAGCTCAGCTTGTCAGTCTGCCAGCATGCAGTTACAAGCAAGGCGGAGTAGGAGAGTGTAGCAAATAAATGAGGCCGTCAAAGCATCAATTGCCGCATAAATGAAGCCTGACCAGTCTGCTCATCATTGCAAAATGTCTTGCAAAATGCAGCAGATTTGAAAGGCAATTTACAAACCAATTCAAATTTTCAAAACTCTGGGAGTGTTCACAATCATCTCTCCCCAACAAGCATTAAAGTGTTAATAGCTTTGCAAATTTTCAACTTGCATTTGCAAAGTTGTGATTAATAAAAAAAAGAGTTAATTTTCAATTTTTCAAAAAAATATGCAAATATCTAAAATTGCAATATTTTGTAGAGATGAAAAAATTGTTTTTACACTTTGTGTGAATTCTGACTTTGTCAACTAACTGATGTTGTTTTCAACAAAAAATATCTTTCCAAACATCACTAGCATGGATTGTCAAAGCCATTGATTGTCATGGTGACAGACCATCTATTATATAAAATTGTTGATTTCAATCACACGACAAAAAAGGAATGTTGCATATTCTGTGAAGAATATATTTTTTCTTGAATATATTTCAAATCTTTTCCCCGTTCAAAAAATAACAACTGCAGATGCTAATTTTGAAGTACAGTTCGTGCATTTTGAACGTGCATGGAAACAAAATTTTCAGTCAGCAGAGATGTATCAATTGCTTTTCATTAGAGCCATTCCACTTCAAATGGATGAGCATTGACTTTAATTTGACCATTTTATTCATACAATAACTTAAATTTGCAATGCTAATTTTGCTTTATTTTGCATTACAAATGCAAATAAAACTGCAAGCCTATCAATCTTTTACAATCCACTCTGAAGCGTCATAATTGATGTTCTGAAATGCTCGAAAGAATTCATTTTTTTATTAATCATGTTGTCAGTGTATATGAAACAAAATCACTGCTAAAGCAATTGACAGTTCAACGAAATGATGTAAGCAAAACAATTTGGAAGCTTTGAGCTTGATCACAAATAACTTAAATAAACCAGGATTAGTTGATGCATCATTTATTATTCAATATTTATATGATTTATTCTCTGCAATAAGAGCGAATACATTCTGCAAAATAATTCTACAATAAAATTACATCAATTTATTTTAATAATTCATTTGAAAAATGATTAATCACTTTGACAAACACAAACTGCGATCAAGTGGAAATTTCTAAATCGCTTCTGCTTTCTGTGCATGCTGTTTACTGTGCAAGTATCCTAAAATAATGGTTTGTATTTGTATAACATACAAATTTTTTAATTATCCAGAAACACTTTCCAAATGGTAAAATATTGACTAAATATCTATTTGAATAGTTAATTTGAAAATTTCAAAGTAAAAATACAAAATCTGCTTAACGAAATCGACGAACACACGCACTGAGA
This sequence comes from Trichinella pseudospiralis, assembly GCA_001447645.1. Classification (NCBI taxonomy): domain Eukaryota; kingdom Metazoa; phylum Nematoda; class Enoplea; order Trichinellida; family Trichinellidae; genus Trichinella; species Trichinella pseudospiralis. The sequence continues at coordinate 160,270 of JYDV01000012.1, forward strand.
GCAGCCGATTTGCATGCATGCACAGGTTGGTAAAAAGAATTGATGAAAATTTTCTTACTGACCAAATTTAGCAATAAAATAAATAAATGACACATTATTATTCATTTTGAGATTATAATAATTAAACATCGTAAAGAAGAACAATTCGGTAGTGGACGGAAGTGTGCTTGGTTGAGTGAAGCTTCCGTTTGGAAAAAAAGAACCTCGAATTCCACGTTGGAACTTTCTGCTTTACATCAGCAAGAATAAGTTGCAATATTTCCAAATGTGAATGCATCGTAAAAAATTTCAAGGCTGGCTAGACGCAAATTGTCTGCGCGTTTAAATTTTGCTTTCATATTTTTTGGTGCCTGATGGCATGTTGCGTGATTGCTTTTGACCCCAAATTCTTCACATTTATGCTTTTCTATACAGAATGCACGCCTACAGATGTTCTTGCATAAAACAATGCATATCATTTGTATAAAAGTATTCTGTAACTTTTTTTTAAGGAATAAGCATTTCACAACTTCCTCCTATTGCACTGCTGGTTTCCAACATCGTTTTTTTTTAAATTTCCGGCGTTGCAGTGAACACCGCCTGTGATTGGTTGATGAAGCCAATCGCATGCATTTATTTCTAGTGTTTCACTTCTTTTTACTACTCCATGTCTTTTTCTCTCTCTGTCTCTCTCTCTCTCTCTCTCTCTCTTTCTCCATTTCTCTCTCTGTGCTTCTCTGAATTTTACGATAGCAAGAATAAAGATAATTTCAGTAAGCGAAATAGAATTGTTTTTATGAACAACTGAGCTATTGAAGCAAACCGACATGTTGGTTTCATTTCAATTTTTATAATACTTCAACGCTTCAATAAATATATAAAGATCTTTTATACTTCATTCATTACTCCATCTTCTTTAAAACAGTAGTTTATAATGATTACTAACAGGAGAAAAAGGAGGAGGAGGAGGAGGTGCTTGTGCTTTTTTACCTTATTGATATATGTCACATGAACACAGTATGTGTTTGCTGAGAAAAATTTTATGTCAGCTTGAATAAATAGGCTTGATTTATGATCACACATTTTTTTTACTTTTTCAGAGTATCTAGCATAAGCGGACTGACTGGTACAGCCACGTTCATATCACAAACACTTTTTCTTTTCAACAAGTCAGGTAAGCTTCAATGTGAAAAACGTAGAAATTAAACAAATTTATTCTTTTTTATTTTTTAAATTGATAATTTTAAACTTTTTTATATTTTTTATACTGATAATGACTGTAACCAACATTTGATGACTTTTAAAGCAAAAGATATGAAGGTGTTTGCATTGTGTTTTTTAAGAAGAAGTAACTTTACTTTTTTCTTCAAAAGATGCATGAAAGTTCTTACACTGTTTGTTGTTTCTTTGCATATTTTGTTGAATACCGCTATTTAAAATTAATATTCCTGGAAAAAATGCATTTTTTTTACAAATTTCAATTCAAAATTTTGAAGTGTATTTGAGGCTTTTATCACTGCTCGCACGCATGCATGCTGATAATAATTTCATTAAGAGTGTAAAAACTTCCATAACTCTAAAAGCAGTTTTTTAAACTTTGGTAAAATATTTCAAAAAAATAATGATTGCAGGAAATCGCACAGTAAATATGTGATGATGCTGTACTAGCTCGGGCAAATTTAGTAAAAAGCAGTGCAGACATTTGAATTGTAACAATGAAAATATCAAACTTATTATGTAAAGTGTCAAAAATTGTAAAGTTCATAAATAAGTTGCGTTACATATATATATATATATATGTATGTATGTATGTATGATATGTTTTATTATATGTAAATTGGTCAAGTAGAAGTTATTGCATGCTGCAGAATAATTTTAAATTCTTTCAGTATTAATTTCAAGGAAGCATTTCAAAATAAATTCAAACACCAAATTTAAAGATGGAAGAATTAAGCAAAAAACTTTTTGTGATAAGACTGTTATGGTTTGACATTCGAGCATGGAAAATTATATTTTGAAAAGTGTTATTATCAAATCAAGGTATTTTTAAATTTAACAGTTTTAATAAACAAAAGCAACATGCGATCAGTTAATTAAAAAGAGCCAGAGTCTTTACGGATAATTAAAGATGATTCATGGCTTTCATCTATGCTAGTTTATTAATGGTGGATACGCATTGTGCATTTTTAAAAATTTAATCACTCAGTTGACAAAAAAGATAGCTTTCATTTCAAAGATGAAAAATTTTGAATGCGGAAGTAGCCGCTTCTTTTAGTATAAACCTATTGTCTGTTAGCTTGCTTCATGCTAAACTGTCAAAACTGTGATTAATTTTCTAGACAAGAATAAAAATAGTATTCAGTGAAAAAGAAGAAAAAACGAAAAATCTTTTTCACATGAAAACAATGACACTGACATCTGCAGTGCTAGGGTGAAATGTAATTGCAAATAAATTAGGTGAATTTTGCAGAAATTATTTGAAATTTTGTCTACCATTTTCTTTAAGGCTAACTCGGAAGTAACCTTGCAATATGCGGAAGTAAGATCAATCTTTCATAGTTGTGAAATACGAAAATATTTTCTTTCTTATGTTTCAAATTTATCAATAGAAGCTTTTATATCTGAATGTTACTGATACATGCGTTTGCAATGTCTGAGTTTCATTTGCTGCCCACATGTATATATATATATACATATATATGTTTTATTTTTAGCTATTCTAAAACTGAATATACGAATTTTGCATAGTAATTGAACTTTTTATCTTATCAGTGACAAATGGAAATTAGATGAAACAGTGATTTTCATATTTTTGTAAAATGAAAAAAAAACTACCGATATCGTTCATTCATTCATTGATTTGGTAAAACTTTGGGTTGAAAAAAAAAGAATAACAATTCAATGTATTTATAGAAATTTTATAAAAAAAGTTTCAGCACGTTTTATCATAATTTAAAAATGCAAATAATTTTCTCTTTTATTTTCAAACAAAATAGCATTCTCTTTTGCAATTTTAGTAAAGAATAAAATTTTTGTTAGTATAATTGCTTTTATACTTTGTTTATATAGTCATTCTTTCATCAATGGGGGGAAGGGTAAAAAATTGTTCAACATTGAAGCTAAAAGTTGCTAGGTTTCCAAACTTTTATTTACAAATTTAATTTTTTTTAATACACTTTTGCAACATGCATTCAAAATGCTGGCTGCTAATATTGACATCTTGCAGTTTTTTAAATTGTATTTTTTTGGCAAACTAAACGAACATTTTTACTTTATTTGAAATTAAAAATTCGTTTCATATTTTAGTCGTTTCGATTTTTCAATCTGCTTTATCTTCTAAATTGGTTTTAATAAAATACTATTTTAGATAAAGTTCAAAAAATACAATGGCGATGATAAATGGTAATGAAAATTCAGTAAACCTGCAACAATCAAGAGGTATGATTGAATAATTTTTACGTATAATATGCTGCTGTATTTTAAAAAATTGTACAATAAAATAAGCTCAAGTCATAAATATCCAACTTTACAGTATGCCATCATTGAAAATGTTCTTTTTGTATTTTCTTTATAGAAACTTTTTACTGAATGTAAACGTTGTGCATGTTTGTGCATGCATTTTCAATTTAAGATAAGTTTAAGATTAAGCATAAAGATGCATGTTCCCAAAGTGAAGTAAAAGCATTAATTAACAATGTAACGTTCTGTTAAGAAAAGTAGCACAGTCATGAACATGCGTATGCAAATTTCAATGCTAAATGCAAATTACATTGTTTGCTTGCGCAAAATAAATAATGCTGTTGCAAAACAGAATTGTTGCAGATGAGTTAATCAGGGCAAATATATTCTCGTTTTCACAGTTGATCTTTTGAACGAATTTTTCAAATCTATATTGATATGAAATGGTTTATGAAAAGATATGTATGTTAATATTAAGATAAGAATAAATTTATCTCATAATATTTTTAAGACAATAAAAAGTATTTTTTCAGTTTTAATTTAATTAATTCGGCGATTATTATATTTCTGTTCAAGCTGCAAGCAAGAAATGATCAGTCAAATTAAGACAAAGAAATAGTTGCATGAACTTAACCAATTCGCTAAATATAAAAATAAAAAGTTTGCAAACAGAACTTTGATACTTTTATTTTTTGCAACGTCTACTTGTTAAATAGTTAAGTGGTCATTATTAGTTTAAAATACGTTTAACAAAAACCATATAAAAATTAAGCATTATGTAAATCATTCAGCATTTAAAGTATATTGTATAAATCTTATTGAGTGATATAAACTGTGAAGAATTTTCAATACAAAATAAATCTTACTTACAAATTCATATGCTGAAGAGGAGTACATTTTTTCTGTTATGTGAAAGAGGCTTGATTTTTTCTACTTTTTCATATTTTAATGCTAATTGTTAAAAATTAATACTTCAAAATAAACGATATGGTGGATTACTGTTCTAATCGTTGGATGAGATCGAATCTAATTAGATGCATACTGTATAAAGAAATTCAGATTGCTTTGCTCCTATCTTTGGATTATCTCTTTATGCTAAAATAAGCAATAATTATCTTATGAATTCCTTGTTTGTCGTTCCATTTTAATCTTTCTATTGCAATAAGTCAACAGTGATTATAAATCTAGCAAAACTTTTAATAAAAATAATAATAATAATTTCATTTTTTAAAAACAGTTGAAACATACATTGCCTGAGTTTGAAATTAGCTTAAAATGTTTTATTTTTGCCAAACATTTTGATCGCAAAACTTTTATTAAATCTGAAATAATTTTCATACTGAGGGTTACATGTAAATTTTCTTCAAACTTTATCATTTTATTAATGGTTTATAGGTTTTCAGATAAATTTCGTGAATAGATAAAGTGTATTATATTATATTATATTATATTATATTATATTATCAAGATGAAACAATAAATATTAAGAAATAAAAAATACTTTTGGCTATGCTATTCATTAAGTGTTAGCTGTGTGGTGATTTATTTAAAGGCAGAGTTGACAAACATTATTCAAATTGTTGTATTTAAGATGACGAATTTTACAAAATATTTCTTATTACTCTGAAAGCATAAATATTATAAAACAGTAACCCGTTGTCACAATAAAAAACTTTGTAAAGTACATAAATAAATAAATAAATAAATAAATAAATGCATGTGTAAGCTGCATTATTCAAAGTTGTTTACTTTTATTAAATTTTGTTTTTGATTTCAGAGAATTTTAATTTAAAATTGATTGCTTTTGAAACTCATGTTGACTGATTGATTGATTGATTAAATGACTGGCTGCTTGATTGATTTTAAAGATTTCTTACGTCATCTGTTCAAACTAGTGATTGATATCGTTCGTTCGAATATTCATTGCCTTTATAAGTGCACAACTTACCTTTTATTGCAAAAAAAATTTTCACACCAACAGTTTTTTAACAAAAAATTAACGATAATTCTTCGTGAACATCACAGCACAAAACAAAAGTACATTTTTCGGGATTACAGTTGAAAAAATATTTACATTCTCAATTTGTCTAATGTGGTTGTGAGGTGAATCATTTATTATATACTGTAATGACGAAATTCACTTTAAAACAAAGCAACCGTATTTCAGTCTGCATTTTCTGCCAGAAGATTCGCTTTTCTTTTTCAAATTGTACCCAATATTATTGACGAGTCAGTGAATTTTTATAAAAATCAAACTGGATCATTTTTTCATTCCATTAATTAATAAATTTGCGCACAATTTTAAACTGTACAACTGCACTACTGAGTGAACAGAATTCACAAATACATACACAATTTATTGCGCATCTTGCGGCAAGTTGCTTGTGCAGCTGAAGGGTTAAATGAATACTGTAATTATTATAAATTAAGTATAAATCAAATAATACTGCGATGTAATGCAATTGTTACGTGTTAGTGGAGCGTTTTATGTTTTGTTACGATCATTTTATCGACTTTTTGCTTAATTTAATGAGAGAAAGTTTTTGAAAGTATATAAACTATTCGAGATTATCATTAGTATTTGCTCATTTATAATACAATGTATGTTGAACAGAAATGCTAAAGTTTTAAGAAAAAACAACTTACCAAAACAACAAAATATCTAAATGTCAAAGTCTACATTATTTAAACTTTTAATTATGTTAGCAACATTCAAGTGCATGTGCATCTGATTATGCATTGTTTAGACAGCACTGTTGCATGTAGATGAATTTCCTTCTCCGCATCATAGGTTGTTTAAGTTATAAAGTTCATTGAAATTTCCTTCACACTTAGAAATGATTTTATGCCTGTTGTATGTAGAATGAAATCCCATTTAGACAGTTATCAAAGAGATGTGAATGTTGAATCTCCAACTTCTGTACCATCAGCACTGCCTGTATCGGTATTTGGCGTAAATTCAACAGTTCCAGTTGGTGGTAGTGGCATTTATCCATCACCGATGGCGTCTAATTTGTGTCGCACTCAAAGCAATTCAACAGGCAGTGGAAGTCCACATCCAATACCTTCACCGTTGTTTTATACATCAATGTCTCACGCTGGATACCAAGCTTCGTCGTTGATTCCAACGCCAATGCAGTTGTCCCATTATGGAAATAATTTGCGAGCTATGACTGCTTTTGGAAATATCAATTCAACTCCGGCATGTATTACGGCAAATTTACGTCGCTTTTCGTGCAAACTATGTGCAGCGGTAAGTGTGATGATCAATTCACTTCAGGCACATTAGAATAACTGCAAGAAAAAATGCACCAATTTTTGCGCACATTTAAAATAAAAGCGGGCAAGAGTATAAGAAAAAAAAATTAAAATTAAAAAATTTTTTGTTTCAATGCATGAAAATAATGCGATTATTAAAACTATGGGTAGCCAGTGGTGCTGCAGCATTTCAATGGAATAGGAAACTGTTGGTGACGTTTTTGCATTGTGGTGCAGATTGAGTTGTGGTGGGTTTTGGTTTTTTAAAAATGACTAAGTACAGTTTAATTCAGGGTGAAGATTTTTTTAAATATTAATGATGATACAGTATTGGCTTGGTTAGTAGGTAAGTGAGTGAGTGAGTGAGTGAGTGAGTGAGTGAAGTAAATCTCATCGTGTGAACATGTCAGACGAGGCAAAAGCGACTTCATTGTATCTGTGCAGCCTCTTCTATTCTTTAAAAAAGTAAAGTGATCAATTTTCGCCACAAGTAATTTACACACGTCGTAAAAAAAGCTCTCAATCATGCACTCGGCACTACGTCGTGAACTGACTTGCGTATTCGTTAGTTAGCTGACTTGTCATCTCTACGATTAATAGCTGGAGACAGATAAATTTTGACGTAGCGCTTAGCTAGCTTATGCAATCGGCTAGATTTTGCCTGGCACTGTCTACCGCTCGTTTGATTTATCTTAAAGCTGAAATAAGCTGTGTTTAGCCATCTGCCATCTTTTTATTTTCCTTCATCAACGTGGTAAGTTGTAATAATTTCACTTCCTCTTAATAAAACTGTTTGTTGTACAAAAATTTCCCCTACTAACCATTGCTAGTTGAAATATAGCTAACAAACAGCTAACAACCAACATTATTCATTTTAAATTATAAAATATTCTTTCAAAATTTTCATTCTTTATTTACAACAAGTTTTAAAATTCCAACTGCAATAATGTATAAATTTACAATAATGCAGTGAATGCATATTTTCAAATATTTCAATGTAATACTTTTGAATTTCAAACTAAATGAATGAAATTTGTATGAAAAACAAATATGCAATTTATTTAATTTAAATGATTGATTGAAGTATTAATATTTTTTTTCTTGTGCCTATTCTATCAATTTACCGTTCTACTTCTCGGTTGGAGACGGTTTCAAAACAACAGTCGTGCAATGATGATAAACTTTACACTTTGGCTAACAAATTTAGCAATTGGATCGATTTTTTTTTAGATAAATCATTTTAACTTATTGACTTGGTCAATTAAATCAGACTTAACGTTCGAATTGATGCGATTAATGCTTATTAAAGTTTGTCCAAAGTGAAATGATGGCACACCTTTATGAAATGACTTTAACAATTACACTGCACCATCATCATATTTATGTATGTAGTTGTAGTAGTTGTTGCTGTAATTAGAAAATCAAGTACAAAAATAAAACTTTTACCCTGTTTTTAAATGATAAGCGTTAAAAGAATTTCATTTGCCTAGTTACTTTACCGTTGAAAAACATTCCTTCATGTGCTTGATGCATTATTTGCAAAAATCAGGAAACCCTAATCACGCGCGTGCGAAGCCTTAACCAATTCACTGTCGTACAGAGAGACATGCAATGAGCTTTCAAAAGGAGATGAAAGTGATTTTCCTATTTTGCAACCATTCAAATTCCTTGCTTCAACTTCCAATATAGCTAGCTCTCTTATTATTCTCAACTTGTGACATGCAAATTATTCAAAGAGGATGAATTTTGTTCAAAGATGAAAATTTTGCAAAATTCGCTAAATATAAAGCTGACAGTGCTAGTGGATACAATCAATGCAAATATAATTGCAAAAGGTTTGCTCTAATTTGCAAAATTTTCGCAACGCTTTCATTGTAAGTTGTGGAATACATTGTGAATGGATCAGCAGCAATACCTGCATTGATTCGATATGAGCAGCCTTCTGGTAAAGTGCCTGTAATGACGACATCAGAAAAGTGTTTTTTGCTTGCAATAGTAGAAAAAAAAGAGTTTCTCGTGCAAGAAAGATTACGCTGCTCATCAATCCGGTTTGCACTGCTTTATGCTCAGTTTAATCGCAAGGAAGCATGTTGTAAAAACGTCAGATTTGCTAGTCTGATTCTTCAGTTGAAATTATCACTGTTGATCATAATTCATATTTCCAAAAGTAAAATCCATGTTTTAAAATTGTATACTTTTGTAAATTGCAATATGCAATGCTTGCAGAACATTCTGCTTTCAAGTTTCACATTTTGGTGTTTGCCTCTGTGTGCGTGCGCGATGCATTTTCAGCCACTGCTTGCAAATTCTTTAAGCGTTCCTAAAATAAGCTTATTTATCGATTTGTGTCCGTGTTTATGTATGTATATGCCCTTTCTTTCTTCCCTTTTCTCCAATTCTGCTTCTTAGTCTGGCTTCTGCTGCAGCAACTATCGCTATTATACACAAACAAGATATTTTTATTTTTATGCTTTTTTTGTATGCTTGCTTCTTCTCCTCTTACTCTTGTACAGCTTCCACAGGGAATTAAGCATCCAGTTGACTGCTAATGGAATTATGGCCAACCGGTGGGAACCTTGTTTCGATTCAACTCGTTTTTTTGCCTCATTTTACCAAACATGGCAGCAAATAAGCAAAATTTTATTAACTGTCAATTTGGATATCTTTTTTTCCTTTATTTTTACGTTTTCCTTTCACAAGAACTCACCAAATAATTTCATCAAATATAATACATTGTTTATCGCTTGTTGTTTTTTTTTTGTTCATACTTATTTTTGTCAATCAGCTTTTTTTCAAACGTGCTTTATCCCGTTGTATAATAGCAATTGTGAAAGGGGAAAAATATATACAAACATATATATACAAACAACAACAACAACAACAACAACGACAACAACTGCATCTTACCTGTGAGCTTTCTTTTGCACATTCTTAATTGTCAAGCGTGTTCATTGTTAACCAAAAGACCTTGAACACTGACTCAACTCAAAGCAATATTTTATCTTATCTTATCTTATCTTAAAGAAAATGCAAATTTATTGAATTGCAATTTGAGAATTACGATTTGAAACTGGGATGTTATAATTAATATTTGAACATGAATATTAATTAATATCTTAAAAGCAAATAAATATATGTGTGCATGTATGTATGTAAAGTAATTTTTGTTATCTATAAGGTACATTTGCTTCCAAGTTTGTTGTATTAAAATTGGATGTTTACTGAGCAAACAACAATTTGAACCGAGAAGTACTTGAAGAAATAGGTTGAAATGATTTTGATCGACCGATGAAAGTTTAATAATTATCTGAGGAAGCTAATTGTATCGACTATTGGCGGCGAAGCGTCGTAGACAACGGCCGGCTGCTTTCCGCTTGCTATTAGTTATTAGCTAGAGACGACAACGGGCGTTGGTCAGAGACTGAGTTTCAAAAAATGAAAAAATTAAAAAAAAAAACAACTGTGTCTGAAGCAACTGTTCTGTTGCTGGGTGCAGGATAATTTTTTCATCTTTATTTTTTTTTTTTGATTTTTACTTTCATCATCATATTATTGAAATACGGTAATGTGTGTGTGTGTGTGTGTGTGTGTGTGTGCGTACGGAATAAATGTTTGAAAAAAATTACAAATTTCAGCTATGAAATAATAACAGAAAAAATGAAATGTAGAAGTTTTTTTTTTAAAAATTAATCAGCTTTTAAAAGTTGCACGACGTGTCAGTTTTGAAAAAGCTGCTGTTAGTCTCTTTGATCTGTCTGGTGAACGGGCAAAAATAGGATCAATATACGTGTCGTGTGTGCAACGACATTGGCGTGATTTCAATCACATCATCAAGGAAAATCCCACCGCATTATACTTTTTCCATATGTATATATATATATATATATTTTTTTTGTGATGAATATTAAAAGAAGGAAGTATAAATTTTTGAATATTTGAAAATGTACGATGATGATTAGTGCACGTGCACATGCTTTTTGAAATGGAGTAGAGTTTTCATCGTCGGGCGGTGGTTCAATTTTGTAATTAGAATGAAATGAAAAATTGAAAAGAAATTGTCCAGTACCAGTTGAATATTGGCATAGATGACCGCCGGGACGGTTGGCCGAAACTAGCAACACTCGACCTTAATTACGGTCGACGTTGAAGCCGACGCGCAAGCTTGGCAGCGTCTTCATCGTCACCATCATCAAGCAGCAGCAGCAGCAGCAGCAGCAGCAGTAGTAGTATCTATCATCAGCTTGGGCTGTTTAGGCTTTTTTTCACACGCATTCTCATTTACACAAGTTCTCACATACTGCACGGCGCACACTACTGCATGCGGCTCGTTTGTCAAAAGTATGCCTAATTTTATTAAAATTTTTTATAAAAGTAGTTTGGATGGATATTCATTTGTTAATATTTCATATCTTTATTTATATAATATATGTTGAATTTGCTTGTGATTCAAATTTGACCAACTAACTATTCTTGTACAATTTGGAAAAGTATAAAATGAAAAAGTAGAACGCAAATTCTGTTTTCAATTAAGACAATTAAAATGGAACAATTTTTAAATTAGACCAAAAAAGGAGGAGAGTTCTGTTATTTTTTTTTTTATTTCTCTCTTAATTTTCCTCCTTTTTTCCATACAAATCTGCAAAAAATTCCATTGCCGGATGAGAAGAAAGTGCTTCTTGCATGACGTCACCAAAAAGCATTGATCATCACTTTTATTAAGCTTTAGGAAAATTAATCGTTGATTTTTCTGTTTTGAACATTAAGATAAGAAATGGAAATTTTCAAAAAAGAAAAAAAATTGAAGGAATACAACATTTATTATTAAGATTTTCAAGCAAATTATTTATTGAAATTGAAATTTTTTAATGAAACAATATTTTTTACATGAAAAATTTTTCTTTAAAGAATCCATCATACCATCGTATATATATATATATATATATATGTCATGTAGATTGAATTTCAGGTTGATTTGATTTCAGTTTTACGACGTCTGAGGTCATAACGCTTGTCTGTTGTGTAGCATATTTTTAGATGGATGCGTTTTCATCGTCCTGGTTTCATTTCTTTATTATGATCATTATTATTATTATTATCACATACATTTGTAAAATTTGAATATTCCCCCATGAGATTTTGTTGTGTTATAGTTTCTGAATTATCATTAATTGGTCTGATGAATTATTTATGAATTTTTTTTTGTTTTTCAAAATGACACTTTCATTTTATTCAAGCAACTTCGAATCAGACAGACAGACAGACAGAGGGGCAGAGAGGCAGGCTTAATAATTACAATGCTACGGATCCTGAGTGTGGAGAGAATTTTTTTTTGTCAGTTGTAAAAGTGGAAACTGGAACAACTGTCAGCAATTTTGTTGCTGTCGTTGTAGCAGTAGTAGCATCAGCAGTAGTATTTGTAGAGTCTTCTATTCTCTTTACTCTTCTTTTTTTCTGTCGTTAAACCAAATCCAGTTTATGAGCTTGCTTATTGCTGTCTGCATTTGTCAAGCGCTTCTCTTACTTCTGCCAAACATGCAAATCAGTTCCATGCTTTTCCACGCTCTTCACTGTTGGCATTTCAGACGAGCCATCATCAAGCCGTCTGTGAAATGAAGTACGCTATTATACTTCGTGTGGACAATTAAAATTAGGTAATTAATTAATTAACTTTTTTTAATTTAAATATTTTTTTTAAATAAATAAAACAAATAATAATAATAATAATAATAATAGTATTGAAGTAGTGGTAGTTGATAAGATGAAGGAAAAAAGAGGAATAGTATTTTTCTTTCTTTCTTTCTTTCTTTTTAAGCAGTGTGTTGTGTGTGTATTTGTGAGTAAGGGAGGAGAAGTAAATTGAAGCATTAATTATAAATTGTCATTTTCTTTTGTGAGATTTAAATGGAAATATTGATTTTCTGTCTGCTTAATAGAAACAAAACGCGGTTATAATTTTAAAATAATCTCCGGAAGTACAAAAGCCGGATTGCAAACTAGGAAAATAGTTGCGCTTACAAGCGGAACTTTTTTTTAAAATCAATCTATTTATATCTATACATAATATTTATTTTTGTTCTTTAAATTTAATAAATATGTATTTATAAATGATATATATATATATATATATACTTATTAATTTTAAATAAAAAAGTAAATAATATGAATAAAATTTTATGCTTTTTTTGAATAGTAACAGAGTAGTGACGATGATTATGATGGCAAGGAAGAGAGAAAGAGAGAGAGAAAGAGAGGTAAATCAATGTTGAAGAGTGTTAGTTGTTTTTGTTGTTGTTGCTGGTGCTGAGCTTTATCAAGCGTTGACAATTTTTCGATTTTCCCGACAGTGCTGTCTTGCTTGCTCCCTTTGGGAAAGCAAATCCTTCCCTGATTCGTCTTCAAATTTAACAAGGAAAAAAACCAAGCTGCTTCCTCATTCGAAATATATTTTTTCTATTTTCTTTTCTTTTCATCTTCAACAACCTTATTATATATCTTTCAAAAAAAGAAAAGAAAAAACATTAAGGACGCAAGGAGGTAGGGAGGGAGGGAAGGAGAGAGGGAGGAGGTAGTTAGATGGGGAGGGGGAATGGCAGAGAGGTAGGAAGGGAGGGAGGGAGGGAGTTTTTTTTTTGAAAATGCGTATTTTTTTCATCTTTTTAAAAATAATAAATCAAATGTGATGATACTTTTTTCATATTTGTTGTCGTCGAACAGAAACGATTTTTTATTTTTTGCTTGATCATGCGATGCAACTCTAAACTAGCTTTCCCATGCTTTTCTAGTTTTTTTTTCAAAAAAAGGTTTTTCTTGATTCATGTCCTCGTCTACAGTTGAGCACCAATTGTTGTCTGATGGCCTGATTTGGTAGCCTGTTTTAAAATAATAATTGACAACAATTATTACAGGTAGCTTTACCTTTCATACGTATATATTATATATGCACACACACACACACACACACACAACACACAACACCAATGTGTGTTTTTTTGTAATTTTGAAACATAATTGTTTCTTTACTTTCTTCTTCTTGTTCTTTGTTTAAAAATGGAATTCTTTGATCATTTCAAAATTTAAATTTCAAACTCGTATATCTTTATTTAACAAGTTGAGCAATTCTGTACCAATGATTGAACTTTCAATTAATTAATTATGTATTTATTTGAAAAAAAAAGAAATTCACTTTTGCTGTTCAGCTCTGATTAATGCAATAAGTTCAACATTTTAAATAATCTGTCATAAATGTATTATTTATTATTAGTTTTTTTTATCCCAGATAAATATAATTAGCAAGGTAACACGACGAATGAATTGTGGTAAAATGTTCAGTATATTCCAACAAATTTTAAAATTGTTCTCTAAAAAAAATCTGATATAGTGAACAATTTCTATAATTTCACGCATTAGGTGTTTATTTGTATTTTCAAATAAAAAATTAATACGAGTAAATTATTTATTTGCAATTCGACCGAAAACTAACATTGCTCTGTGTGATTGAGATCATTATTTTCTCCAAGCGGCATTTCCGCGTTGCAAATGAACTTGTCCAAAAAGAAATGTATATCTGATTAAACTTCCTTGTTTCACACTGCACAATGTAAAAATAAATAAGAAGTTCTCACAGCGCACACTCAGATATATCTTATTCTCTAGTTCGGCTAGGAATATATTTATAGTATGTATACATGTATGTGTATGTATTGAATATGAGAAATTGAAATAAAAGACCAGTGTCACTGAAAAATTTTATGCTTGATTAGTAGCAATTAAAATATCATCGTGGTGTTTAGAGGGTGGAAGTTTTTTTTGTTGAGATAATTTGCTTATTGTTTTTTGATTTTCTTTTCACTTTCTATGCATTCATGTTGTATGATAAAAGTTGTAGATTAATTGAATCAATCAGCTTTTCAACTATCCTCAGCCAGCCAGCTAGCCAACCAGCTAATGTATATATATATATATATTCTGTCCCTGTTTTGGGGTCTATATTCAATAGCAGTGGTAATGGTGATAGTAGCAGAAGCAGTACTCTAGCAGTAGCGGCAGTTAGTCATAGCAATAGTTAGTGTTCAGTAGTGGAAAACTGGCAAACTTCCCTCTCGCATGGATTCACGTCCAGGAAAAATAATTGCGCCATAGATTCTCTTTCGATCACCCCAAGGAAATCAACTCGTTGCGCAAGCAAAGCGTCTGTGGTGCAAAATTAATCATCGACGTCGGACATTTGTCAATTTGCTTGTCCATTTGCAACTGCAAATGCAAAAGGTAGAACAAACGGCTAGTAAAATGCGGTAGTAGAGAGTAAAAAAAAGACAAATTAAAAAATTAAAATAAAAAGACAGTCAAATTAAAAAAAATATATGTGTAAATTTTTTCATGTAGCTTATTCAAATTCAAATCCAATATGCAGATTTCAAACAAAATGACACCTAAATTTATTTCTTTTGTTAAAGTTTGATCATATCATAAATTTAAATAAATACACTTAATATACACATGTATGTAAGAGAATATGAAAGTTGTTGGTATTCTGATTTAACAACTTTTCAATATTGTGCATTCCTATATCATTAATAGTTTATTAACCAGCATGAATAAAATTGATATGCTCTAATTGTAGTAATTTTTTTCTTATCAGAGGATGTACAAAAATAGTTTGCATGCACAAGTATAGCTTAAGAATTCAGTTTATGCAGTTGTTGTTGTTGTTGTTGTAAAGATAATTTTCATATTCAACATTTGTGCTTGTTCAAAGTTCAATTTCCGTTCAAGTTGGGAAAAAAACGAGCTCGCATAATCATTCACACGCTTCTTCATTTCCTGTTTATAGAATTTTAAATTATTTTTTTCTGTGGCAAACAATCGGCAGGTTGCTTGCTTGCTTGCATGCTTGGTTGTTTCTTATCACTGCCATCTTATTTCACATGCAGACGCGGTGGATAATTTGAAATAACAACTGTTTGTTGTAGAAACAATCAATTGTTGGAAAAAATAATCCAACGCAGAATTGTATTTCCGTGTCTGTGTCTGTACTTTTCTCTCTCTTAGTCAGTCAGTTCAATGTGTGCGTATGTATATATATGTTATTTTGTGCATAATGTGACACTTCTTTTCCCAATTTGGATACAACGTCAAAATTGTACATGTAAATTTCTATTTTAAAAAATTGAATATTTAATTGCTGAATTTCAAATTTGTTCCTGATTTAAACAAACCATAATTGTGTATTAGCATCAGTTGTTGATTTAAGAGAAAGAATTGTAAGTTTCAAATGCCATTCGCAGACAGCTCGGCTTTGTGGCTGTGGGCTTGATCATTTTTTTTCTCTCTCTTTACTTTTGCACCTATTTGACGTTCTCACAATGTGTTGTTGTATAATATATTGTTAAAGCAAGTAACAAATATTATTGTCCATTGTGTGTGTGTGTGTGTGTTTGTGTGCATTTTTGAAACATTTTTTTCTATACATCCTTTCTCCATTTAATTCCACACTCTTCCTTAGTTCGCACCATAGTTCAGTGTTTGACGGTGTAGATGATGAACAACATGCTAGTCAGCACTTTTCCTTTTCTATCCACTTTGAACAATCATATCAATTTCAACAGAAACTTCATTGCATTCCAGGTATTGAATATGATTTTGATTTTTCATAAATCTATCATTATGAAATATTCTATTTTGATTGTTTTCACAATATCTGATGATGAATATTTAAAATAAATTAGACCAATTTAATGTAGTTATATAAATTGATAAATAGCATCAATAATAATCATCCAATACAACAACAGTTAAAGCGGTTTGTCAATTGAACTGCCATCAAAAAATTGACTTGGCATATTGGTTGAATTTTTATATTTTTCTTTCTTTTTTAAATGACAGCTCGACCAGATTTATAACACAGCACACACAAATACATAAAAAAAAGTAGACGAATAAGAAGAAGAAGAAGATGATGATGTGATGATGAATAATCATAAAAATAATAAAAAAAAGTCTGCTTGCTTTTCTTCAAAGCGGCGGCGCTCTCTGTTGCATCTGTTTTCAAAGTAGTAATAGCAGTAGTAGTATCAGTATTAGTATTAGTAGTTAGTAGTTAAATAGCAGAAGGCGTTCAGTGTTTTTTTCACCGTATATTTTACTTATTCAAAATGCGCTTGTATACACGAGATTTTCATTTATTCCAACATGAACTCATCTTCATGGTTTCATGCCGACAACGGCTTTGCTATATTTTACAATTTTAGATTATTACAGGTAAATACATACATACATATATATATATATATATATATATAGATGTATAATTATTATTTCAAAACTCCATTTCCATTGTTCATATAAAAATCTGTCGTCAGTGTTTTTCTTTTCTTTTTTGTTCTTCTTCTTCTCTTAATTAATTTTAAATCGTTTATTTTAATTAATTCTATTAATTAAAATTAGCTATTGTTTTGTTTGAAAAAAAAGAGTTAGAGAGAGAGAGAGAGAGAAAGAGTAAACTGCTTTATAATTTCTTCTGATTGAGTATTTAAAAAAGAAAAAAAAGCAATACTTGAGAAAGAGTATATAATGCAGGAAGGAGAAGGTTTGAATTTCAGCTTACTGTCATGTAGCAACGCTAGACTATACAGGTTAAGTTTAGTTGACTTCAGTCAGGGTGTTGGTTAATTTGTTTTTTGACCAATTTGCTTTCAAAAATTGCGTTTTGCAAAGAAAATTAATGTGCTCAGAAACTTCAGAAATGGTCAGTAAAAAAAGAGCATGCACGATGTTGGTTTTTTCATCATTCTTCATTATCGTCGAATAACATTTTAAAATAATTGGCCCCTGTCACGTTTCTAAATGAGCAGCTTCAGACCAATAATCTATGATTGGTGTTGCTTTTATTTTGCTTTTTTCTGTTTATTATTTTTTTCAACAACAAACCGCTTCCATTCCCACGGAATTCATAGCCAACGTTCCTGTCCGTTGATTGGTTAAATTATATTGTTATTAATTTGAAAACAAACTTCTTTTTAAAAATTTTTTCTCACACTCCTTCAGCGCATGATGAACAAGCGGAACGGCGGGAGGGTTCCTTTTAGCTTTGCAATTACCTCTATCTATATGTCTGCATTATAATTTATTGTCCATATTTGTTCACAAAAAGCATACCTACCTACCTACCTCCTCCTCCTCGTCCAAACGCAATTTTTTTCAACACAAACAGTCAGGTCGTACATTTTACAATGAAACGCTTTTTTGCCTTTTGTACTTGTTGCAACTCGTTAAAAATTTACATATATATAAATATTATAAATACGCTTTTTGTTACCTTTTATTTATTACCAAAAAAAAACTTATTTCAATTTTGCATCATCAATCGTTAAATGCTTGCTGTTTGCTTTTTTCCTTTTTGCTTTCACTTCCAGATCAGATGTACACACTACACATTGACTGTTCTTGTTTCTTTTCTTTAATTTTTTTTGTTAGCTCGCTTTAAATGAAATTATTCTATTAATTCTTCAATACTGCTCTCATTTTAAGATTGAGAAATCAAAAAAAAAAAAAGAAATAAAGAAAACACAAAGCATAGCATGATCAACAACAGGCAAGAAGTTAAATCATTTTTTGTATGCTTAAGCTGAAAAATTGTACTTCTGTTGTTGATAATTTGAAACACATATTTTTTAAAAAATGAATACACCAGTTCAGTATTTATCTTCTTTTACTAGCAGGATTGTTTTGGATTGGTTTAAAATAAAATAGATTGCGCATTCAAGGGACAATACAGTAAAATTGCAAATTGAACAATTAATGTTGAACATATATATGTATATATAAATTTTGAAGTGGCTGAAATGCAGAGCATTTCTTTCAGTAGTGCTACAAGCGCGCGTTGAGTTCAATTTTCAGACAGCATTTAAAAAGTAAAGCGATGGCAACACGTGTTCCAAAAAGTCCCTCCACATCAAGGACCGCGACGGCGTTTGATCGATACGCTTTTTTTCAACAGAAACTTCACAAGTGGGAAGTGAATTTTGAATTTTTTTTCTATTTTATTACCTCACAATTCAACTTGTCCAAAATTGATTCTCTTCATTTTCTTCAACTGAACAATTCAATTTTCTCATTTTCAAATTGTTACCTGCAAATCTGCAAATACGGTAATTTGGACAATATTGATTTTTATTCGCGATCATTTTTCAATTGAACACGTAGAAAAAAATTTTTTCTATTTTTTGTCGTAAAATATTTTTGATAAAATAATATATTTTTTTCCCTCTCTTTTGTTTTTTTTTCTTTTGATTTCAAAGTGAACTCCCAAAGCAAATGTATCGCAATGACAGAAGATAAATCAGTGAAGTTGGAACAAAATGAAAAAAAATTGTTGAAAAATGATTTTGTCAATTTTTAGTAAAGTATGAGGAAAATGGGAAAAAAATATTTTGAGTGAAGATGAATTACTATTTTTTGATTGTATTTGGTTTTTTTTCATTTTGTGAAAATGTAATCAGAGTGTGTGTCTGTTTATATATATATATATATATATATATAGATGTAATAGATACTTGTACGTGTGTGCGTATGTGTGTGTGTGTGTGTGTGTGTGTGTGTGTGTGTGTGTAGATGGATGCTTCATTGAAAAACTGTCGATCGATCATCGTGAAGCAGTGTAAAGCAATTTTATATATGAGAAGAAAAAAGCACCACCGGCTAATCAATCAGTTATTTTCCACTGGCCAAGCAGCAACGCGTTTGTTTAGCTCTTTGCTTTTTCACGGTTAATTTCCTCAAGTTGCCAGTGTTTAGTAATAGTAATAGTAGTAGTAGCAGCGGCAGCAGCAGCAGTAGCAGTAGTAGTAGTGGCTGTCCGTCGTTCTTTTTTTCCTTGTTCGATTGCTCACTCATGCAAATGAATTTATTCATTTTAAAAAGAGACGGCAAGAGCAGATGCAGAAGTTTGAGCAAGAAAATTTTCTTCTTCAAAACAAAAAGCTAATTTTCAAAAAAAAATGCTAACACCTTTCTCACATCAAAAAAGAGAAAACAACACTTTCTTTCTTTGCATATTTTCCTTGTAAAAAGTTGGAAGAAGTAGAAGAAGAAGAAGAAGAAGAAGAAGAGTACAAGAATTTCAATGTTTGTGACAATTCTCCTCTACCGTCTGTCCCCCTGTCTGGTGTTGGTTGGGTTTTTATTCTTATTTTTTAAAATATATAATCAATTTGAAGTTGAAATTTTAGAAAGAAAAATTGGAATAAAATTACAAAAATTATATCTGATTAAAATTAGAAAAAAAATCATTTACCTTTAAATTTTCTTCTCATTGATGATTGAATAGCAGTCGCACAGTTTTAACACGTGTGTAGAAAAAAGAGTAAACAACAAATTTCGAAATAAGTTTGTTCTTTGCCAATTTCCTCATTTCTTTGCTGCAGTTCGTTGTTAGCTGAATTTTCAGCAAACTTCCTGCTTCTGTTGCTGCTGTGCTGATAGTCGATTCATATTATTATTCTTATCGCAGTAGTCGGCTGTAATTGATTATGCAAAAATCAAACCATCATAAACGTAGAAATGTAGAACACAATTGGACAACAGTATTCGACAGTAATGCGGATAAAAGGAACAAATCCTTTACAGAATTGTATTTATCAAATAAAAAAAATTTTTTATTTAAATTTATTTTTAAAAAAAAAATTAATTAAATGGAGAATTTGTTTCAAATTGAGCAGGACAAGTTTAATGTGAGCGAATTATTATTATTATTATTATTATTATTATTAATCGAACTGTATCTATACTTGTTTCGCTATCCACTGTTTGACAAAAATTTGTACACAAATTATTACTTACTAGTTTTGTGTGATTGTTGGAGTTTTTTTTTTATTTTTTAAATTTGTTTCTGCCAAACATTTCCTCGTAGCTAGTTTTCAGGCAACGTTAGCCGGCGGCTTTTTCCGCGCAAAACGTGTGATAGATAATTTGATCAGCAAAATTTCCACACATACATGCTTGGACGTGTTTGTTGAATTGAATTGAATTGTCAGGGTGTGGCTATGATGTAGTGTTTGAAAAATAACTTAAAATAATAATAATAATAATAATAATTAGTCGCAAAGAAGCGATTGAGATTGATCGTGGAATAGAAGAAAAAAAAACATTATTATTCAAGCTATATTGGAAATAACTCAGCTCTGAGCTGGATTGAATTGAAGATTATGTAAATGGAAATTTTAATTAAAAACAAAAAAAATTTTTTTTTCTAATGACAATATCGTGATTGTTGAGCAAGCGTGAAAGAGACAAAGTTTTTCATTGTTGTTGATTTAGAATTCAAGATAGCAGTTTGTTGACTTTTGCACACAGCACAAAGCAGACGGGAGGTGGTGGTGGTGGTGGTGGTTTGAAGATATCGTTTGGCCAAGCTTTTCACATTTTCTCTCTTTCAATTTTGATAAAGTTGTCTGTCTCTCTGTGTGCAAGGGAAAAGTAAAAAGTTAAACAGAGGATACTGTATATAAACAAATGAACATAAATTTGATATAGTTTCAAACATGCTCTCACAGTTGGACGACAGTTGGAGAGGAGAAATAAATTAGTTTCGATAAGCCTATTATAAATGATATAAGCATGCTTTTTTCAATTGTCAAGGGCAAAGGGAGGAGGGACGATGAAGAAGAATCTAAGGGAAAGTGAAAAGCACAGACGAAGCATCATCAACATCAACATCAACATCAGCATCATCATCATCATCAGCAGCAGCAGCAACAGCAGTAAGAGCAGGAAGGAGGTGTTGGAGGAAAAATACGTTGCATGAAAAAAATTTTTCAAGGTCATTCATCAAGCACTGGCTGCTCGGCTGTTTGGTGTTTGTAGTCCGGCGCGCGCGCGCCAGACAGTCGGCGCCCGGCGCGCCTGCGGATCAATTTCTTCAATTTCGTGCTCCCTCTACGTGCCTGTGTGTAGGAGGCAAATGGGCAACAAGATTACAGTATCCAAATCCTCCTATTTTTTAAATGTGAAATTCAAAAAAAAAATAAACAAACAGACAAACGATTAAATTAAATGATTGTTTAAAAGAAATAATTATATGAAAATTAATTTCAAATTTTTTTCTTCTGTTTTATTGTTTTATTTTTTCAAAAATAGCATCCCAACCGTGATAGTCTAGATTTTGTGGACAACGTTTGCTTCGTTGTCAGACATGCAAATCGATCAACACAACGCCGTCGACAACGTCAGACTTTGCAGACTTTTTCTTTCATGATTATCATTATGATAATAATAATAATAATAATAATAATAATGATGATGATGATAATTTGCTCGCGTTCGTCGCTTTTCCACTTTGCCGCGTCGCGCCGGATTTCCCGGCTGGCAAGCAGGTTCACCGGCCAGCTAACAACTGGCCAGCTCACAGCAAGCTACACCCCTGCTTTCAATACTTTTTTCTCTGTTCTGTTGTTGTTCGTTTAGTTTTTTGCTTTCTTTTAACAAATGGTCGGGTTTCTCTTTATAAAAAAAATTATAATAATCAAGTTCAATTCTTCTTTTTATATTTCACTTCTCTGGATGCATGGATGGATGAATTTGTGACTGTGACCGTAATAGTTGTTCAAATGTAAATCAAAAAAAAAAAATATTTCAATATGATGTACTGTTGTCGTTCATCTTGTCGCGCCCACCGACAGTGGGGAAAAGATTTCTGTTTTAATTAATTAATTACTTAATACAAACAACAACAACAACAAATGTAAATAAAGAACATATATATTTTTTAATATTTATTTTCAACAAGAACAACAACATTCAGTGGATTTTATTGGTCTACTACTACTACTACTACTACCGTCTGCACTGGCTTCAACTATTAAACAGCACCGTCGCCGAGACGCGGCGACGAATGTCGCCTCCCCGTCAACTACGGTGAGTCAGTCAGTCTGATATTATTTCAAAAACAAAAACAAAGCTATGAATAAATAAATAAATAGTTAATTAATTAATTAATTAATTAATTAATTAATTACTTGCACTCGCTTGCACTACTTGAGCAACACGTAAAATCCACTCAAATCAAGTCTAGCCATCCACGTTCAAGCACGTTGCAAGAAATTTGCATTGCAGAGAGAAACAAGAAACAATTAACAACAATTTGAATATTGTCTTTTCTTGTGTGTTTTTCAATTTGCATATCTACTCGTTGTTGTTGTTGTTGTTGTTGTTGTTGTTTTTTGTTATCAGTGAGTTGGCTTTTCAGAAAAGAAGCAACAACAACCAAAAATCAGAAACTCTCCCTCTTTGAATCCTTCTCTGCCAAGCGTATGCAAATTTTGCCATTCACTGACCGGTGTACTGTTGTCACCTTGGTGGAAATTTTTTGTTATTTTTTGTCAAATAATTTGCATTTTTCCCCCACTTTCTCTATTTGCGAAACTCTTCTGGCCCTGGCCACTTTCACTTGAATTTTTTTTCCTTATTTTTTGTTTGATGTTGTTCAATTTTCAACTCTCAGTCAGCCAGCCAGTCAGTCAGCCAGTCTGCTCGTCTGTCTGTCTGCTTTTTTTCGTTCCCCCATTCTTGTTGATGCTAATTATCTCTCACGTTCTCATTGGTGTAGTATACTGTCGTGCAGATTTGCATTTCTTCAGACAGTGCTTGTTTACGTGTTGTTGTTGTTGTTTACGTGTTGTTGTATTGATGGTGGTGGTAGTGGTGTATCCGGGCTTGTTTGTACTGTATTGAGGAAATTTGAAATGGGCGGTGGCTTACTTGTTGGCTGCATATGTTGTGAAGCTAGTCTCTTTTTGTTTCTTTTTTCCCACAGGCTGCATCTTTCGTTCGTTCACCGACCAAAAAGGAGAGACATTGCCGACGGCTGGGAAATTTGGAAATAATTTTTTTTCTAAAAAAAATACACAGAGAAAATAACTTATTTAAAAAAACCAACAAAAGCTATTTCTTGTTCTGAAATTGAAAAAAACATCTGCTGCTGCACCACTGGCTGTTGTGGCCTTTTCGCCTGTTTTTTTCTTTTTAATTTTTTTCAAGCCGCGCTGCTGTATGAGGGTCACGAGAAGTCGACAAGAACAGGGCCATCCAACCAGCCGGCTGGCTAGTTGACTGGCTGGGTGTCTGTCTGTCCGTCTGTCTGTCTGTCTGGCTAAAGTTGAAACAACAACAACAACAACACCAACAACAACCAACAGCAACAGTATTTTATTAAAATGTGAAATCTTCCTTCTTTGTGAGTAGCATATTTTTCCAGTCCTCTCCAGTTGTGCTGAACATATTGTTTAAGAAGACGAGTTTCATCTCGTCCATTTATCACACTTTCCCAGCGATGGGTTTGGCATATTTTTTGGGTCGCGCAGATGTTTTTTGGGTTTTTTGTGTTTTTTACATTTTTTTGCATCATCGAACCGCGGCTGCATGTCGCCGCGTTCCAGTTTTGAACAGAGTCGACCGATCCAATCGCCGGAAAGGGGAACCTAATTTGCACAAAAATTACAGTAACTCAATGGGATAGGGGTGTGCACGGAGCCTGCGGTCAAGTTGTCCTTGACTGTCCGGTGGGGGCTTTTTTCTTTGCGCGGCCGACTGTCCACCGGGTGCGGATTTGCACTGCTTAACATCTGCTTTGCTTACCTGCACGAGCAGCAGCAGCAGCAGCAGCAGCACTTTGCACCACCTTTGCCTTCCATAGATTTTGTTCATATGATCACAACAATAGCAACAATATTAATAATATATCCATATGTGTTAATTATACCAATGACAGGGGAGCATCTTTTCACTTACACATACACATACACACACACACACACACACATAAATACAACACATGTTCAATTTTCACACTACATATATAGGAAGAGATTATTGATGAAAATTTTAAAGATATTTATTTTTCCAATTATTGTTTGCTATTTTAGATGTTTGATTCGAAGACAGAGTTGCAGATCCATACTCAAGTGCACATGCGTGAAGCGAAACCGTACAAATGTTCCCACTGCCCGAAAAGTTTTGCAAATTCGTCCTACCTATCCCAACACATGCGCATTCATCTAGGTCTGAAACCGTTCGGACCTTGTCAATATTGTGGACGAAAGGTAACAGTGAAATTGAATTGCATGGTATTTTTTTCTTTTGATAATGGGGGTGGGGTGGATTGAATTGTATTATATTTATACTCATGTTGTTGTTATAATTAATTGGTGTTCTTGTATTGTGAATTAGTTTACCCAACTGTCGCACTTGCAACAACATCTTCGAACTCACACTGGTGAAAAGCCTTACAAATGTCGTTATCCTGGCTGTGAGAAAGCATTCAGCCAGTTATCCAATTTGCAAAGTCATTCAAGGTGCCATCAAACTGACAAGCCTTACAAATGCAACAGGTAAGTTGTCATTCCTGGCACCGTGACCAGAATTCGTTCATGCATGCATGCATGCATGCAACAACGGTACTTGTGAGTGTGATTAACAGAGCAGCATATGTATATATATATATATATATATATATATATATACGTTGCAATACATTAAGCTGAGTATTCATTTTTGCCAATTATAATAAGTTTCAATCAGAATAATTAATTTATTTCAATTTTGAAAAAAATGTCGAAGAAAATTTAGTTTTTAATTTAATTTTATTCCATTCTTGCTTTTTTGTCTCTTTCTCTCAATCATTGGAACATTTTTCAAAAAGAAGAAAAAAACTAACCAGTTCAATCAATTTTAGCAATCATCAAAAACTTTTTTACTAGTTTTTGTTTGTTTTTTCTTTCATATTTAACAAAAAAGCCATATATGCGAAAAATTATTTTCCAAAATTATATCATATTTACTTTTCAGCAATAATTTGTTGCCAACAGTGTTGGAGAAGGGGGGGGTGGTAACTAGAGGTTATGGCAATGTGAAATTTGCAATCTTGTTGTGCTTTGCTTTCTTGTTTTCCAATTCAAGCAAGCTGAGATGTTTATTTTCATAAGATTGATATTGCATTTTGCAATCATCAGTTGTCTGACATTGCCTTGGTTTGTCTTTGCTAGACAGCTGTCAGTGTGGTTAAGCCAGGAAGAGAAATTTTTTGACACTTTTTTTCTACCATCCAGTCGAGCAAAGTGCAAGCAAGCTGAAAAGTTTGTTTGCAGAAATTTTACATTAATCTTGTTACAAAGAACCGTCTAACAGTATCAACAACATCTTATCATTTATACACATAGATACGTTGATAGATAGATTAGATGGATGGATGGATGGAGAGATATGCTTTCAAGAAAATGATAGTAAATTTACAAGACAACAATATATATATATATATACATATATGCATGTATTTGTAATGTATTTCTTCTTCTTTTTTTTGAATATTGACGAAAAATTGTCAGACAAGCCTGTATTTTTACTCTGACAAGCCAGTCTTAGCGTAAACTGGTGATTCGTTTAAAAAACATGCATCTTTCGGTTCGCAGTTTTTTGCCCCCAAGCAACCAACAGTGTGTCTGCTGTTTGTCTTGCATAATTTCGTTTCATTCCACTTCCAACAATGAGCAACTCTTCTTCACAGCAGAGCAGGCAACCCAGCAAGCCCAGGGCATAGCAATGAGACAAGAGAGAGAGAGAGAGAGAGAGAGAGAGAGAGAGAGAGAGAGAGAGAGAGAGAGAGAGAGAGCAATAATAATAATAATAATAATAATAATAATACGGCAGGGTGTGCTTTCACTACTCCACATGCATCTCTCTCTCTCTCTCTCTCTCTCTGGACAATTATCAAAACCGGGACGATTGGAATGAACGAGTGAGTAGGAGATGGCAGTACAAAAAGAAAAAAAATGCTGCTCAGTATTTTCTTGCTGACCAACTTATTTTACAGCTCTTGTCAATAACAGCAAAAAATTCGTCATTTCTTTTGCCCGTTCGCATTTGTCATACTGTACTGTATTTTATTATTGTGAAGCAGGACAACAATTCACATTTTTTTACCATAATTAATTTTTATTTTGTAATAATGGAAGTGCAAATTTCAAAATTTAAAAGTGTCAGTAGAAGAAAAAATTTATATAAAAAAAGCAAACAAACAAACAAAAGCAAAACATATGCAAATTTTTTCTGATTTTGTGCGCTTAGGTTCTATTGTGATGTGACATGATTTTTTTGCAAAAGATAAGCTCGTCAATTAATGCAAAGTAGATGAAAATTTATCAAATTGTGAAAACAAAAAAAAAAATAATATTTTTTGGCATATTGTATGAAATTTTTTCCAACTTAATTTCAATTCTAGTTGTTACAAGTGCTTTTGTGATG
Source organism: Trichinella pseudospiralis (assembly GCA_001447645.1). NCBI lineage: Eukaryota > Metazoa > Nematoda > Enoplea > Trichinellida > Trichinellidae > Trichinella > Trichinella pseudospiralis. The sequence continues at coordinate 187,255 of JYDV01000012.1, forward strand.
AACAATCGTTGCTTGATCATATTCCAAAGCACAAAGAGTCGAAGCATTTGAAAGTGCACATCTGTCCGTATTGTGGCAAGTCGTACACCCAAGCAGCTTACCTGGCCAAACACATGACCAAACATGCCGACAAGAAGCCGGTCAAATCTGTTCACGGTAATGAGCAGCATTTGTGGATGAGGGAAAACTCGTTGTGCGCAGTGCCCAGCATTTTAGACAATTGTGGAGACCAAGCGTCGGCCAGCGCGTTGCCGTTCAGTAATCAGACAGCAATATCTCATTTTTCATCTAATCTATTTTTCTATTCTTTACACTTATTCATTTTTAATTTCAAGATTCATTTCCTGCTCACAACCACATGATGCAGCCACAGACCTGTGCCTACACGCCAACCGGTATCGCGTCCAGCATGGCCGCAGCCGGCATGACTGCCGATCCTTCAGCTTTCACCCGGTTGGCTGGATTGAATCCATTGAGTCGAAGTTTTGCTGCCGCATCCAGCCGGACACCGTACTTTGCTTACGATAATTTCAAATCTCCAGCTCACCCGAATGCTCTAACACATCCTAAGTGAGTTGATGAGACAATTTGAAAAAACAATTTGCCCTTTCGATAATCTCTTCTTCTGCGCTTCATTAACATATAAAAAAACTAATCAACGAGCTCAAAATTATGTTGTTTTTTTGAAAATTATCCAAATTTTCCCTGAACTTGTTGCAGCTGATAAGTGCAACGGCTCCATGTGCATGCATTTGCTGCCTGACTCGTCGTCTGTGCTGGCAGAAAATTTTTTGAATCTGTATATGGCATGCTTTTGTCAAAAATGAAAAAAAGCAGCAAACTTGACTTGTTTGCCCGGAGACTTGCTTGTTTTTTTTTCTTCTTCTGTTCTGCTTCTTTTTGTACCATCGCAAACCGGCTCGCATTCCTTCTCAGAGGCATCATCATTCATTGTCGAAAATCAATCAGAAAGCGAATTTTTTCCATTTTTTTTAAATATCAATTTTAGTTTCTTTTTCATAATATTCAATTTTTCTTTTGCAATATTTATTATTTTCATCAACTTATTGCTCAGTTCATTACTTCAATCTGTTTCAGATTGTTGATTTTTCTTCTTTTTTACTCTTTATTCTAATTTGTAAAATGTGTCGCGTACACTTTCCGATCATCACTTCAATGCTTGTATATAATTTGAATTCTACCGTATTGAGTGATTTTCAAGATTTTACATTGTTTTTTTTTAAGTAATCACTGTTAGTGAATGGTAGTTGCAATTTTCAGGATTTATTTTACTTTGCTTATTTGCTTGCTACCAAAAAACTGCCAATAATTTATTATTATTGTTATTATTTTGTTTTTTAATTTTTTTGCATTTTTTATTGTTGCTTTTGTTGTCTTAATTAATGGTCTTTTTAGTTACAGTACACCGTACAATCATTTGATTCGGCTGGACGACATTCGCAATTATGCCGGCCAAGCTGCAGCGGCCGCTTCTGCCGAGCATCTGAGCATGCTTGTGAAACGGGATCCGCGTGAAGCGGTGTACAACTAACGGATTCATCCGTATTACTGCTTCTAATATTCACAGCGCATCATTTATCATCCCCTTAGCGCTTTTTTGTAGTTATTTATTTTTATTTCACTTCATTTCTTTTCTTTTATTATTACCATTATCATTTGTTTATCTATATTTTTTTTCATTTTACACATTTAATTTTTTGATACGCAGACAATTATTTCCTCTTATCCTTAATCAAACGGTATTGCTTTTCAAAAAGGCCAAATACCGGTGAAGTTAAATGACGGTGGGCGCTTATTGAAATATCGTCAATTTATCAATTAAGGTTTTCCTCTTTTTCTTTCTTCATATACAATTTGGAAACTATAGATTTCGCATTTTGATGAAGAATTTGTTTCACAAGAGTGGCTATGAATTTATTACATTAGGGTATTTCATTTTTTCCCGTTTCAACGCGCGTCACGCTAAATTCCATTTTTTTTCTCTCTTTCTCTTTCTCTCTGCTCACGTTGTTCTCAAAGAGCACGTTGTTAGTACTGATCTTTTAGCCTTGGCCTAGCGGAGTGACCGCTTTATAATATATAGTCATTTTCTTCTGAACTCTTCTGTTCGGTTGATTTCATTTCCACTTAAAAAGAAAAAAAAGCCAAAAGATTTTTTAATCTTTAAATAGAAATACATATAAAATATATGTGTTTTTTCATTTTATCTTCAAAAGAAGAAGGTAGTCGTTCTTTTTTCAATTTCTATCGTGCATTTGTCATATCGTGCTTTTAATTTTCAAAGAAAGAAGAAGAGGATGCAGGAGAAATTTTGAAATAAGCCGCCTTGCGGCCCGACTTGTAGTTCCATTGGGCCCGAGGCCGTTTAAATTGTTCTGCTTTAAACTGTTTTTCTTTTTTGACTTTAATTTCTGTTACTCAGTATTATTACCTTTTCCCTGTCTGATTCTTGCTCTGTTCGTCGTCTGTGGATGAACTTTTTTTGGTTTTCTTTTCGTCTTTTGGCTCTTTGGGTTGGGGAACATGTTTCTCTTTTTGCTTTCAACGTTTCCTGTGTAAAGAGGAAATTTTATTTCGTTTATTATGATGAATTTTACTTTTCGATTTTGCTCATTCACCAACCAATGAATGAATGATGATCGGTTTTTATATTCTGTATGTATCTTTTCATGAAGAGAACAAAAGGAAACGAGAAGTTCGTTCAAAGCGAACTGCTGTGTTGCTTTAGCTTTGCTGTTGTCATTGCCTGAGGAAAGTTTCCCCATTATCGATGAATACACACACACACACACACACCATATGTGTGATGTGAAATTCTGCTTTTGTAGAGAAAACTTACTTGATCGTTTTGAAGTTTGAATGTTCTTTCGTGAAAATCTTTCACGAAGAAAACTGACAAATTAGAGAAATGCAGGTACAATGTGGTACAGTACAACAACAAGCTCATACTATCTACGCTTGTCTGCCAATTTACGTGTACAAGAGAGCATGAAACAGTGCACGTATATTTTTTTATGTGAATTCATTATTTTGCTTTTATTTATTTATTTTTTGAAAATATGCTTGTTGTGAGTTTTGTTCTTTTTTGTCAATGCTCTCTGATTTGTCGTCGCGAGTCTGCTGATATGAAAATGCTTTTTTCACTGCTCAGAGAAGAAATTATTAGCACAACAAAAAAATTGGAAGAAAGCCTGGAGCTTCTCAAAAACGCCTACTGTGTCTACATTATGCCCAAGGCCAATGATCGACAAAGTGTCTCTTTTTTTTTATTTTTTTCAAATTATATTTTGTCTGCCTGTTACGAAACCGAAAAAGCCACACCACCATTATTATTTCATTGATTGCATTTTGGTTCAAGTCTCAAAGACTCTAATTGTCTGACGTGAGAAAAATTAGTCTTTCCTCTCTCTGTCTCATCTCTCCCTTAGTCAATTTCACTCACGAAAATGGTCCAAAGATTTTCTTCTTCACGTGGATGTCATTATAAAAATTGACGCCACTGTTTTGTCGGAAAAGAAGACAACTGTTTCCGTTTTTTTTAATTCTATTTTATTGTGTTCTCATTTCGAAACTGTCATCGATAGTTTTGTTCAAAAATACATATATATATATATATATATATATATATATATATATATATATATATATATATACCTATCTATATATTTTCTTGTTCATGATTCCCATGGATGTGGAAAGAAGACAAGATCGTCCAAGATATACATTGCAAATACAAATTACAAATGATAAATAGATAATTACATAGATAATAATGCCTTTTCGTTATCATTGATAGCAAATAATATTCAGTTTACATATATACTGAATATATACAGATATGCGCGCGCCCATCGTCATCTCTGTAACAGATTTTCCATTTTTTATCTTTCCAGTCAAATCCGTTTACTTAAAATCATGATGATCATCAAATTATTGACTCACTTTCACACATTTCAAATGCCGTCTGTGGCTTAAAACTGTTTGTTTTTTAAATACTTCTTTGCAGTATCTCCTCTTTCTCTTGTTCTTTTTCTCATTTCATACAAAAGCATCATCAGCTTGGCTGGTTGCAATATTACTTTTATTATTCCTTTACGGTCGCTCATTAAAGATAAAACTTTTATCAATACACTCTTTTATTGGTGACAATAACTGCATGAGTCATGAATATATACATGAATATACTAATGTATATATTTTATAGTTAATTATATTTAGATATAACCAACAAACATCATTCACAGGAACATAAATGAGTGAAAGAAAACGACAAAATACAAATCTACCTTCATCAATTGATTATATATATATATATATATATATATATATATATATATATATATATATATATAATATAAAGAAACATTATTACTTACTAATTAAGTTAACATTAAGTAGCTAACACAACGAATGATCAATCGATCGATCACTTTGTTCAATTATAAAACAAAAAATTAACATCAAAACAGCTTTTCGCTTGTTGTTCATTTGAACAACTTTTGTTTGAAAATGTTAACTTTCAACGGTTGAACTGTCTCTTCTTCCTTTTCCACGCCACAAATTGGCGCCAAACTGGCAACCTGAAAATCAATAAACCAAATATTCAAACTGACGTCATTTTAAAAAATGAAATTGAAAAAATGAAAAAAAAGACAACTTTTTACGCATTTATCAAAGAAACAAAAAAAATTATTTTTTAACGTCAAACTTCACATATTAAAATTTGAGAATTCAAATTTCTACCGTATGCAACACTTTAAATTGTTAGCAAAACAAAATGTTCTCATCCATCCAAATAAATAATTTAAAACTTATGACACTAGTAACAATAAAAATTGTACACAGTAATAATAGTTTTTTGTTTTTCAATAAAAATATGCAATATCAAAAATCAAAGTACGGATCGATTTGAAAAATTGAAAAACACTTTTCAAATAACAAATATATAACATCTGATGTAAAAGATTTGTCCAAAAAATTAAAATTTCCTCCTAAGCAATCAACAATAAATTGTCTACTGGAGCAAATCATTCAACAGTACTCGGTTTTTTCTTCATTTTCTGCGCTATAAATAATTACAACAGTTTGTGGGATTTTTTCAAGCAAAAAACATTATTTGTTCGATTGTTTTTTCGTAATAACTGTAAAAATCCGTATTTCATGAGCAAGTTTGAAGACTGGAGAAAATTAAACTAAATGAATCTGGTTACCTCTTCTGCTGATGAATTGGCACCCCGACAACCACTTTTCGACTGAGGAGTTTCAGCCATGTGCTGAGCTTTTCTTTCTACAGCGTCCAAACGTAAAGCCATCAAATAATCACTATTCTCTTGCTACAAAACAGACAAACGAACATCAGAAGGCATGGTGAAGAACACAGAAAAGAAGCAGCTTACTTCAATTTTCATCGCCATTGGTGAACTGTTGTTTCGTTGTTCGTTCTCCATTAAACGTTTAGCAATTTCCTGAAATCAACCAACCGACAAATGAATATATCTGTACAAATTGTCAAAAGCAATGAACCACACCCACTTCATCACGAGCTTCGAGCAAAAGCTGATCACGGCTTTGTTCTAACATCAACTGCTTGTGCAATTGTCTAGCAAATTGTTCGTCATTGCTCTCCTGCTCGTGACGTCGTTTCCAATATTCGTGCTCTTCAATCTGTTGCTCTTTTTTCGACAAACGCAAATCCGTACCAATGGTCTGCCTCTCTCCACGATTCATGCTGTAATGTCTGTCGACTGCACACAGTACAGTAAAAAAACAACATATTATATAAATTTGCATTCTCATTTCTGTCTGATCAATCAAGCAAACAAATTACATTCTTCATCTTGCAGACGTTGAGCAAGGCTGAAATCTTCAACTTCTTGCCACTGCCTGCGAACTGTAAAAAAGCATTAATTTTTCAATAAAAGAAAAAATCTACCATAACACCAACCAACCTTGGCGTATGTTGGTCGACTGTTGTTCTGCCAGATCTTGTTCATCATCCACTGTAGTGGAATTCATCGGGACGTTCAAAAATCAAGAGCCCCTTTTCGAGAACTTTTTCACCGCTTTCATCAGCTACAATAATTGATCAGCAAAATGGCAAATACTTGTCATCACATTATTGAAATCACGATAATAACATCAAATCAGTAAACCTGATATGGCTTGTGATTGAAAAACGCAAACAAAAAAAATTAACGGCAATCAACAGTAACATTTTTATTGCTCATAAATCAACTGCTTGCTGCTCACTTAACTGAAGTGAAAACAATGCGTGTAAGCAAGCACTGGAAAACCTGTAAATTTTAAAGTGAGATAAATAAACAAGAGGCAGATAGACAGACAGGCGGATAAATAAATAGATAGAGAGAAAGACAGATAGATAAGATAGATAGGTAAACTGATTGATAGACGCACAGATAGATAGAAAGATAGATGGACACACTGACAGATTTACTGATAAATAAACAGCACTCCTTTCAGCGATATAAATCTGCTAAAGATGTCACCAAATTGAAATAATCCGTAATTTCAGTTACTCTATAAAGAAATATCTGGCGTTAACAGTAAAAAATTAATAAATACACAACACAACATAACATACTGTGCCAACTTTGTTCCAATGTTTTCCAACAACGGAGCCAACTGAGCGTTTTCATTAGCAAAGCACTGTATCGACTGTTTTATCCAAGACATGTACATCTGTGATAAGAATGAGACGAGGGAATAATTAATATTCAAGCAATTCAATGAAAAATATTTAAAAAATCTGCTCACATCACGGTTGTACGTAGCTATAACAAGCATGATCTCGCCGACGGCTTCGTTGACTGAATGACAGATGTGCGTTACGGCTGCCTTGAGAAAGGTGAATACCAGCTCAAAACCAATCTTCATCACGTAAGCATTGATAATCTTAAGATCTTCTTCCTTTCTATTTTTAAATTGCTAAAGTATTTTCAAATTAACAATGATCGCTTCATCTTGTTCTGCATATGCAAATTTATACACTGCTATTGCTTACCTCTGCAGATATGCCATCGGATACGAACTCAAACAACACGCGCACAAAACCGCACATACTGCGGAACGAGAAATCCGAATTGATGCGGCTCGTCGCAACGATCACTTTCATCATTACATCCTGCAATTCGACCGAAGCAAATGTATCGGGAAAATTTGAGAAATATCTGAAATTATCACTTTTTGAGAACTCTTTTTTTTTGATAACTCAAATGTGCATTTTTTTTACCGATACGTGAGACGGAAAAAATCATCTAATGTGTCATAACATTCTTCGGAGAAATTTTTCTTGCACAACTCTTGGAATGATATTGGAATCAAAGACTACAACATCAAAGCAATGAACAAGGCAAAAAACAGTGATCGTATCGTATGTTACGTTGAATAAATGTTGCAGACCGGGGCGAAATTCCGGATTATCACCAAATTGGTCAGTCAAAACGCTCGCCAGATACATGTAGCATGAGAAGCCAGTCTTCTGGTACATCGTATAAATCTGCAATGAAAAACAACAAACGTTAATTAATTAATTAATTCAAAAAAGAGTAAACAAATAAATATTGGCAATGCTTTGATAATGACGGGTTCCAAAAACACCAATGCGTTTCGTTCCAAGCAACGAAACATGTAACGCAACGATCGGCAGCAATGTTCAGTTATATTGTAATCCGCAACGGCAACGTCGAGGATTTGCAATAAAAATGGGCATAACTGAAAAAAAGACAAAAAACACATTAACACAACATTGGAAAATAATTTCCTTGTAAGTTCCAATCGCAAATTTCATAATTTCATTCCAACTAATAATGACTAAGCATTTCATCATCGCATTTAAAATACAAATGTTCTTACATGTTCTCAAAAATATACACAAATTTCATTAGATAATGACGGTAATTTCAATCAATAATGGAGAACTTTGCATTTAACTTGAATAGTCAAAAAGAAAAAATATTCGGCAATTGCAGAAACTTATAATAACATACTTCAGTAGTAACTGGTAAAAACGGATGACGCGAGTTCGAGCGTACTTCAAATTTTGCAGAGCGAAAAAATACAGAAATACTGTCGAGATAGTTGACAGCCTGTCTAGGAATAGAGTTATCTGAGCTTGCAACTCTCATCACCTAAATTGAAATAACATGTGCAAAATAAATGAACAAAAAACAGATAATATTCATACCTCAGCCAAACGCTTAATTTGATCAGACATCAGTTCAGTAAGTATCGATTCCAACTGATTGGGCGGTGACATCATCAGAATGTTCATAAAAGCTGAAAAGAATGGATCTTATCGTGTAACTCACATTAGACCAACACCCTGCCAGTAGATTCCATCTGTGGTCAATGTTAACATATCAAAATGAAATAAAGTATCAAAGAAAAAAAACAAATAACAAAAAATTAGCAAATTAATGAATAATTTAAATAAACAACAAGGAAAACCTTCAATCAAGCGGTTAACAATTTTAGCAGGCGCCTGGCTTTGAAAAGCGTTTTTGAGTATGTTGATCAAGTCATCCAAAAACATGACTGCTCTCTTTTGGTCACTCAAGCACATAACTGCCTTCGCAGCTTGGTTATGTAACTTTTGATTTTTGAAACAAGAAAGAACAAATGTAAATGTCGCATCTGCAACAGAACATGGAAAATATTTTTTTTAAGTGAAAAAACAAATGATTAAAACGAACCAAAATAATCTGGATTGCAATGAAGCCATGTGTAAGAGCAAATCACAAAATCCAATGCAGCTCGGACAAGACAAGGGTGGGTTTCAGTTGGCATTACTGTAATTGACTTGAAAACTTCGCCAATCTGCTCGAAATGCTCCCTACAATACAGATATGGATATACAAAGCAACAACATGACAACAGATGATAAAATTCAACTTACAAAGGCGCGATGCTTGACACCGATGAAAGTACATAAAAGCATGCTTCTATTTTACGCCAATCGTTTCCGCAGTTGGTTAATCTTTTGTAAATCTGCAAAAAATACGATGAAATTGAAATAAAAATTAACATTTTCACTGCGGTATCACCTTTTTCAAAAGAGTCACAGAGCCAATGATGAAAGTTACATCTCTGATCGATTCGCGAGCCATGAAACGAAAATCTTCAAATTCGTCTTCCTCGGACGGAATATCATGCTATATGAAATAACAACCGATCACAACATTGCAAACATGCTGAAACAAATGCGCATACAAAAAGTAACTATACTATACTTACAGTATCTTCCTCATAGCAGCATACGTTCATCAATTCACTCACGTATTTAAAAACTTCTTTTTCAATGTTACAATGATCGCTCATTTTATAAATCGCTTCAGATAATAAATACCAAAAGCTGAATGTCTTTCCAATAAGCTGTAAAGAAAAACAAAAACGAATCATTTGGACAAGATTAATTTGTCTAGTGAAGAAAAGCAAATTTGCAGAGCTGTCTGTAAAGTTTCCAAAAAAAAGTAATAAGTAAAACCAGAAAGGAAGCATTTACCTGATAATCATTAAGAGCAAAAATCTCAAGCATCAACGTCAGTGGCTTTTTGTCAATATCTGGGTCGGCTTCAGTGATCATAGTCGTGATGCACGATTCGCTCAATTCTATGAAAAGCTTCACGTAATTTTGAATTCTGGAAAAAAGAAATAAAACAAGTAAATAATGTGCTACATTGACAAAGATATTATTCTGAAAATCAACTAACTCAACATAATCGCTTTGCCTACATTAACATAAATAGTGAAGTAAATGATAACAAGTATAATAACATTATTTACCTTTGATCATCTTTCTCCGCTACTGCTGTAAACAGCATCGGTTGCAATTCGAACAATTTCAGTATAATATGCTTGTACGGCTGAATAGTAAACGACGATTGGTATTGCTGAAAATAAAAACAACAAAAAAAAAAAATATATATATATATTGTTTCATTAAAAAATAAAAAACAAATAATTAAAATAATATTCTGACCAAATCTGCAATTTCAAGCAAAAAATTCGAGGCACATTCTAAAGCACATTCATGAATGGTGGCATCCGCCCACTTATCTTCCTACAAGAAAAAAACAGCATTACATCGTCGTCATCATTAGTCATTGCTTCAAGTAAAAATTTCTCTTTTACAAAAGATTATAAAAATTATTTCCATCAAAAAGAACAAAATATTTCGATCAAAACAAAAATACGTACCAAAATTTCCAAAATCTTGCCAAATAATGGATACTGACAAATTTCATTCGGCGGAAAAATGGCACCAATTAAATTAGAAAGGCATTTCAATGCACATTGCTGCGCGGCGAGACGTTCGTTTTCAGGTCCGTCCATAGCACAAATAGAAGTCTAAATAAACAAATTATAGGACTTTTATTTCTATTTTATAGCAGTGAGATAGATTATTGTCCGCACAAACAACTATTTATTCAAAAATAAAAAAATATTAATTAAATATTCAATGCAGAATTCAAAATAATTTTTATAAACGTAACTATTCAATTCATATTTATCAAATTACAAATAAGCTAATTTTTTTTATAATACATATACTGAATACTTAAAAAATAATGCACATTTAAAAAACCCCTGCTTGGGTTACTATATTTTACTTAAAAATTTTAACTATATTCGATTCTAAATTTCAGTAGAATAGAATTTAAAGTATTTCAAAAAATTGTTTAACTAATTTAAATCTAAATTTTTATAACTTTATCAATTTATATTAAAAAAAATTATACATACTACACATTCCATGATATTATTCATCTGCAAATACACTGCTTGCTTCAACTCTTGCCGACGACATATTCCGACACGAAGCCGCTCGTTATTCAATTCTTCGGTGTATGTAGACAAAACCAAAAGAAAAAGTAAGTGTTGATTTCCAGGTGTAACAAGCCTAAATTCAAAACAAATAAATAAATATTAACATGTACATATGTAAATCATTACTTGGAAGACAAGTCCAACACCGGATCTTTCCAATCATGAACTTTAATGTGTAGAATTGCGATTGCCGAAGAAAGAGTCGACAAAACAGGTCGATTTCCAATAGCATTAAATCTCCTAAGAAACAATTTCAAATTTTGAACGACATCATAAAATTCATCAAGCTGCCGATTACATTGCTAAGCTGACCAACGAATCTAAAAACATTGAATACGAATCACTGGAAGCCTGTTGAAAATTATTCAACAGTTTTGTCCTTATTGTCGTTGCAGCAAATAGCCACGCGGCCGGCAAATTATTCGAGTTCAAAATTTTCTCCGCAATAACGACGGCCATATCCTACAATTTACAATGTTAGATAGCAAATGAGAAAACTCAAAATAAAAAAACAAACAAAAATGAAAATTATCTCAATGATAAATTGAAATTGTAGTTTACATGTAAAATGTATTTTATAAAATAATTAATGTTGAAAATGCTTGAAACAAAATGAACAGATTATAAAAAAGAAAATTAACTTTTAAAACGTTAAGAAATCAAATTTAATAAACAAGTTAACAATTACAGATTTTTGAAATTCATTAAGCCAATTTGTAGCATTATGAATTTCTTCAACATTTGTGCCAGTCAACATCGTCCTCACCGCACAGATGACGTTTGTAAACAGCGAATCAACGTCCATCTCGACAATCTAAAGTGAAATAAAACTGAATTTAATAAATCCAAAGTGAACGGCTAAAAAACAACAACTATAAAGAACTGAAAATGCTCTTGCCGAAGCACAAAGAATTACATAAAATGACGCAATCTTATAATGAGAAACGATTAATGGATAATTAAGCAGTTAAAGTTTATTCAAATCAAAAAGTTAATGGGTATCAAGAACAACCAAAAACAGTCGCAACAAAGAGCCACGAGCGTGCCAAACACAACTGCCACAAGGAACTTTTACCCGTTATATTCAGTAAAATAAGTAAATGCAGGTAAAGCAAATATAGGTTAAGTTGAGGAATTTAAGAATTTAATTCCGTTGGTAATATGCAAATTTTATATCATTTTAATATTGCTAAAATGTATTTAAAATTTTTAATATACTTTTGAAAAATTATTAAAATGTTTTTCAAATAAAACAGCAAATTTTTTTTATTACAGTAATCAAGAAGAAATAATAAAAAGATGCATTGGACAAATAATTTTTAAATAAAACTAATAATTCAAATAAATATATTTTAAATGTTTAAAAATTATTTAAAAAAAAATGCAGCAATGCTACTTTTGTTTATTCTTGATTTTTTTTCTTCGTCAATGACATTAAATTAATGTCTTATCATTATTTTATATATTTTATATTTTATTAATAATTTAATGATTTTTTAAATTACTTTGAGCCTATGTTATTCACTTTGTCAAAGTTATAAAAAGTTGGTCATTTATTAATAATCACGTTCAATAAAAGTTTTATTTGATTTGAAGAAGTTTTATAAATTATTAGAAATACATTGAAAAATAAAAAACAAAAAATTTAATTATTTTATTTAATTTTATTCAAAAAAAAATAAATTTTAGACTTTTACTTATCTTACATAACGTTAAATAAAGCTTTGCTGTATTACAGTAACATTTTATGAAATGATAATGAATTGAGTTTTATTTCATTTATATTTAAAATAAAAGCATATAAAGGGTTTCAACGATTATTTTAAATTAATTGCATTTTTATTTGTTAATAACAGCGTATTGTATAGAAAAGTTTAGGTTTAGACGCACATAAGTACAAAGTTCGAAAATGACTGATGACAAGAAAAGTAGCTGAAATCCGAGAGCAGTAGGCCTATCGCAGACCTTTGTAATACTACTTTGCTGCGGTGAATGCAGCCATTTGGGAATCTACATGTTTGAAATAGGAACGCGACAGCTCTTGCATAAGAGTTGTTGCTCTGAGAAGGAATTTCTTCATTTGCAATAATGTTTTACTAGGCATATAATTGTTCAACAGATTGTTGTTTTTTTTTATCAAAATTATTACTAATAGAACGTAATTCTTTTAATCTCTCTGCTATTTTCTATAGTTTTTACTACGGGGTACACAGAATTTGATCAACAAAGTACAACATTTGAGGAGGGTAAGATCAAGATCGTAATCTTGTATGTGGATATGGCATGCGGCCGCGACGGTGAATAAATACTACGCGAACAACTTTCTTGTTTTACTGTAATCAGATATGGGGCGAAATTATTTGCCATGAGGTCGAAACGGCGAACAACAACGCATTTGATTTTTAGAATCCAAGAAGCAGGCTTGCGTAATAAAATGTAATATGCAAAAATTCATTATCTCAGACGCAGCTCATGATTTTAATCAATAAAACTCAAGGTTCATGTCCAGCCATGGCTCTATAGAAACGCATGTTTTAAATAATTGTATACTCCGGCGAGAGCCACAGCTGTATAACAACAGTCGAATCGTTTCATATTTAAATTTATTAGAAAAAATGCTTTACCAATAGTAGCAGTGAGATTATTGCATTAAAATATATCAACGGTTAAAACATATTTTGCAAAGAGTGAACAACAGCGTCACCACATGATGAATGACACTTTAACAAATGCAGAAGGATAAATCAGAAGGAATGGCCTTGTGTTATTTCTTATTCGGGTATTTTTTTTATTCAAATTGTTCAACTTTATTACGTATTTAATAAATTTAAGTAAATCATATAAAATGTACATTGAACATCGTTTCCTTAGAGTAATACGGAATTGTTACTTTCCATAAATTCAGCTAAGCTTCGATTAACGGCATCCAGAATATTGATTTCTTCTTCTGAATTATAATTCATAAAGCATTTTTTCATACAAGCAACATAGAGCGCCTCCTTATCAGGACACGAATGAAGTTTTCCTTGACAAATTTCAATAATTTCCAAATATTCTTCTTCACATATATTTAACTGACAGTGCGAGAGATACATTGACAATATCTACAATATTGAAATCGGTTGTCATCTTTAATTAAATATTTAATTTTTTCTTAACGTTTTATTTAAAGTAAACAATTTTTGCATTGTACATCAAGTGCAGTTGTGTAAATGACAATTTTTAATCGCCACATTAAATTTAAAAACATAAATAAGTTGTAAGTAATACTTATTTCTAAATTAAATTTAAATAATTAATGCGTTCATAACTTTTTAACATTTAATTTACAATTCATACTGTGAAAGTTACGATTAAAACATGCAAGAGTGATTTCTATTGTCTAAAAATTGCTATAATGAAATTAATAAAACAAAGAATTTCAAAAAAAAACATTTTAGAGATCAAGTCTAGAAAACTTATTATGCAACCGACAATACGTGATGTTATAAATAAAATTGAATCTTTTATTTTCAAATATATAGCATTTTTGTAAAGATATTACTTTAACACTTATTTTCCTTTGAAAACTTATTTTATGTTAAGAACAAATACATGTTTACTTGTATATAATTATATTATTATAACAATATTTTTCACATGCAACTTACGTTGTAAGATGCATGCATGGGTTATTATAAAAAATTATAAACAGTAAACGTAGTTATTGTGAAAAGCAGTAAAAAGAGTATTATAATTATATTCAACTTACGCTTATACAAAAACAGAATTTTAATAATATTATAAAAGCGATAGACGATAAGGAAATCCAATGGCGCATAACGCAGGAAGGGAATGAAGAAGTGCAGTATCAGGAAAAAGATTGCAACGCTGTTATTGCTTTTCGAATGCCAGTGATTTGAAGATTGATTAGATCAGTGCGTTTTATGTCAATGTAAACAAATTTATTTGCGTCCAATGAAGCCAGATGCTGCGTAAAACAAAAGAAAAATTTATCACCAAAGTTAAAATATAAAAACCGCATTAAATGCATTCTTTTTTTTTAGAACAATGATTTCTTTAATTACATAATTCTGACTGTTAGTAGTAATGATTTCTCATTTCAGTGACTGTATCACAATGTTTGGGAAGGAAATGAAAAATTTTCAACGCAGCATTTTCAGAATTCTGAAAATATTTACGTTTCAATAAAATTTGACTTTAGCAGTATTAGAAATTGCGTGCAGCAATATTACTTCATAAAATAAATGACTTATTAATGTCCATAACTTTTATTATATATTATTTTTTTTTCTTTATTTTATAATTAATTTAAAAACGAGCAGATTAATTTGTCAAATGAATTGTAATCAATTAAATAATAAATGCTTACAGTTCAAACTTGCAAACAACATACTGTATTTATTTTACAGTGCATTTGCCAGTACGTTAAAGCGGTGCATTTTTAAGCTGTGTTATTTTATTTTCATAAAGTAGTTTTTTGTTTATTATTTATTGGCATATATTAATAAATTACTTCTTGTAGATATCAACGTCAAGCTTTGGTTGGCTGGTTTATTTTTGAAAGCATTTCTGTCAAATTATGGTATTTTATTATTGTTTTTTGAGAAAACTTTGCATTAAAATTTTATTTTAGGATTCATTATTAAGTAGGATAGAAACCGGCCATCGAAGTCTTATTGTATGTTAATCATCATTATGTAATATTTGTTTGTTGATAAGGTTGTTTTTGCAGAATGATTGCCAGGTTGATTTCTATGGAAAAAAGTTAGCCACATGTTCGAGCGATCGACTGGTCAAAATTTACGACATAAGATCTGATGGACAATATATGGCTGAAGCTGAATTAAATGAGTAGACAAAATGCATTTATGCAAAAATGTGCTTTTACAAAAGTATTGTAGCCATCAAGGACCAGTTTGGCAGTGCAGTTGGGCTCACCCAGTGTTTGGGAATATGCTAGCTACTTGTTCTTATGATAAAAAAGTAATTATTTGGAAATGCAAGGAGAGAAAATGGTCTAAATTTGCTGAATTTGCTTGTCATGATGCATCAGGTATATACTGAATTTTACCAGTTTAGTAGTTAATGCTTGTTTTGCGTTCAAGTGAATTCCGTTTGCTGGGCACCACACGAGTATGGCATGATTTTAGCTTTCTGTAGCGCTGACGGTACTGCAACAGTCATGTCTAACATTGATCAGAGTAAGGGTCAAGACTGATTTTGTTGATTAATGAAAAAGTTTATCTTTTTTAGGTTGGAAGCAGTCGAAAATTTTGGATGCGCATAAAGTTTGTTTTTACGTTACTTCGTACTTTTTTTTAGTGTTCTAGCAATTTTAGCGAGGATGCAATGCAATAAGTTGGTGTCCGGTTGGTTTTTCTTTTTCTCTGTTTGAACAGAAAGCATCTCATGCTTCTATGCGTCTTGTGACTGGTGGATGTGATAATTTGGTGAAAATTTGGAAGTGGGTTTGTTGTTATTACATACGTTATGTAATTTTGAAGATATGTTTTTAAGTATGAACAATGATAATCAATGGGAACTGGAAATAGCACTCGAAGGTCATGAAGATTGGGTACGTGGTGTTGCCTGGTCCCCCGTAGTTAACAGTAATGTGCACAAAATTGCTTCGTGTTCTCAGGTATTTTAAGCTGTTTAGTCACTTTAAATTTTAGTTAATTGTATTTTTCAGGATTTCACTTTCATAATCTGGGAATGTAATGACCTTAATAAAAAGATGTGGATCAAAAAATTTCAGTGGCGTTTTAACAATGTAGTATGGCATGTTAGTTGGTCGCCTTGTGGTACAACACTTGCAGTTTCAGTTTCAAATCAGGAGGTGATTTTATATTTTGAAATTTTATTTTTATTATTATTATTAATGATAGTTTATTTAATTAATCATAATTTAGGTATCAATTTGGAAAGAAAACTTAGAGAAGCGTTGGCTTTGTGTTTATGATTCCAAAAAGAAAACTGGTACAACTGGTGGCAAAGTGAAATAAAATGATGAGATCTTATTTAGTATCTTATTTATTATATAATCAAAACTTTTTCTTTTTACGGCAGTGATGTAATCTTTTTATGAATATCGTGTGTGTGTGTGTGCTTTTGTGAACATGATTCTTAATTGATGAAATAAAATTATGTAACATTTATTTGTTGATAAGATGAATCGTCTTTTAGAATTGTAAGATTTTGACAGTAAGAAATGCAATTGAGAACTGAAAACTTTCAACCAACAAAGTCCAAATTTGCCATTTTAATTATATTTCAATTATTCAATTTCAGTCATAATATTTAAATCTGTTTTTTATAATCTGCTTAATTTTTTAAATGAGGATGTAATACAGTATTCTTCGAAAAATTCAAGTATTGAAACGTTTCAAAATTTTAAGATTTGTAGTATTTATAATTTAATGTCAAAATTGGATATTTGTTTTATTTAAAAAGAATTATTTTACAAAAAATATATAGAGAAACAATAATCTACAATTTAAAGGAAATTTGTATAATTTCTTGTTTATTTTTGTTGTAATGTACTTAAAGTAGGATTCAAATTTAATTATTTACATTTTCTATAATTGCTCAACTTTTGCTTGCGCATTTTGGCACTATTGTTCCTTGTATTGCAAATTATGAGTTAATTCATCTTGTGCACTACGTCAAATGAGATCACTTAATTAATGAGATCAAATTAAATAATCACTATATACTTTATAAATGTATAAACAGCGTAAATAATTTTTATTGCGTCCTCATTTCATTGTCATGTTGGTGCATGAGAAAATATTTCGATCTATTTTCAAATTAAAAGTTCGCCTATTTAATTGATCTTGATTGTTCGGCATACTATATTTTCACTTTGACAGTTGTGCATTCTTTGTTTTGTAGTGAGTTTAGTTTCATTTGTGGAGATTGATTTTTTCTGACAATGTATTCGAATTATAATTTCAAATAGATTTTATTATGTGCGCTGTATTTCAGATTTTGGATACTATTGACGACGCGCGCGTTCGTTCAATTTTGTGAATTTTCAATTTCCAATCATGGATGAGAGTGATGAAAGAAAAGATATCATTGGCAACAGTTTTTTAAAAGGTTGCCTACAAGCTGCTGCAGTTTTGTTGAATGTTTCTATTTTTCTCTTCAGTCCATTTCTGGCCGTCTGGTTGTTGTTTTACATCTTTTACCATACTCGGTTGTGGTGGACTGTAATTTTGTACGCGATTTGGTATTGTAAGGATTTTCACGCTTCATGTACCGGATCTCACTTGTTCATGCCATTGCGATGTTCATCGTTGTACAAATATTTGGCCGACTATTTTCCAGTGTCGTTGAAAAGAACTGCTTCCCTGGATCCGACGAAAAATTACATCATTCTGAATCATCCACATGGAATTATGACTGTCGGAGTTTTTGCCAATTTCATCACCGAAGCGACAGGATTCAGCAAACTTTTTCCAGGAATAACCTGCTATACGTGTACGCTGGTTGGAAATTTCTACGTACCTCTACGGCGAGAGTACATGCTACTCCTCGGTAAGCAAGCAGTGCTGATCTTCTTATCTGCTTTTCACTGATAAGCTTGATATCAGGAATCGTCGACTGCAGCAAAGAGAGCATCAACTTTTTGATGAACAAACCAGAAGGTGGAAACGCAGTGGTGATTGTCGTCGGCGGCGCAGAAGAAGCGCTTGAGGCACATCCAAAAAAGCATACTCTGGTTCTCAAATCAAGAAAAGGTTTCGTCAAGCTTGCTCTGCTTTCCGGGTAAATTAGCCAACATCTTTTCCCTTACGATTAATACAAGCTAAATTTGTATATTGAGCTCATCATACTTAATTTAAAAAAAAATATTGAATTAACAAAAACCACAACAACATCGCTTTCAAGCTAGCATCAATCGATATTACAATTTTTTTACGTCCAACGTAAAATCGATAGAAAACACTCCACAACAACATAGGTTGTAATTGGAACAGTAGAAATGATCGAATGCAAGTCAAATTTTACAGGCAAAATTATCACCGCTAGTAGTAGCAGTAGTTGAATATTGTCTGCATTTCAGTGCATCACTGGTACCATCATATTCGTTCGGTGAAAATGATATATTTCGACAAATCGACAATCCACACGGTTCATATTTGCGACAATTTCAAGTAATAATAATTGCAATCTTTTCCAACAGAAGAGAAGGGAAGAGAAGAAGATCAGTTTATTTGTTTTTCAAATTTTTCAGGATAAATTTCGCAAATTTATTCGATTCTCCACACCCGTGTTTTATGGTCGCGGTTTCTTGAACTTGCCTTTCGGGATACTGCCCTTTCGACAACCCATCTGCACTGTCGGTAAGCAGCAGAGCTTGTAATGCGTAAAATGTTGGGGCTATAATCTGTTTAATTCTGTTGTTCACAGTTGGTCGACCAATCGAAGTTACCAAATGTCCAAATCCTACAGAACAACAAATTGACCAACTACACCAGCGTTACATTGACGAGCTGCGGTTGTTGTTCGAAGAACAGAAGAGCTTCTTCAACATTGCCGAAGATGTGAAATTGAAAATCATTTGAGCATTTCAAAGTCAACTTTCAAAATCTTCGGCTTCACCTGTCGCAGCATCATTTTTTGCAATAAAAATTAAAAACTCTGAACAAAAACGTCATTGTGAAGCAACAGCAAGCGTAATTGTCGTGAAAATGAAAACAAAAACAAGCTACAAACGAGCATATTTCAACAGTTTTTTTTCTTCTCGGTTCCGTGCAACAACCGCATTATCAATCGCTTCATTTGAACAAATCATACTGTAATTCATTCAAACCCACCAATCAGCTAGTCGCATGCTGTTTGTTTGACAATTGTTGTCCGTATGCAAATTAGTTTGAATGAAATCACGAGATTATGTTGCCTTCTCACACTGACAATAAATAAATAAATAAACTACATCCAACCTTCTTATCATCAGCAATAACCCGCACGAAATGGACGACAAAACTGAAAACAATTTCTGCGTAGACAGATACAGATAAGCGAAATCATGGCATGAACAAGCGAAGCACGGAGAGCAGTCAAATTCTTATTTTAAAAGAGGATAAAGAGAACAAGCGTTAATATCATTACGATTAAGAATGACAAATAAACAAAACAAAGGAATATTTAAATTTTTTATATTTTCATATAACTATAATCTACCATGACAAATGGTGAATGAAGGACGAGACCATCATTTTTTAACCATAGCCAGTGCAGGGGAAGCAAATAAAACTTACAATTCATTTCCAGTAAAATCACCATATTGCCAAATATTCAACTGCAAAAGAAAAAGGAACATGTTCAAAAGGTATAAAATAAAAAGGGTAACAATTAAAATTTTGTTTGCATTTTTCAAAATTGGCCTATTAATTAAATTTACAAATAATTTGCATACCCTTTCCGATTTCGCAGATTCCTGAGCTTGTAAATAATCAGCAAGTTGCAACTGCATTTTCCGATCACGACGCTGTTCCACCAGACAATAGCCGTTTCGAATCAACGATTTTCCAATGTCGCTTTGATCGGCTCGAAGCAAAGTGACACATTCAACACCACCAAGACGATATTCCACATTGATCAAACACTGTTCCCCGTTCACCTCCTTGTAAAAGTGCTTCACCGCAGCAGTACAATAATCGGCCTGAAATTAATAAATTTGCATAAAATGACTGAATTCAAAAGCATAAACAACAAACAAAATCCTACATCATCCGGAAGCTTGAGCAAAGCAAACGCGCATTCCCTTGCTCCAGGAGGACGTGAAGCGAATCCTGCTGGCAAAGTGGCCAGCTCATTTTGTTTTAGCGTTTCTCTCTGAAAAGTATTTTTTTAGTTTCACAGAAAAATTAACACCACTAGATACTAATCGATATTCAATGAGAGTAGAATAATAAAATAATACGTTTCCAAAATCAATATAAAACACGTCGATCTCGTCTTTTCGCACAGCTTCCACTCGAGCTCGGTACCATTGTTGATCTGCACTGAACAACGCAGCACAAACATCTCCCTTTTTTGGAATAAATGCCCCTTGCCTGCCAGGATCGGCATTCAAAGCAGCCCGCATCTCCTTCATCATCTGCTCCAACTGTGAACCTATTTCAATTAATAATTCCTTATTATTATTATTATTATTGTAGTGCAATAATTGTACACTTGGTACCTTGATCGAAATATTGAATGTAGAATTTCAAATTTTCGCATATCTCTGTCACCAAAACGGCTCTGTATTGCGGCACTCGCTCCGGAACAATGCCAGTCGAAGGTGTGGCAGAGGCGCCTTTTTCCAAATCGTCCACATCGCTCAATTCTTCAGTCTCGTCATCGTAATAAGCCAGTGTCCAAATGTTCAACTTCGCTTCTTTGGCACGCAATTCGGCGGCTCTCAACGCTGGACCGTATTTCGACCTGTCGGCCGTGAAGTGAACCGCAGCAAAACCATTCTCCACAAGCAGTTCGGACAAATTTTTGCCATGAAAAAAACACCAGCCAATGAAATTGCCGGCCTTGTCGACGGATTCAACTTCAAATTCAACCTAAAAAGTAGCAATTTATCGTCACAACATTGAAATATTAAATTTAAAAGAAAAAACAAAAATACTTCTCTCTGTAAGCAAAAATCTTTCGTAAATTGCAACGCTTCTTGGCTAAATGGTTCGCCTTCACCTTCTGCAGCATTGCCTTTGGTCATTCTGCCAGGTCTTGGACAGTTGACACCTTCATAATTCATAAATAATAAAATGAAGAACAATATATGAATAATGCATGAATAACCAACCTCCGAGCAGTAGAGTAATCATAATCGACTCTTTGGGTACAAATATACGCAAACGACTGCCTGTCACCACAAACTCTACCAAACCGTCGGTGCGTCCTGATCGAATCAAAAACGGCAAAAATTGCTTGCTCTTGGCAGCATTCTGAAGTGAAATATGATGAAAATAAAATAAAAGCAAAAATAATATTAAAAAATCCACCCCTACCCCTTGTAGTTCTTGAAGGCGTACAATTTGCTTTTCACTTGTATGGTGGATGTTGGCGGTTTCCGTATGATTGGCGTCGGTGGAATGCTTGAACGAGTGAATGCCGAGACGAGCTTTTTCAGCTGCTGCTTCAGCAGTTAGAAGGTTGTCGAAGAAAGGGGATCTATTGTCGTCGCCTTGTCTATTCCGTACAACTGCAGCCAAACCTTTGCTAACCAAAAGTTCGGCCATATTTCTAAAAAGATACCAAAATAATAATAAAAATATGAATATGAAAAATAATAATCTTGTCAAATTACTGTCCACCAAAGACTACAGTACAACAAGTCCTCTCTGACAACTGATTAACACTCGGCTGAACGTAATCGACCGTCACGTTCACCTTTTTGCCAATCAATTTTTTGCGCAACACCTCTCGAGCTGCAAACATAAATGGAATATCGTACAAAGGTCTGAATTGTCGACCAGGCTGAGTTTCTCTCAGTAAGCCAGCATCCTCCAACCTGAAAGCAGTGACTTCAGTCAATCAGAACCAACATCCCCTTCCTCTGCCTCCTCTTCTTCAGTCATCATTTTCTTCTTCAGTCTCGTAGTTATCAATCTGTTCACTCACCGTGGTGGTCTGATTGATGATAGAAAAATTTTCTGGTACATCCCGTCCGGCTTTTTGATTATCATCGAATCGCCAAGGGTAATTTCCACAACTTTCGCCTGAAAACTGTCTTCACCTGCCGCTTTCGCTTGACTCGGTTCGTAATTTTTCCACAATCGAATGCGACGCTCTTTTGCTTGACTGCAACAAATAAAATTTTAATCAAAATAACAAAATGGTGATATAAAATATAAACACAATATCCAAGCATGTACCGTTCAGCTTCACGCAACTTCTCCGGCCCAGAGGTTACCAAAGGCATGCTCCAGTCTACACATTTGGCGAAGCCTTCTCTCAACAACGCTTCGGCAATGTTTCCATGCTGAAGTAAAAAATAATTTAAAATTTTAAAAATACTTGTCTTTTTTTAATAAAAATAAAACCTTGTGCAACACAGTGCCCAAAAAATTCTGATTCGACGCGCCTTCCAGAATAACTTCTACATCATTCTGAAGAAGACGACATTCTGTAAAAAATTTCGCTTCTTCCGCAAATGGTTCTGGGTCTTGTATCATTCCACCTTCACCAAGTTTGAATGTTGGAGTCTGAAAAATACACATACATACATAAAAATATATAATCAAACTATTGGAAAGTATAACATTTCCTGGAATATATAAAAATCAGACGCTATGTCATGTCATGATTAGCTTTTCAAAGCAAACACAAAACAAAACCAACAATCATTGCGCAACAGGTACTAACAAAAAAAAAATAAGTTTACCCTCGTCATAATTCAAAATTTACGTCAGAGTAAACAATTCTTTGTTTAATAAGAATAAACACTACATTTACAATAAAAATACATCTGATAAAACAAGAAAAGTTATACAAAATAAAACCTAATCAATCTTTTAAAATGATCGATTACCATGCAATCTGTGCTAGGTAATACAGAAGAAAGAAACTGGTAATTGAAAATCACGATCTACCGGCACAAAGCTACGACAAACTCTCTTCATTTTATTTCATCAGTCCCATTCACTGAACTGCACTTCAACACATTTATCTTATTCACTCCAGTTCTCAAAGCGATCCACCTGCGAATCCAAAAAAAAATTCCATTTACTTAATAAATCTATTTCAAAAACCTACTACCCCAAAAAACAAAAAAAATATATTTGAAAAAATATCTTTTTGCAGAATATATTTTTACAGTATATCTAACAATGCCAAAAAAACCTTGAGTATCAAAAAGAGAATACAGTAGATCGCGTTATGCAAGCACTTGAACACGCAGCTGGTGAAAGAAGTCGAACAATCTACGGTGATGAAGTTACATAAACAATCTCTCCATTAGCAATCCTCGTCAACACACGTCAGAAAAGAAAACAAGAACATCATTCGACGAAAGGTAAACTAAGTCGACTATGGAATTAAATGATGAAAGTGAGTCTGAAAAGCCCCGTTTGTGAAACAAAAGAATGATAAAATTTAAAAGATTAAGAAAAAAAGAAATAAAGCTCTTTATCTGATTAATCATATTTAAATTTGTTTACGTTTTTTTGCGCGCGAAACAGAGAACAAGGAAGAAGCGCGTTAAAATAAGAGAGAAACAATAAAATAATGGAAAGATGGCCTACTCGAATGCCAGAAATCATGATGGTCACATAATGAAAGGAGGGTAGTAGAAAAGCTCTGACAGTGCAGCCATCCCGGACATGCTCGATGACCGCTTTGATGCGACTGCGGTTGAAAGATTCGACCATGCTTCTTGGGTTTGCCGTTGACCAGATAATTTGGCGGACATGCTTTGTCACATCATCTGCTTGCCATTTGCCTCTCGAATTCGCCTTTGCCGTGTTCTGCAATTCCAACAGACGTTTCACTGCATCGCTGAATATATAAAAAAAACGCAGACCGATTAAATTTTTATTTTATTATACAATTGCAGAACTCAGGAAATTTACTCGTTGCTTTTCACGCCACTCTGACGCACTTCTAGCCAACCTTGGCTTACTAGTGTCTCGGCGACATTCTGACGTTTACCGTCTGAAAAATGATGAAGACGATCTTCTTCACCGTGAATTGTAATATTAATTACCTATAGTAACAAACACGCTTCCATATTCTCTGCCGCTTGTTGGAACTTTATAATCTACGGTGAACAGCAACTCATGGCCAACGACCAGCTTTCGAAGTGCTTCTCTGGCTTCCCAAGCGTAGGGCTAAACAAAGTTGTATTATTTAAATTCAGCTTATACAACTGAAACATTAGACAATTATATATATATAGTATATATATATATAATGATCAGAGAGAAAGGACAAGTGCAATGAAGTGCAGAAAAGGTAAGGAAAGTGACAGAACGGACGGCGTGAGCGATTCATCATATAGGTAGGTATACTTCATCTTGGGAATCAGCAGCAGTTGAATCGGCCTGACGCCGAGCCAGCTTTGGGGAAATAACATTGCTCAAGTTGATAAGACGTTCAGGAGGCGGCCCGCCTTTCGGTTGGCCACGTATCACAATGGAATCACCGCCCAGAGCCATTTTTCCAATACCACGCATCAAAGGTGGAGAAGAGACAGATGCGGGCTGCGGGGTTTGACTGCCAACGTTATTTGGATACATTTTTTTGCTTATTTCTCTTATTCAAAAACGAATGTGAGAAAACGTGAACGAAGCAACCGACGTGTCGACAATACGAGGTCAAATGAACAGAGCACCACCAATGAACACGTGGAAACACTGACGACTAGTACAGCACAACTTGTTACTGTCCAAAAAAAAGAAAATCAAGATCATTGATTGCTTCCTCATTTTCAATTCGTTTAATTTGAAACGGAATTACCAGTTATAAGCATTTACACTTTTGACCACCGCACGAACGTTAATGCACTAGTCCGTGTTATTTTTGCTAATTTAAAATTGCCCTTAGACCGCAAATGAAGTCTAGTGTTCATTAAGAAAGCGGTATTTTTTTTGAAAATATTTTAGTACACGTCATCTAAAGATACTGTAAACATATATAAACTGTAATTTACATTTTTTAAATGAAGCAAATTAATACTGAATGTCATGATTACATGTCACAGGTTTGCTTAAGATTCGCTGGATAAGTAATTTTAGTGGATTTTTTATATTTATAATGAAATATTACAAGAAATTTTAATTTTTTCAAACGTAATGAACTATATTTTTCAATCTGTTTTGTTCAGTTGTACGGTACTGTAATACGGGACGGTCAACACGATCGCTAGGCAAACAGTTATTCCAGTTAGTGCACAGAAACCAGTTTTTTATTTGTCACTTCCTTTAAATGGTTTAAAATTATTGCTGCTTATTTCTTTTGTTTTATTATTTGAAAACTGACCAAAGCATTATTACTATGAATAATGAGCACCAGGATAAAAAAAACAAAGTGTAATTGCTAGCAAATGTGCCAGACAATTTGTGCAGAAGTTTGGCAGACTTTGTTCAAAGATTTCAAATATTTGTCTTGTCCAGGTTAGCGGCAATCATTGCAATAGATGTAAACAAGTGAACAAGACGGAAAATAAAATTTATTACACGAATTCAATTATTAAAATGCCGAAATTGGATTTCATTATTCAGTATTCAGATACGTGTGATAAAAGTGAATCAAGTTAAGCAATTTATCTTTGATCTTCTTTTATTTTTTAACTTGATGATAATCAATTTTCAAATCAACTATTAGTAGAACATTTTGTCTGCTTTGCAGCTTTTATTTGGTACTGTCGAAAAGCAGATTTTCATTTCAAGTTTAAGCATTGAATTTGAAAATGGACAATTTGAATTGATTTGAATTTACCATCATGCCAAGAATTTAGCAAAATATTTACAATTTTCCACATAATAGATATTTATAATGACGTCGAATAATTCAAATTTATTTACATGTTCAGTCGATTGTTATTTATAGTTTATAATATGATATCCGCGTTTATTGTTCAGTGTTTTTCTTGCCCATAACGAGGAATGTCATTGATCGATTGATCCAAGGCTGGAAATTTATTATTGATTCAACACAATGGCAGAGATGTAGTTTTGCAATACATGACTGTAAAGCTTTCAATGATAATTACGGATTTTCTGAGCTGCAATCTCAATTCCACGACACTATGCTAGTTTTATTGATGTTTTACAAAAATTAATGAAATGAAGATGTTTTTCCGTTTTTTCTTTTAGCATTTGAATTCTGCTTCATGATTACTCCTTGTAATTAGTATTGGCAGTGCCTAATGTCATTTTTACGTCAAATTTTCAAAGGACTTGTATTTAATTACGTGCAATGAGGAAGAAGCAGCTCGTTTCTTCACAGAGAGATGATCATTCAAAGTTTTTCTTGTTGTTTCAAGCAGGAGGTGCTTTAATTGCTTCAAGCTCTGAATGAATTATTAATATTTTGTTCATATAACACGTTTAGCTACATTGTTTACTTGAGAACTCTTTTAAATTTAAACTTGAAGTGTTACAATCATATTGCAACGGCGTAATGCAAAAATTGAAATTTTATTTTTCTCCTCCTGCTCGTGACGTATTCAAATAGCTTTGTTTTTTAGCAGTATCACATAAGAAAAATGAACTTTTCCTTGGTATGTAAACACTTCAACATCATTACAATTATTTAGCAGTGATTTTTTATTCCAGTGATGAAGTGAAAACTTCTTCAAATACATTCGTGGAATTGTCATTTATTTATACTGATGATTTTTCTTTTACTTTTTCTACGCATTCTGTAATTATAATTTGACTTCAATGAAAACTTCACTATGCTCGTGAATTATGGATAAACTTATGTTTGGACAATTGCCAAATGTAAATGATTTGACGCTTCTTTTTTTTCTTGTTGCAATTATATTAAATAAATATTTTATTTAAATTTATTTTTCATTTTAAACGAAATCAATCTAGTAATACAATCTTTCAATTTTCATAAAAATGCAAACAACCATATTGAGTTATGTAATGTAAAATGATCCGTTTGGGGCTTTTTATTTGACGCAAACAAAATATGTACAGGTCTGTATTTAATGGCACTGAAAGTTATCAAATTAAAAATATTGTTTTCGCGTGTAAAATACAGTTTTATGTTCAATTTTAAAAGTACACTAAAGAGTATTTTAGTTGAGTGCTGTTAAATGCATGTGAAAAAATGCAGAAAAACTTGCACGAATCCTTCATATTTGTATATTTAGCAAGGCAGACTTTTTGTTGAAAGCTTTCTAATTAAGAAAACGAAACAATTTTTATTTATTATATTAAAATTAGTTCAATATGGCAAATACGTAATCATTCATTGAAACATCATCAGAATTCAACAACTATTTGGAAACCTAAACGGCTTTGAAACGTTTTTATTATAAATTTTTATTATGCAACTGCGTCAACTCTTAAATTGTAAAACTTTGTCAAATATCCATAATTACAGTTGTAATGTAACAATAAAACGAGCAAAGTTTAAGCCTTCAAGTTAGCAGTTGTCAACTAAATATAAATTGAAAATTATTTAGCTTTTATTTTTAAATTTGAAAAGTTTTCTAAAAAGAAAAATTTGAAAAATTTTCTAGAATTCTATACATTTTTATTCAAAAAAAAAGAAATAGTTGAATAAATTTATATATAAAATTGAGTAAAATGCAAACTTGGCAAGTGTAAAAGTTGTTTTGTTATTCTATTAAAAGTATAGCTTTGTATAATTGAAAAATTTATTAATGACTTATACTAACAGTATATTAAAAAGTAAATTATAATGTGCTTATTTTTTTTATTATGAAAATGATTCATCGGTTAAAACTTTATTATACGTGAACATCAACTACAGTATGACCAGTTTTGATGATAACTGAAAAGGTTCTACAGTTACTTTGATTTTATTTGTCTGCAACTGTATTTCAGTAAATGTGCTTGTATTTTAAAATTATATGAAAAAAGTTTTCCTGCTCGTATTTCAGCATTTTCAGGCGATTTTCTAAATTACTTAACGTACAATATTTTAACTGGTAAAGCAGACTTATGTTCGCATTTGAAAATTATTGCTTCTCCATAGTGTCATTCATTTGTGATTGTGTTGCCTTTTTAGAATTAAATAATGGCAACTTTAAATGATTCAACAGACGAAGCAAAAAGTAATGCATTTTTTATTTCTAATAGAAAAGTTTTGCGGTTTCACAAGTTGTGTGGGTTGTATTGAATGTATGTTTTACTTTAAATGGAATTGACGGGATTTAAATGCTTTAAGGACTCTGCAATGTCTTTTTCATATGCCGCAAACACTTTTAAATTGCAATTCCCTAGTTAGTCATTATTTCAAGTTATGCTATATTTTAATTCTGTTAGTAGAATGTTTGTTTATATGAAAAGTAATGTATTGATAGTATTTTTGTGAAATTAATTTTGACAGTCTACTTCAAACATGTAATTGACGAAATGCGTACAACAACGCCAATGTTTATTTGTGATTTTTGTATAATTAGGTAGCTTCTCAGGTGTTTTGAAAGACCAATTTTTACACAATATATTTCTATGCGTTGTATTTATTTTATGATGCATTTGTCAAAATAATTTTAAATTCTTTTGACCTACATGCTGTTGATCCATAAATTTGGTAAACTAGTTGTGTTTACCTTTGGTTAATATAGCTAACAAACCTTACGGTTATAAACGATAGTATTAATGATTTATTTTCATCTTTTCTGTTCTTTAATTGGCTAATATGATATTGAGTGAATATTTTATAGAAAATAGTTAACTTTTTTAGATAAAATACAATTTTCGAGTTATGTATAATTCTGTTATATAAAAGGATAATTTGTTTTAAAAGCATTATTGGCATCAGGTGAATGAATATCATCTTCTCTGATTTTAATGTAGTAAAATGTATTACATTTTAAATAGCTTTTGTAAATGGTGTGAAAGAATGTTGATTATTGATCTGTTACATTTCAGCTTTAGTTGAAATGGAGCAAATGCTATCTAGTCTTCGTGAAGAATATCGAAAAGTACAAAACAGCTTGATCGAATGTGAGCAGAAATATGAAATTCTGCAAGCGTCCGTCGATTTTGATGAACTTCCAGAAAAATCATTTGTGCGTCGTCTAGTGATGAATACACGGGAACTTTTTGAAAGTGAAATTTTTAGGTAGACAATCTTTTATTGAATGATTTTTCTTGTTTGTTTGTTGTGTGAATTATGCATACGTTGTTTGTTTGCATTTTTTTTAGTGATTTGACTGTTATTTTGGACGGCCATGAAGTGCCTTGTCATCGGTACGTTTTGGCAGCACGATCAGATTGCTGGAATTTTTCTGCTATGGCAAATATGACAGCTCTGAACTTTGACAGTCCGTGACATACGATGATTTTATTTTTACAATTGCTTTGATTTATTAATAGAAAGTGTTTGTTTACTTTTTTTTGTTCTTTTATTTCAGATATTTCATATAATATTGGCTATATTTTGCTGAAATGGATTTACACTGATGAAGTGGATCATCGACTGGACGAGGTGATGTTGATTGAATTGATGCAAGTGGCAAAGCGTTTCAAACTTTCTCAATTAATTGAAAGGTTTGCACAATATATCAATTATTGCTTATCATTTTTATTTAATGATTTTAATGTCAGATGTGAACGGCTTTTGATTGCTTGTGTTGATAAGAAAAATTGTATTGAACTTTACAAACATGCCTACGAACTGAATGCTCCTCGATTGATGGAATCAGCAGCAAGTAAAATATATTCATTTCGGGTAACAAAGCCACATACCAACAGCACGTTTAATAAGAATGTGCTATTTTTAATTATTTGGAATTGAATTTTTTTTTGTTCTTTTACATTTTATTTTTTAATATTCAGAATGAAATGTCACCTGATCGGTTTGATATTTTACCTGGGGTACTTTTGCATGAACTGTTGGAGTCGAAATTTAAATATCCACTACATGAGGCGATTCTACTTCAGAGAAAGGATGCTGTTGATCTTTGTTTAGCAGACAAAGGTCCAAAGGTGAATTGCATATTTTTATTAAAAAGCTCTGCTTATATTTTGTAAATTGTGTGAAAGGAAATTTTGGGGTTTGATTTTCTAGTTGTGCAATCGTTTGAACGAATTGATGAATGTCCATGGCGATTGTCCACTAGCTTTGGCGTTGGCTAGTCGACAAGAAGCTACCTGCAGGACATTGATTGACCACGGCGCTGATGTGGATGCGAAAAGCAGAAATGGCGATACGTTGTTGTTGTATTTTTTGAAAAAGCGTATGTTTGTTTATTTTTTTCTTTTTATAAAGCACAATTTCAGTGCAGGGATATTGTATTTAAGAAGATTATTGGGCGTGTGAATTTTTGTTGCAACATGCAGCTCGATTGGATTGCGTTGATCCAGTTGGCGGGGGCAATTTGCTTCATGTGTTAGCTGCTTGTAAAGCTGAATCGGCAACTGACAAGGAGATATTGGACAGTTTGATTCAACGATTCTTATCCGGTGGCATTTCTGCGATAAATTCAACAGATTCTCATTTGAAGTAAGTGACTGAATTTTCATTGACAAAACGATGCCAGTGAATTTTATCTTTCTTTCTTTTCCGATACAGTACCCCACTTCACTTGAGTATAATTCATGATAATATGGCATTGTTTAACGGATTGATGAAAATTCAGCAACTGGACTTGGAAATATTGAATCGCGAAGGCTTGCCAGCGCTGTGGTATGCGTTGGCGAAAAATGATGCTGAATTCCAGTATGCATCGGCGTTGGTCAGTCGTGGCGCCAATTTCAACGCTATCCGCCCAAGATCTGGTGATACGTTATTGAATTTGTGCGTAATTGATGGTCTTTTGGAAGCAGCGATTTATCTCATAAAAAAAGGTGCATCAGTTGACGTACCCAATGCCAAGGTTTTTTGTATTTTTGTTGTATTATGTGAATTATTATGTGTTTTTTGGAATACTATGTGAACTGCTGTTGTAGGGGGAGACGGCGTTGTATTTGGCAAGCAGTTCGGGCTTGGATCAGTTGGTTCAAATATTGTTAAACAGTGGGGCAAATCCGAATGTGCAGACTAAAGAAAATCGTGATACACCTTTACACGTTGCCATTCGTTGTATCTATACTCATGTTATTGATTCGCTTCTTGGAGAGAAAGGTATTTTGTATTTTTGTATTATTTATTAATGAAATTATTATTGTTACTGCTGTTTTATTTAGTTTTTAAAACAGTATTTCTAATCAGTTAAAAAACAATAAATGTGCTTTGTTCTAGCAGGATCGAATGGATGTCGACGTGTGCCACTGTTGTTTGAAATATACAATTCCAATGATGACAGCGCTTTATCATTGGCAATATCACTGGGCTTTTATAGTGTGAGAAAAATTATTAAATTTTATACGTAATAATCGAATGCTTATTTTAATTGTTAAAATTATCAGGTAGCGGACAAGTTGATTGATTTTGGGGCTGATGTGAACGCGAAAATGCCAGACGGTCGATCGCTTTTATTGCGGTTTATTAGCAACGGTACAGTCGAAGGGGCGTTGTATTTAATAAAGAAAGGATGCTGCCCAACGGCAGTCGAGTCCAACTCACCGGCACCACTGTTCCTCGCAATAGAACACGGTGTCACGTCAGTGGTGTCGGCGTTGTGTCAGTGCGGTGCTGATCTGGCAGCAAAAAATGCAAATGGTGATTCACCACTGTGGTATGCATTGTGCAGCAATCACGAATCCATTGCCGATATATTGGTAAATGAAGAAGCATTTGTGTTGATTTTATTCAATTGAAAGAAGAACATATGCAATAGGTCGAACATGGCGCCGATGTGGATTGCTGGTCAACAGGTCCTAATGGATGCATGCAGACTATGTTGCATCGTGCGATCGACGAGAACGACGAACGAATTGCTTGTTATTTGATCAAAAAGTAAAATATACGGACTACCTTCTACTCTACCTTACGTCTAGGAAGAGGGTAACGATGTTGATGAAAATTGAAATTGAATTTCATTTCCAGCAAGTGTGATGTGAATGCAATTCGAAAAGAGGGTCCCTGTGGAAGTGGTCATTCCGAAGCTGTAGAAAAGCAAACACCACTGCATATGGCTGCAACGTGGGGTTTGCTGGACGTTGTATCGGCACTGATTGCTTACGGCGCTTCGATCAATGCGCAGGTTTGTCCAGAGATCAACCTCGAAACTTTGTTAGATTGATCGGTTAGGTAAATGTTGGTTTCAGGATTCTGAAGGCAAGACTCCGTTGCATTTGGCCGTCATCAACCAACATTTGGCCATTACGGAACGTCTTCTGCAGTCGCATCACATTGATCTGAACATGCCAGACAAAGCTGGTCTTACTCCTTTTGCCTGGGCTGTACAAGGCAAAGCAGATCAGATATGCGTTGCCATTTTGAAAAGAAATCCACAAGTTGCTCTGCAGGTATTATAAGCATTTGTAAATGAAAAATTTCATCTTCAAGGGAAGCAGTTAATTTTATAACAGATTACTGAGAGAATTAATTTTCATTTTGTAAACGATAGCATAATTGCAAAAATGTTATTGAACATTGTGAATGAGTTTTGTTCAGGTTGATTCGGCTGGTTACAATGTATTGCATAATGCGATTAAGAAGCAAGATTTTGAATTGTTTCTGTTTTTGTTGTCTGTGCGTGTGGACGTGAACGTGCGAACACAGGACAGTGAACGACTTTCCCCATTGCATATTGCTTGTCGAGTTGGCAATGATTTGATAATTCGAAATTTGGTAATCATTGCAATATGTTATGCATTATATATTATATATATGTAAAATATTCCATTGCAGCTGTGCGCTGGTTCAAGAATCAACGACACTACTAGTTCCAAACAAACTGCTTTGCACATTGCTGCTCAAAATGACAAAGCTTTTGTGTGCAGCATTTTGTTGGAAAATAAAATCGACGCTACAGCACTTGACAATGAAGGAAACAACGGTTTGAATGTGAAATATATTTTTTATCTAGAATTTTAATTCAATTTTTTTTTGAAAAAATAATGTACAGCGCTTCACGTTGCTGTTCAATATGGCAGTTTGGAATGCATTCAAACTTTGCTCACGGAATCGAACATCAATCCATTTTTGACAAATTCAAAGTATTTTGCTTGCATATTTTATTATTCAAATTTATTTTATACAAAAACAACAGGGGTTATGGAATTTTGCATCTTCTCGGTTTGTTTGGCAAAGAAAACGCAGCATCGATTCTTGTCTCCATCAAGTGCATCATTCCAAATTATCCGATTGAGATGCCCGATCCGGATGGCAATACATGTAATATGAATTTTGCTTTTCAAAAATTTTACTTTTACAATTTTAGTATTATTATTTGCATTTATGAATGAAAATTATTTACTTTGTCGAGAAGCGATCAGAGCCGGCGCCTGTGTGGGTGTTTGCAATCGGCATTTTGTATCCATTTTCAATTATCCCATGTCATCGCCGAAATTGCTATTTCGAATTTTAGGTTTGTCGCTTTGTAAATTTTTTTATTTTATAATTCCTTCTTGGTTTTGTTGATATGAGATGATCATAATTGTAGATCAACTTGATCATGAGCCGAAATGGGCTGAGGGGGATTCTTGCTCAGAGTGCAAAGTGAAATTCGGTATCACTACTAGAAAGCACCATTGGTGAGTGGAGATGAAAGTTGTGAAAGAGAAAATTTGGAGACAAAAATTCTTTTTCTTTTTTTATTTTATAGCCGTCATTGTGGACGATTGTTGTGCACTAAATGTAGTGAACACTTTTTGCCAATTTTAAAATACGACATTCCAAAGCCAGTTCGAGTCTGCAACGTATGCTATGACGTTCTTACATCCGGTGTCAGTCAAAACTAAATTTTCATTATATTATATATATATATATATATATATATATATATATATATATATATATATATGCGTATACTTTTCTTCTTTCTTTTTCTATTCTTTCTTCTTTCATTTTTTATCTTCATTAGTTTTTCAGTGATGCTTGAAGTTGCTATTCTGCTTAGTTTTGTCTGAATGCCGCCAATACGAATGATGCATACCTGGTCTTCTTGCTTTTCTTCTTCTTCTTCTTCTTTCGAATCATATTTCATGAAAAAAAATGAACACTGATTTCATTGAATAATTGGTCTCATCTTTGGACACTGATGAAACTGAATTCACATGTGTAATTTTATTTTTTTTTTCTTGTTGTAAATTTATTCTTCCATTCTTCTTCTTCATCTTCTGCTTCTTCTTCAGATTTGACAATGGCTAAAATTTTTTATTCTATTCATCAACAATGTTTTGAACATTTTGCCTTGCACAAACAATACTTTTTTATCTATTCTCTCGTTCACTGCGCAAATTGCTTACTGTGCTTTATACAGTGTAAAAAATGCAATTCGAACATTGCAAAGCTGTACAATTAAAATCACAAAAGTGAATAATATTTGTAAACTTTTTAATGTTTTTATTATTTTTAAAAATATGCAAAAAATGGGTGCAAAATTACACATTTGCAGAAATGAAGACTGAAATTATTGACTGGAAAAAAGAGTCTAAAGGATGAAACTTCCCAATCTATCTATCTCTCTCTCTCTCTTTCTTTCTTTCTTTCTTTCTTTCTTTCTTTCTTCTACCTCTCTCTATAAGATACTGAAAGAGAAGAAATAAAAAAGAAACGATTGATGATGTGAAGCACAATTGTTTTTTTAGTTATTTATGATGATTATAATGAGGATGATTTGTTTATTTGATTTTTTATTACATTGCTAGATTATGCATGAGAAATTATAATTTAAAAATAATAGACTCTGAATATTTTCTTGATTTATATGATTAATTTCATTTCTTTTTGCTTTTCTATGCTTTTCCTCATTGGTATCATTGTTTTTTATTGCTTTTCAGTTTTTTTTAAAAATTCTTTGCATCATGTAATCAGCGGTCGATCAATGCTCTGAGAGTTCCAAATAATTTTTAAAACCACGGCTAGCAAGCAGCATCAAGCAGTTAGTTCCCTTTGAAGCTGTGTGTGTGTTTACACGGCATTTCCTCTCTGTTGTTCTTTGTGAATAGAAATCGATCTGAGCAGCTTTCTGCAACTAGCGGCTGGTGTCAGTTGCAGTAGTTTGGTTGGCGTTGTTCAAATGTGTTAGACGCGCTTTCACGCTGGTACCAAACTCCTGCTTCAACTTTTCCACTTCTTGCATTTGAAAATATATAAAGTCAAGGAAAAAAAACAAGTACTGCTTTCAATTCTTTGAATATTTCTTCCATAATACTGTGGCTCTATTCGACCAAAAATCAAAGTAAAAAAAGCAAAATCAGCAGCAACAAGAAAAAGTAATAAAGCTTACTTTGTTTTTCTTTTAGCTTTCTTCAATTCCAATTTGCATAATGTCGAAGAAGATCTTTTCACATTGTTCAGATGGACCTTTTCCATTTGATATTGTGGTCATTATTGGTTTGCTGTTTTATTTAATTTGTTCATCTGTCCGCATTGGTCAAGGTTTATATTTATTTCATTTTATTTGAAATTAGCGGACTTTTTTGTTCTTTTGAAATTCTCATGAGAAAAATTGAAAAGCCAATTACACATTTTATCTTTTTCAACGTTACAACTCATTTTGACACTTTTACATTTAATAATAAGTTGTTTTTTTTTGCAAAAATTTTAGAAAAAGAATTGAAGAAAATTGCTTAAAATTTGCTTTCAGCTGCTCCTGCTAATGAAAATGCGAAGCGACTTTTCGATGATCTTTTGATTAATTACAACAAATTACGTCGGCCGGTGAAGAATCCAAATGACATATTGACAATAAAATTGAAATTACGGCTTTCTCAAATCATCGACGTAGTAAGAAAATTATTATTTTATTCATTTTCATATTTTATAAATAAAAAAAGACTATTTTCTTTCAAGCATGAAAAGGATCAAATCATGACAACCAGCGTTTGGTTGAAACAAGAATGGATTGATAACAAATTGATTTGGGATCCACAACAGTACGGTGGTTTGAGCGTGCTTTACGTGCCTGCAGAAATGATCTGGCTACCGGATATTGTTTTATACAACAAGTTTGTTGTGTAGCATTATGGATCATTCTCATCAATTATGACTAATGAACATTTCAGCGCGGCTAGCAATTACAACATTACAATCACAACTAAAGCAACTTTACATTATACAGGATTGGTTCGTTGGGAACCACCGGCTATTTACAAAAGCATGTGCTCAATCAATGTGGAATGGTCAGTCAGACATTTTCTTTTTTTTTCGTTCATCAATACTATAGTAATAAATATTTTTTAGGTTTCCATTTGACGAGCAAACTTGTCATCTGAAATTTGGCTCATGGTCATACACAGAAGCGCAGATTGATTTGCAGCACATGGATGAAGCTATTGAATTTGTTCTTGAACTCGACGAACGTGATGACACTTGGAAAAATATAACAGTAGTATGGAATGGAATTGGTACGAATTTCAATTCAAAATATTTTTTAATGAAATTAAAAATTAATTTAAAGAAAAAAAAGAAACAAGTAGAAATGAAATTGATAAAATTGATATTTCATTGACAATGCAGAATTTTACAGATTTGTCTGATTATTATCCGTCAGTGGAGTGGGATATTTTATCCATTCCTGCGAAACGACACGGAAAGCATTACAACAGTTGTTGCGCATCTTTTGATCGAGATTTCATTGATATCACTTATTACATCAATCTGAGACGAAAGCCGTTATTTTACACGGTTAACATGATTTTCCCTTGTATTGGAATTTCCTTTTTGACTATATTGGTTTTCTATTTGCCAAGTGATAGTAATGAAAAGATTTCTTTGTGCATTTCAATTCTGGTTTCGCTCACTGTCTTCTTTTTACTTCTGACCGAAATCATTCCTGCTACAAGTATCGTATTGCCATTGATCGGTAAGTATTTTCCATCAGTTGTGGTATTTCATTACCTGTTATTTGAAATATCTAAATTAAAAGAAATAGCTTGCACTGTGATCATCAGTAATGATTGGCAGGCAATAAAAGCTTAACTGTGACACAACGTCGATAGGATATTTTCACAGGGGTTTAGAATCATTTACAACTTTTTTTTACAATTATGTTATAATTGATACAAGAGGTGAATTGCAGGCAAATATTTGCTGTTCACAATGGTGATGGTCACGTTGTCAGTGATTGTCACTGTGGTATCATTGAATTTGCATTTTCGAACTCCAACAACTCATCGAATGCCCAAATGGGTGAAGCGGGTTTTCTTGAGAACATTGCCGAAATATTTGCTGATGCGTCGTCCATTGGGTGATGATGATTCATTTCGCAGAATGGACAGTCGCCGTTCAACAAGATCTTCCAACTATGTTCAGAGTAGAAAACCTTCTTTCACTGGAACCATTGAACAAAGCAACTGTTGCAACCAACAGCAGCAGCAGCAACAACAACAACAGCAACTGCAGCAGCAACAATGTTTTCAAAATGCGTTTGCGGAAAAGCACATTTTTGCTTTTCAAGAAAGTCCTGCTGCAACGCCAACCACCACTGAATCATCCGAGATCATTCCGGAAGATATTTACATCTCCCCTCCAGTAGTGAGAGCTTTTCGCAATGTGTGCTTCATTGCCAGGCTTTTGCAGAAGAAAGATCGTGATGACAAGGTGACAAATTTGTTTTTTTTTTTGTGTGTATTCAATTTCACATTTGCAAAAAATTTAAAATCTCGTTCGAATTCAACTTGTTTCAGATTGACGAAGATTGGAAATACGTTGCAGTAAGCGGGAAAATTGTGCAGCAATTATGCCATTTTTTGTAATAATAGTTGATTTTCAGATGGTGTTGGACAGATTGTTTTTGTGGATTTTTGCAGCAGCTTGCTTCTTTGGTACTGTTATCATTTTACTCCAGGCGCCTTCGTTTTATGACAATCGCGTTCCGCTTGAACCACGCCTTCCAACAACGCAAAATCGTCCTCAGCATGTTTGAAAATGATCATTTTATAAATTTAAAAATGTACAAGGAAAAATAAAAAAAATTATTGAAGAAAGAGGAAGAATAAGAATAAGAAGAAGAAGAAGAAGAAATCTGTTTTTGCCAATTATATTAACGTTTGCGGAAACGACATCTTAGACAGACGGTTGCATTCCACAGGTGTATCAGTGTGCAGAGTAAAAGGCATATCTGAAATGTTGAACAAATGCATTTGAATAACAAAAGTTGTAAAATACTCACAGCTGTGCATGTCCAAAGAAATTCAATGTGACATGTGGCGCAGGAGAATCCGGCATTGAATTTGATCAGCATGCCGATTTCAATCATGAACGCCAGCAACGTGGCAATGAAAAAGCACACGCTGACAATGCCATCCTGAATTGAAAAGCGACAAATTGGATCAAGCTGTATTAGATTTTTTTGAACAATTTGAAAACATCCATCAAAAAAATAATTTTAAAATGATGTTCAACGAACAAATTTTGAAAACAATATTGAAGAGAAAATTGACCTTTGACATATTAATTTGATAAAAAAAAAAAGATCTTTTTTGTTCACTTACTGCTTTTCTCAACGATCCATCTATGCTGGATTGAGGTAAATTTGCTGCATTGTTTGTTTGCAAAACAACAATCCACCATATCAAAAATATACAACAAACAATGAGTTGAAAGGCGACCACAACGATGGGTATGTTTTGTAATTCAAATTGAGTGCCACGACGATAGCAATATTCAGTTAAATAATTGGTGAATTTGCATTGAGACAACAAGCAGCCGAGTATAACTGCCGAAAGAAACTGCAATAAGAATGCAAAATAGATAATTAATAATTGAACAATATTGTTGAACGTCAGTTACAATTTGCAAAACTTTCACCGTAGCTATTGAACAGATGCTTGTTTTGAAAGTGAATGCTTTTTCTTGTTCTTGTTTGTAATTTCTCCGCTTTTTTGCTTCTTCTTCTTCTTCATCTCCTCCTGCTGGTTGTCTTTGCAAAGCTTCACGAATATACACGCGATCAGAAAGTCCATCACTAATATAAAATATATCTCTTTCACGACTGTCAGTATGCTCTCGAAGAGCATGTTCATTTGAAAAATGCATGATATATTTATTATGCAATTTGCAACTTGAAGCAGAAAAAAAATATGAAATATACAACACAAACGCTTTACGCTTGGAATATGTTGTACGTAGTGTGTTCAATCTGATCATTTGACACTATTTCAACATGCAGTAGCATAGGGGCTTTACAATTTCTGACACCATTTTTCTGTTCTACGTCATCAAGCGAATAAAATGCCGAATCAAGTTGACCGATGTGAAACAGCTTTCCTGAAGCTATTTTGAACAATTGAATTGAAATTTTGTTCAATTTCACTTGAACTGTTCGAAATTAATTGCCAAAGGAACAATGTTGAAATGCTTTGATTCAGAACGTCCAAAATTGCAAATGCTTCAGATTTGTTGTTTGCACAAACAACAATCTGAACATCAATTGCTATTTTTCCATTTGAAAAAATCACTCGACTATGAAAAGCAATTATTACAAAATTTGCATTGCAAAGTTGGTGAATAATTAATTTGTGATTCTTGTTCACTTGTTCAAATGCATGATCAGTCGAAGAAATTACACATTCAATGCACATTTAAAAAATAAACATTTTTTTCAATAATTTCCTTATTCTTTTCAAAATAAATAAATAAATTCAGTTGGTATTTCAATTCCAATTTTTAGACCAATGTATTATTATTATTATTATTATTATTGAACAGCAGCAAGCCATTTGGAACGATTGTCTCAGTGTTGTATTGATTTCCAACCACGCTTATGACTGATAAAAGAGCTCAAAAATGATCACATCGGTGAGCAGAATATTTACTTTACTGATAAGCAGAAGAAGCAAAATATTTGCATAAAGTGTCAGGTTATGAGTTTCATTAAAATTACAAAAATGCAACACTCTACTGCTTGGCACTATTGAATGAATGATTGATCATCATCGTCACCATTATTTTTGTTGTTGAATAAAAATTTAAATGATTAATATGAAGAAATTGTTGAAATTGTTTCATTGAAATAAATTCAAGAATGGAATATTATGAATAAATATCCGGTGAAATTTTTATTTACACCGCCAATTGTTTGATTGATTGTTCAGAAATTGGTTGTTGATTATAGCAATAAAAAGTTAAAGTTGATCAAATGATGTTGAATATAAAACATAATGATAATGATATTTTTTACATTTATAATGTTATCAGAAAATTGATAAAGTCATCAAGTAAATGGATGGATTTATTTTTCAAAATGAACATCATTGCGTGTTGCAGGTAAAAACATGCATGCTCTTTCAAACAGCTCATAAATAAATAAATAAATAAATAAATAAATATATATATATATATATATATATATATATATGGTTAGCATGTTGAATGTTGTTTAGAAGAGTCGTTGAAAAATTAATTACAACAGCTGCGATCAAGGAGAAAGATGTTGCTTCTAAAATAGCAGAGACTTGTGCCGTCCGTTTGATGATACGCATGAAATTCAAATGGCAATAATTTCAGAAGTAAAATTTATTCCATTTTCATTAATTTATTTTCTTCACTCAATTGATAATCAATTACTTTGGAAAAATTGATCATTGCCATTGAATATGTTCACTTTTTCTCCATTATTAACTGGCAGTTTTGTTGTATACATACACACAAAACACAAAAATATGAGAACAACATTTTAAGCAATTGAAACAATTTCTCAAGTTTGTTAGTGCAATATAAAGCATTTGCATTGATGAGCAAAATTTTAAACAATCATTTGCAATCATCATTAAACACGTGCATTTTTGCAAAGAGAGAAAGGTAAATAATAAGTGATCGCCCTTTTATGCAAATTTTAAAATTTATTCTACAATGCAAACAAAAATCGTTACATTAGCATTTCTGTGACGCATCATTTGACTTGTGAAAGATTGTTCGCTAATATTTGTCTTTGCATATTTCACTCAACATTTTGATCATTCAAGCGTGTTGCAGTTTTCCAATGGAATTTGTTTGCTTGGTAGTATTATTCTTATTATTATTTGCTGGTTCTTTTGGCTTGTTTATTCAATTTTCACGTACAACATCAAATAATATATCCTGATAGTGATATGAATATTCAAAAATTCTATTTCAATTTGAAATTTCATTTTTTTGATCAAATTGCCAACATGTCATCAATGAATGGGAAAAAGTTTTCCAATGATAAAAGCAAATTTTTATTTTTGTTCCATTTCCAATCCCAAGTTAAATATGTATATATATATATATATATATATATATATATATATATATATATATATATATATATAATGGGGCTGCATATTGACCAAACGATGACAATTGAAATATTGCATGATTTGGAGTTTTTTCTTGTTCTTCTGCTTTATCTGGTTGATGTTTTTATATTTTGGGTTTTTTTTACTAGACAGCTTGTGCTTGAAAAGAGGCTGTGGAAGATTTTCCTTTCAAATTTCAAACCCAACCAACCTAGCAGGATTTGTCTAAGGCGGTGATCGATGGTCCGACTAACGGGAGAGCAGATTGGTTCCGTCGTGGATTCCCTGAGCACAGGGTTGGAGAAGCTTGGACACTTTTTCAAGCTCCACTGCTAACCGTATTTCCAGGCTCCATCCGGCCCATGCAAACCAATAGACACAAGTGACTGTCAGCATCGTGTTGGTCGAATGTCAATCATCGATTCAGATATTCTACGTTAAGCAAAGCTTGCGGGCGTTGTCTCGATTTACGGTGTGCATTGTGATGCGTAATGATGATCACAATTTGATCAATTGGCTGCCGAGTGGCGTGCTATTGACCGGCTGACGATTATGGCCTACTGGTTTACTTCTTACTTAGTGTTCAAGCAAAAATAAGCTGCCTTCCGACTCGACTGTGGCTTCCAGTTTTCTAATACCACCGGACGTTGCTTCAGGATTGGCGTTAAAATGAACGGATTTTTTGCCAGCTTTGAACAGATTAATATCTCCAACTGGAGAAAATTAGGCTCAACTGCATGCACTTTCAAAAGAATTTAACATTCCATTTAGACAACAGCTGTAAAACTTAGTTGTCTACTCGTATGCATGCATGCAGTTAGTTGGTTAGTTAGTTAGTTTTATATAGATGGCATTTATTGCTCTTCTTTCTTTTTTTAAATTTTATTATCATTTTCTCATATTTCTTTGCATTTTTTTTGTTTTAATCTTCCTCATAGTTTCTTTTTTAATTTTGAATACAATTTCGATAGAATGATAAATAAAGCAAATTGCTTTTTCCTGTATTTCATAATATTAATACTGATCGATTGTTCAAATCAACTAAATAATTACGTGACAAACGTCGCCGGTTGGTGCAACCGTTTTGTATTAACTTCTTGCAGGGTGTCATCAATTTTTACATATCTAATGCTTGAATGCGTGAATGCGTATATTCCAGTTAGTTATGACGGCTGATCGCCTTTCTCAGGTCTGCTGATGTGGTCGGACATAAGTTCAGTTGGAAATTTCATGCCAGAAGTTCCTATCATAAGATCGTGTACACTTGTGTTGTGGCAGTTGGCGGCACTGCGTCGATAAGCAGTGGGTGGGAAGCGCCATTTGGAAGCAGTGGAGGTTTCAAGTGTTCGCCTGCTTCTCTGGCCATCCATCATCACCTTGCGAAACAAAAGCCTCCCGTTTACCACAAGCTACCTTTCACTGCCGCTTGCATTGAATTTCAAATCTGCAACTCGCGGCCGTAGTTTCATCTTCGTCATTTTCTTCTTCTACTTCTACTTCTTCTTCTTCTTCTTCTTCTTCTTCTTCTGCTTATTCTTCTTGGAACCTGATTCATCGTTGGCCTTGTCTTCTTGGTCTTCTACATCATCTCATTGGTTGTTCTCATTGCAGGCTGGTCTCAATTCTCTCGATGGATTGTAAAAACTAATAGAACTGAATAATTAAGAACAATGCCAATTCTTTTCACCGCTCCTAGTATAAAGCACGCATGAACGTTTCAGAAAAGGAAAAATAGAAAAATTACATTACAGCTTCTTTTTTTCAGGAAAGTAGCAACGTCCATTACGACGCCGGCCATTGTGCTGATGATTCATTGAGCTTGGTAAAAATCACGACGCACTGCTGGCGCTGGTTTCCCGTTCGCCTTACGAGCTGCTCGGCCGCCGGAACATTATGTTCATGAATTCTGCGTCACTGATGGGCATTTCTGGTCCGGATAAGCATTACCATGCATCAACGTTATTACGGTCAACTGCTGCCAATATTCATTTTCTTGCTTGAAATCTTTACCGGTATGTGTATTATTTTCGACATTTTTTGTTTTTTTTTTCTTTTTGTTTTTGGATCATCTCATCTCTCTGCTTACAAATTCATCCTTTCGCAGCTTTCCAAACAACATACTTGAATATCTTCTAAAATTATCAATCAACTACAGTAAAATAAATTAATTAAATTCAGGGTAAAGTTTCATCCGTATGTATTTCATCCCGTTGTATATATTTTCCCCTCTATCCTCCTCTTCTAAGGTTCTTTGGCTTTTGCTATTCTTCGTTGCGTTGTCAGATTTAACAATTGGATTGTTGAAGGCGGATTTTGTTGTATTTCATTTTTAATAACAAAACCGAAGGCAAACTATGAATGTTAAAGAGTTGTGCTAAAAGGGAACACGCACACGCATGTAAATAAATAAATAAATGTATAATACGTACTCCTATAGAGGTATACTGCTTGGATAGCTTAAAGCAATAAAATTTGAGCTGTACGCATATTTGAACAGCTGTGAATTAGAATTGATTGCGCCTTTGCTCAGCATTCTCATTCAAGCTTATCATATCAGGCAAATAACAATGATTACTAGTAGATAGATATTTGTTTATTTATTCATTTACATTTCAGATAATTTTGCATTTTTCAATTACGCCCAAGCAATTTCAGTCAAAATTTCTAAATTATTGGACAAACTTCAGTCTAGCATCTTATTAACAAT
Organism: Trichinella pseudospiralis; assembly: GCA_001447645.1. Classification (NCBI taxonomy): domain Eukaryota; kingdom Metazoa; phylum Nematoda; class Enoplea; order Trichinellida; family Trichinellidae; genus Trichinella; species Trichinella pseudospiralis. The sequence continues at coordinate 231,796 of JYDV01000012.1, forward strand.
GAAAAATCCCTAGTACAATTGGTAAAAGTGGAGTTATTTGTAATTTTCTTTCATTAAATCTTTTTACTGCTGCTTTTTGAAAATTGTTTAATAATCTGATACTAAAATAAATATGATTTTTGACAAAAGTCGACAAAAATTGTACTGCTACATCAAAGAAATATTTTTCATCCTCTTCTTCAATCGTATAGCGTTTCTGTGGTTATGGGAAGTTTTCAAGCACATGTGTCGTTGTTTGTTTCTTTTTATAAAGTAAAAAAGAGTACACCTTTATCAAAATCAAAAATCAGTTAATAGACTATTAAGGAAGCTTTCAGAAATAATTCACTTCAACAGATTTGATTTCTTTCTCAGCGGAATAAGCATATTCCAAATGGTTGATTTTTATTTCATTGATCTCAATGATTGAAGCTATCATTTAAATAAATTTATAGTTTCCTTTCGTCTCCTTTTTCTTTTATTTATTTATTCATTGCTGCTGCAAAAGTATCGTTATTTTGCTTTTCTCAGATAGATATACATTCTAATACGCTGCATTTTGAATTCACATTAGCTATATGCTCAGCCGTATTATATAAATTAATTGTTCATGCTCATTTACATTGTTGTTCACGGATCATTATTTGGTTGAATTTTTCGTATTCTCTGATCAAATTTGTCAATTTTAAATCATTATAATGCAACTGTAAAAGTATTTAAATGAAACTGATTTATGTATTCACAATTTATCCGTTTTATAATGGTTTTTTTTAATAACAGGGTAACATGATAAAAGAATGAGAATAATAACCAACAACTCCATTTGTCATACACTTGCTTGCCTAGTGTGAGTGGCATTTCGACTTTGATTGAGTAGGATGGGACTTTTTTTATATGTCTGGATTATTTTATGTTTGTGAATCATAAAAATAGAAGCTCAATTAGTCGATGATTATGTTTTTGAACTGCGTTCGTTTTGTTCATATTGGTTCTGTTTTGCAAAAAGGAAAACACAAAAACATGTTAACAATCAATCACTGTACAACACAGCACAGTTAGCTGAAGGGGCTTTGTGAAGAAGAATAATTACTATTTTTGCATAAATAGTTTTTAATTACCGCAAGCTTCTGTTTTATAAAGCAGACGTGAAATTATTGCTGCACTTTACGACTTCGGAATAATAAAATTCGTCGAATAATAAAAAGCTTAACTTTCAGCATAAAGCTCAAATAATGTATTCTTGAAAAACAGAGCAGCAACTTTCACAATTGACAAATGTATTTTTTGCTAACAAATGCCAACGTGCTTAGAATGCGATGCATCTGGCAGTGTATGTTTGTTTTTCTTATTTTTCAAGATGATTTCATGCTTTGTTTTTTTTACGAATTTTACGAACATTCGTGTTTGTATTCTGTTAAGTTGTAAAATTTTTCATGCAATTTTCAAGTTTCGAACTTAAAGCAGCGCATTCTTGCAATATGCGCAAAACACTGCCTAACTGAATGCAATAATACCACTTTGGAGAAGTGCTGTTAAGCAATTTGTGCAAATATGCAAATGTGACAAGTTATACAATTCAATTCTGTTCATTTATCAATGGCGCAGCGCAAAATGAAAAAACGTGGTCAAATAAAAGAGCACATAAAAAGAAGCAGGCAAATTGAAAAGAACAAATAGTTTTTGCAAAGCAATATTTTTAAAATATGCAAACAATTTTCAGAAAAATTCTTTGAAAAATATAATTCTCTTCACAATTTCATTATCAAAAGCATTTAGGAAAAATTTTGAATAACTATTCTATTGATTAATAAGAATTATATGAAGATAATTTGAATCTGTAAATTGATAATTCCTTCCTATCCTGGGCGTCATTTGACTCATCATCTTTGGGATTATTGATGTTTAATTTCATTAAAAATTGCTCAAAATTTCAACATTTCCTATAGATTTTTCAAAGAATATGCTGATTTCATAATTGAGTGATATTTACACACATTCCAGATATTTTTGTTGTCACGATTGCTATGATGTTATCAGTGCAATGAAGATGCTTGTGTCAATTATTTTTAAAATTAAAAGATTGTCATAAACAGGTGAGCAGCAGGTTTAAGCTTTTCATATTGCAAAATCAACGCCTACATGCATAATTGAAGAATAGCTAAAAATATGTCCTTATCAAATAAATTATGCAATAGCAGAGCCATAACTTTTTTTGCCATTTCTATTTCAACACCATAATTCAATTTGATTTTATAATTTTGCTGTTTTTTTGTGAATTGTTTGTGATTTTTTTTCAATTTTTGCTCTCAGATTGAATTTGAGCCCTTTAGATATTTAAGAGGTTGTTTTTTTAAGCTAAATCAATAAGAAGATGATAAATGTTGAAATTTAGATAAAGCAATGAAGTGACATCAATTATAAAAGTGAAAAAATCACACTTTAGCATAACAAATGATTTTCCGAATTTTGACATTGCAAAGCTGAAGGATTTCATTTCAATTACTGAGTTTAACTGTTTTTTTCTAACATGACACTGCATTATTCTGTTTCTCAGAAGAATGTAGAAATTAATTTTTTGGCGATGCAGTGATTTCGATAAATAAATAAATAAATAAATATATTTATATATATACTTTACTGCAATTTTAACTTTCCTCATATCATCATTATGCTTACCTTCAAAATTAAGAAATTAAAATTGTTGTTGTTGTTGTTGTTGTTTCCTTTTTTTTGCTAAGAATATTGATTTTGAACTAATCAAATTGTGTTGAGGCAAATAAAGTCATTGCATGTTTGATTTTACAAACAGACAAAAGATTGACCATCTTGACATATCTAGTCGTTTTCAATTGAACATCTTAAAACATTGATCAATCCCAGAACATTCATCAGTTTCAGTTTGAAATTCATTTTCCTTGGCATATTTTGTTTGAAAGTCGTCACTGTCAAAGTGAATAAGCTTCACAATCACTGGAAAATTCAGTTGAAAAGTGGTCAGTTTAAATTTTCACTTTCATTCACTTATATCATTCAGTTCGCGAGTTTTACTTTCTTTGCAATGCCAAGCGCTTATTATCTACAATGCTTGCTGTTGTCGTTGCTCTTTCTGAAGCATCTCAGTAGGTTTATGTGCATTTTTGTTTCACATCAATATAATAATAAATTATCCAAAGCTCTGTGCGCGTATGACGAAGATCTTATTTATTCGGACATTTTTCATGGTTATAATCCACTGGTTTTGCCTATTGCTTCTGAAAATGAGAGCCAAGTTGTGATAGAGTTTGGAATGTCGATGATTTTGTTAGTCAACGTGGTAAGTGTTGTTGTTTTGCAAAAAAAGCAGCATATGACTGGCTCAACTGATTAAGTTGGTTCTCAAATATGCTTAGTAAATGTTTTAGGATGAAAAAAATCAAATCTTGCAAACTAATGTTTGGCTCACTATGGTAAGAATGAATCACAAATTATCTGCTGAATCGATTGTTTAGCAAATATTATTCATTTATTTATTATCAGTGTTTGTTCATATAACTAAAAGTTCATAAATTTTTAAATCATCGAACAAATAAGAGCTTTTGCTGTAGAGCTGGAAGGATCCTTACCTTCGATGGAATCCTGCGGATTATAACATGATAAAAGATATTCGAGTGCCAGTGAAGCACATTTGGGTACCTGATGTTGTACTTTTCAACAAGTGAGCATATTGCTTCTGTTTTTACAAACAACAACAATTTCATCTTTTCAAAATAATGCTTAGCGCTGACGGACACTATGAAGTATCTTTCTATTCCAATGTTATGGTAGAATCAGATGGAACTATTCTTTGGGTTCCACCGGCAATATACAAAAGTTCGTGCACAATTGATGTGGAAAATTTTCCATTTGACGAACAAACATGCTTGCTTGTCTTCGGCTCATGGACGTACACTCACCAAGAAGTTTATTTGACGTTTTACAAAAACAAAAAATTCATTGAACTTCAAGATTATTCCTATAGTGGTGTTTGGGACATTATAGATGTTCCGGGAATTGTACATGATTCTGGTTCAAAGTTGACATTTTGCATCAAAATCAAAAGGAAGCCCTTATTTTATACAGTACTGTTTGGCATTCCCACGATGATGATGGCTTATCTGAGCGTTTTTGTTTTCTATCTTCCTGCTGGAGCTTCTGAAAAAATAACATTATCCATAAATCTTTTGCTAGCTTTGGTGGTGTTTATGTTGTTAATTTCGAAAATTCTTCCATCCAACTCCAACACACTACCATTGATAGCAAAATATTTACTGTTGACATTTATTTTGGACATTATGGCAATAATTATGACCGTAATAATACTGAACATTTATTTCCGTCGCCCAAACTGCAGTCGTTTGCCATCTTGGGCTAGGTCGTTATTTTTGGTCTATTTGCCTAGAGTGCTGTTGATGAAAAGACCAGCTACACAAAGAAACTCTGTCGTAGAATATATAGCAAAAAATTGTGATAATCAAATTTGCTTAATTAATGAACTGTCAAAACGCGTTTCTCCAAAAGAAGCACTGTCCAATGAAAGCAAGCAATCTGTGAATGACGATGTGAAGCAGATGTTCAATAATAATACTAATACTAATACTAATAATAATAATAATAATAATAATACAGCGGATGTAAAAATTACTTTGCCTGAATTGCTGAACCAGCCTGGCAATTTTCACGATTCCATTTTCAATTTGAACACGGTGAATTTTCAAATGCTCAATCAAGTGCTGATTTCCACTGATCAAATATTTGATCACTTCCGTCGCGTGCGGTCGACAGAGGCGGTGAGTAAATTATTTCTCATCAAAGCGGTCAACAAAGCAATGACAAATCTTCAATATTCTTCTTTCCCATGCAATTTCTTTCTCAAACCAATTTTCAATTAGCAAAATTTCTAATTTTCAAACACAACAATTACATTTCATTGGTTCTTTTCTTTCATTGGATTTATGAATATTTTATGAAATTGCAATTGTAATCTTTTCTTCTTTACATAATCAGAGTGCAATTTTTTCTAGGTTCGAGAAGAATGGAGATTTGTCTCTCTTGTTCTAGATCGGTTGCTTTTGTATGTATTTTTTGGTATAACTTTAGGAGGCACGGCGCATATTTTTTTTCAAATCCCAAATTTATTTCTCCGGGTTGATCAGAGGGAAACAATTGAACGCATTTACGCTCAGTACGCAACCCAAGAAGAGTGAACTGTACTATTCTTATGGTATTATTATTACAGTAAACATGGTTGTTACTTTAATAATTCATATTTTTAAAATTTAAATTTATCAAATCATTTTTTATGCACTGAAATAGTACTGAAATTTATTGAAAATCTTTCAATTTTGCATATGCATTATATGCGGGTCAATTGTTTTATTATGTATAAGCTAGCGGACATTGTGACTGACGCATTTTATTTTGTATCGTTGCTGAAGTTGTGTTGTGATGTTGTTAATACAAATATTGTCGTTATTGCTGTTGTTGTGCAACTATTTTTGAAAGAAAATCAGTATTGTCCATTGATCCAGTTGTTTGCGATGCTGCGGATCAGGTGAATAATTTTCATTTTGAACTTTATACTGAAAAGCGTTTAATTTCAATTTCTACCATAATTCAGTATTTCAAGTAATAAAGTTGCCCTGGAAAAGCTAATACTGCTAATGTTGCACTTTATCTAGCGCTGTGCTCTGAAGATGAAGATCGTTTAATGATCGACCTGTTTCGTGGCTACAACTCATTGGTACAACCAATTGCAAATGCAAACTCAACTCCTCTACTGTTGCGATTTGGCTTGCAACTTATATTGTTAATAAATCTGGTGTGTTATTTTGACACTGTCTATTTCATTTTTTTTCAAATTTTTTTCAAATTCAGGATGAAAAAAATCAAATAATGCACACCAATGTATGGTTGACATTAGTAAGTGCTACGTTTTTTTGCTTTTACCATAGATCCGGTGAAGTGAAAATTAAATTTTTAACCACCTGAAGTAATGGCAAATTTTTCACTTGCAGAAATGGTATGATTTCCAGATGAGATGGAATCCGGTGAACTACGGGGAAATCCGACAAATTCGAGTAGCGACAGACAAGGTGTGGCTCCCTGACATTGTTCTATTCAATAAGTAAGTTATATGATTGATTGTAAACTTGGAAATATAACTTGGACAACTGTGCTTTTGCTTAGCGCTGATGGCAATTACGAAGTGTCTTATCACAGTAACGTTGTCATTGATCATGATGGCAAAATGCTCTGGGTTCCACCCGCAATTTACAAAAGCTCATGCATAATTGATGTGGAATATTTTCCATTTGATGAACAAGTGTGCACACTTTTGTTCGGCTCGTGGACGTACAACGAACGGGAAATTATCCTGAGCTTCAACGATGGAGTTGAAGGAGTTGATCTCCAAGACTATTCGTTCAGCAGTATATGGGATATAATTGAAGCACCGGCTGTACTTACAAGACAAAAATCCAGAATTGAATTTCGAATAAGAGTGCGTCGCAAATCGTTGTTTTATACAGTCGTCCTTATCATACCAACCGTACTGATGGCCTTCTTGAGCATGATGGTATTTTATTTGCCAGCGTGCGCGGGTGAAAAAATTACCTTAACGATCAACGTTTTACTTTCTCTAGTCGTATTTCTGTTGTTAGTTTCAAAAATTCTCCCGCCCACCTCGTCCACTATTCCACTGATGGCAAAGTACCTGCTGCTCACTTTTTTGCTCAACATTATTACAATATTAGTGACCGTCATTATTATCAATGTATTTTTTCGTGGACCAACTACGCACCGGATGCCGCAGTGGGTGCGTCATACTTTTCTTGATTTTTTACCAAAAATGTTGATGATGAAAAGGCCCAAGAGGGTGTCAAAGCAGCCGTATTACGGATGTGTTGACACATTCCGAAGAAATAATGCAAGCAGACTGAACGTGCCACAGCCACAGCAAAGTTATTTAGATGCAAACGAGTCCATACAAACAGTGCCCCAATACAGTGTGCCTGATCATCAGAGCTCAGAATCGTTTGCCTACTATCAACTTGCAGGCCAATATCCACTCACAAGAGAAGCCTGTAAAGCAATAGAGGCGATTGAATACATATCCGAGCATCTGAGAACAGATGAAGAATATCAGTCGGTATGTCAAGCAAACTGTTTTGTCAATTGATGATCATTTTCATGATGCATTGCATTATAATTTTAGGTACGTGAAGACTGGAAGTAAGTGAAAATTCGTATTTTTGCCTTTTATACAGCAAAATTGTCGTTTTCTTTTTTCAATTTAATGTTCAATGTGTTGTGCTTGTTTTGCAGATATGTTGCGATGGTGATTGACCGACTGCTGCTTTACATATTTTTTGGCGTCACTTTAGGAGGAACAGTGGGAGTTCTGTTGAGTGCACCAAATGTTTTTGAATTTGTCGACCAAGCTCAGATTGTTTCCCGGTTGTCGTTGCTTTACCGTGGAGAAACTTGAAACTAACTTTTTGAACTATTTTGAAACTTGATGGATTATTCTCTATCAGCAGCATTTTTCTGGCATTGGGCTTTGTTTTTTCTTTTCTTTTTATTTATCAAGTCAAAATTATGAATATCATGAATTTGAAAATTTTCTTTTCTAGATTACAATTGTTTTGTAAAGGTAAAAATTTAGAAATACAGTATGCTTAAAAGTGTGCAACATTTTACACTGATGTATGTGGTAAACAAAAAAAAGAAAAATAAGAATTTCCACTGCCAACCAAAGATTTCCCTCCCTTGAAGAACACATTGGTGTTTTTTTTTTTTATTTAACAAACGTGAACAACGAACGAACGTGAAATTAATTTGTACTTTGTGAAATTTTGAAGAAAAAACCAATTCTTTTTGTAAATTGCACAAAACGATTGCATTTCATTTAAAAAGTTCCACACAGATTGTATGAACTACTTTCAATAATGCATTAGTTGATTTTAAAGTGAATATTTTATTCTCTTATTATTATTATTATTATTATTATTATTATTATTACTGATTGATTAACTGATTTATTGATTGATTGATTTCTCTCAGTCAACTGAACGAAAAATTCAAATTTCATCAGGTCGTCATCGTTGTCATGCATTCTTATTATTTCGTATTATCGTTGTTCAATAAGCTGCCTTTTCAAAGTTGTTCAATGTTAATGCATTGTTTTATTTTATTTATTTTTTTTGAAAATAATACAAATATTTTGAAATAAATTTTGTTTTTTTTTCTATCATTTTCAAAGGCGAAAACAAATTCAATTTCAGGTATGCTTAAAGAATAAGCAAGCAGTTTTGAGCGCTTGTGCTTATTATGTATGTATGGATTGGCTTGGATTGCTTGCTGATGGCCTTGTACACTTTTAATGCAAACAATAAGATGGAATGTGCAATAATGCTAACTAACAATCGTCATGGCAAATGAATAATTATAATTGTTGTTGCTATCTGCACACAGAGCATTGCACGCTAAGCAGATGAACATTGCTTTACAAGTTTAGAAGCCCGCAGGGTAAGTGATATAGCATTGTGATAAGATAACAACAGCAACATTAGCCTCTCTCTCTCTCTCTCTCTCTCTCTCTTTCTCTTTCTCTCACTGTCTTGCTGTGACGTTACATTATCATTATTCAGAATTCATTTCTTTCACTTTATCAACATTGGTGGTACAGATATTAACAGACAAGGTATTTTCAAATATTCAAACTTGTTTATTCAACTGAATATATATATATATATATATGTATGCATAGAAAGGGAAAGCGAAGTAAAATTTGCTGAATACAAAGTAAGTCGTTTTATATATATAGTAAATGATAAATACTGCAATAAAGTTAATAATCAATAGCAAACGGTGCAATAATTAAATCAATAAACATGTGCACGATGCAGAAATAATCAAGTGAAAATGTATAAAGGGCAATTTCTTTTTTCTTCTTTTTCTTTTATTCATGGACCTTGCATGTGAGCTCCAGCACTTGGTCAGTTGTTCTTGCCTTCTTCTTCCGATATATCACTGCGATTTGCGCTTTCAGTTTGCATATTCAAATTCAAAATATCACCAAAATTATTTACCATCTTCTGCATTTCGCTGTCCAAATGAGAACAAATGTTCTAAAAAGAAAAAGAAAAATAATAAAATTTTGACATTCGAATTATTTTTCCAGAAAGTATTTTTTTTTTAATATACCATTGTATCATGAAATCGCGTCATTAAATTCTGATGCAAATTCATCACCTGACTGCACACACCAAAGCAAACAAACGCAGCAGTTTGCATTAACTGAAATCTTTCGCCCTGAAATAATTTTCATTCAAATGGAAGAAGGTAATGAATGAATGATGAATTTATTTTAACAAACCAAACATACACAAACTAGATCAATATTGGCGCTAGTTCTTTCTTCACTAAGGTTATCGACATATTGTTCCAAATTATCCAACAATCTATTCACCAAATCTATCCGGCATTGTAGCGGTTCCTTTATCTTTTTTTCCAGCATAGGTATCTCGGAATCTGATTTAATCGTTTTCTTTGACATCTATGGAATAGATCATTTTTACTAGACCAAAATTTTACCAACTACTAATGCAAACTTCTTCTGAATTTCTTTTAGCATCTGGAACGACAGCTTTAGGATGAACATTTTTCTCGCTTTTCCACAAAAATTCTACTACACTGTACAGCGCCTTTTGTTCAAACTGCAATGAAAAAAGAAAATACGCATGCATGTCCAAAATATGTGCTCTTAAACAAGCACAATCAATACAAAAGAAGGAACAATATTCTGACCATTTTTATTTTTGAACCACATGAAGAATACGCATTCATTTCTGTTATAGCTGCTTCTGCATATCCTGAATCTTTCGATTTTTGCTCATCCATTGTTTCACACAACAGTTGATAAATCTGAAAAAAAAGCGGTATAAAACGATCATTAAAAAATAATATCAGCTCAAGACAAATTATTCAAACTTTTGATTTTAAAAGATGACCAAGATTCATTGGCGACGCATTCAGTAAGCTTAACGCTTGTGAAAAATCTTTTCTCATAAAGCAGGCCCTGGCTAAATAAAATGTAGCAAATTCGTAATATTCTTCTTTTACTGCTGGCATCGGTTCCCACAGCTTTTGAGGAGGAATCTCCCTCGGTGGTTTTATATTGCACAGTTTCCTGAAAATCAGATCATCTTTGTGCAAATGTAAAATTGTACGTGTAAAAAAATATTTCTCATCATCATAGTACTTACTCTCTGCATGATTTACGAATCCAATTCCAATAATTAGAAGCATAAGCCGATATTTTGAACACGGACTTTTGATTTTCTTTGTTTTCCAAAATCACTCTATCCAACTAATTAATAAAGAATGTTTTTGTTATTAAAATCAAATAAATAAGCTGATTCAAAAAAAATTCAACTGTGATTTCAAGCATTTCGCCAGTGGTGAAAGCTAACAGAAAATCAGTAATTGAGTAGGATGTCGCTCTCAATGTTTCCAATGCAAGTATAAACAAATCATGGTCTGCGTCACTTAAAACAGTTATAAAATTATATTTTCTTATTCATTTTAATAATAATTTTTCTACTTTAGTTTTTTGCCATTCAATATGGATTGCAAACAGGAGAAAAACTGACGTTGCCACATTGTAATTGGAGGCTTGCAAAGCATAAATGGCAAAATCAACGTCTGTACGCTGTCTCGTGCAAATGAAAATCGAGCACCATGCATTGAAATATGAAAAAATACCTAAAATTAATGATAAATTTAACATCAGCACAAAATTAATAATAACTTTTGCAATACTACAAAAAATGCCACGCAATTATTTAAGTTGTAAAAAAACAACTTTCAGTATTAATAATAGCACAATTTTATGATTAATTTAAATGCTATTGATGTCATTTCAAAATACTTACCATTACATCTAAGTTACACAATGTGGTCACCGATGATGTTGAAATTTCATCCACTACCAAAGGCAATGTCATACCTTCAACTATAAATGAAACAAACTTAAGCGTAATAATACAATACTAATAGGGCTTCCACTTTACGTTGAAAGTCAACGAAGTCGTGTGGTTTCTCTTGAAACAAAAGCATTATCCATACACATCGATCAAGCGTGTCAGAATGATGTCCATTAATCAAATATTCTATAAAGAGAATTGTAAAAAATATCTATAATTAAATTAATAATAGGCATACTGTTGAAATAAAATGAAATATCCGAACGGGTTAATTTTTCAAAATTTTGCAATCTTTTTCCTACATCGATGTAAAATAAGCAGCCTAGATTTTCTGTATATAATTTTCTAGGGAATAATAATTTAAATGCTTCATTAAGATGCTCCCGCATTGAAGATCTTCCAAAGTCTCGTTTCAGTGATTCCATAGAAAACTTATTTTCTATTTCTGAAGTCATTCGATAAGCTTCCAAAATGATAAAATTCAAATCCACCACCCATGAACTGCTTGATTGTTTGCAAAATTCTTCCATACTCGGAGCTCCGTAAAGAACCACTTGAAAATAAGTATAAATACAATTCATCATTGTTCTGTACTTATCAGCGCCATGAACCTGAAACTGTTTCTTAATAAATAACTTAAAGACAAAACTGAAATAATAACTTACTGATGTTGATTTGAACAACAACAAATTCGCGGCCAAGGAGAACAATCGGCTTTCACAATAATTCGCAAAAGCACTGGATGATTCATTCTTATGAATCACTTGTTCAACAGCCCAAGAAGTCAAACTAAACTTAGAATTTAAAAAAATGAATAAATATTTTACTGCATATAATTATCACTTGAATAATGAAGAGCTTGCGTCTTCCAGGTTAAGGTTATGCATGTAATTTTCAATAACAGCGATTCGAGCTGAAAAATAACTTTCGGGATCAGTTGATGAAGTGAGCCTTCTAAAACAAAAACATCAAATAAAGTAATGAATTAAAGTAAATTATTAAGCATAAAAATATGTAAAAAAGTTAAATTCATATTAATTTTACATGAACTGCAAATAATGCTTTTCTAATAAGAAAACATAATTTTAAAATGTAACATTGAAATTAAATTTTTCTACAGCTATTTACTTAATTATTCAGACGGTTTTGAATAATACAGACCTTGCCATGCTTCAAATCTTCAAACAACAACAAGTAAAATGCAAAAAATTATAATTCAATTTTGATCAATTTACAAACTTGACGTATAAAGATACAGTAAGAAAAACTCTTCAGGTGCTTGAAAATAAACTACTATATCAGTGTTTCAAAAAATATGATATTAAAAGTAAATAATAGCTGAAATAAATATTTAAATTGATTAAAAATATAATAATCTTTAATAAATTATATATATTTGATTAATAAAGTGTTTATATTAAAAAAAGCATTTAATGCAGCAAATTTTTGTAGATAGACTTGTATTGACTTGCAATTTTTATTTCCTGATTTCAAAAATTGTTCTATTAATTTTCTATTAATTTTTTTCTAAGTTACAGTTTTTATAACTACAAAAAAGTATCTTCATTTATGCTGTAAAATTTGATAAATTTCTGTGTTTTTTTAAATGTTATTTTTAAGATTATATTTTTTACATCAGATATCTGATCATCATTGAGATCAGGTTGAGCAATTGCTGTACGCTTGTGATTTATAATGGATACTGTAGTGTATTATTGAGAAAAAGATTTTTTTTTTTTGAAAGCATTTTATAAAATGCGTTTACGTTTGTAATACGTTTGGAACTCATGCTGCTGCTGTTTACTCTAAATTCTGAACCCAAAACGCTTGCTGTTAATTAATTGCACTGCAGGTCAGCAAGTTATGCAGAGGCGATAAGACGGTTATTTTTTTATACTTGTTTACCAAATTGATTACTGTACTGCCAAGTTTTACTAAGTTGTTGTTTACGAAGTTAAAGAAAAATTATTTTCAGTTAATATCTTTTACTTTTAAAAGTTTTATGTTTGTTGTTGTCTGTCTAGAGTCAGACGTCATTCAAATACAAACTTGGAATTTTTGGGTAAAACAGGTACGCTTGAATCATGGGCAACTGATTATACTAAAAAGGAAACTGATTATACTAAAAAAGGTTAAAAGATTTGTAAATAGAATTTTCACGAGTTCTGTTAACAATTTTGTGTTTGTTCTTGAAATAATATGCGGCGCATATCTCACAGCGTGAAAGGAATTACCAAACTTAAATGAAATTGTTATATTGTGGAAAGAGGATATTAGTATTTTGAACTATGGTTTAGTTTTACAAATTTAGAATGCAGTTGTACCAAGTTCAGTTTTATGGTTTTTTATTTGTACATATATTTTTTTATTACAAGTCAAAAAAGAAAACAAGTCAAAAAAACATACATTTTATTATCGTTAAATAATAATTCAGACATTTGTGACGTGATGTTAAAAAATTCATTCGTCAAGAAAATGATAGTATATAATGATGATTGATGATGATGATAATAATAATTATTATAATAACGAAAAAAAATGACAGATAATATTGGTACTAAGATTATTGGGCAATGATACTCGTAAATTACTAGTGATGAGTAACGAAAAACGGCGGTGTTTTCTAAAAATAAAATTATTTTAACAAAGTAATATTATAAATTATTCAAAAATACCGAGTACATTCATATAAAAGACCACTTTTACGCTTCGCTCGAAAATTAATCACCGTTGCTTGATTCTCCGAACCCTTCGGAGTTTAAATTCAGTTCGCCTTCAGTGTCACGGAACGATTCTACATCACTATGCTGCAATGCATTACCGGTGTCATGATGATTTCTGTATTGCTCGATTTCCCTGATAGGTGGAGCTAAACGATTTTCGAAATTTCGCCTACGCACTGCCAGTTCCGCCATCTGCAGCTTAAGTATAGCTTCACCACCTTCGTCGGGACCTTTCATCAATTCTTCAATGAACTTTTTCACCTTTCCAATTTTCCATTGCGCCACGTTTTCATGATCTCTCACACAGATGCGGACGTTCATTCTACCTGGATGGTCGAAGTCGAATTCGACGTCACACTCCGAGTACTTCTGAATTCCTTTCATCGTGCTACGATTGGGACCGTAGATCCGTCCCCGAATATCCCACGGACTTTGCGAGATGTCGATGGACATCTTCACGCTGATGAATTTCACACACCCTAATGGTGCTGGTCGAACAGAATCCAATTCCTTGAAAATTGGGAGTTGGAATAACTCTTCAATGTAGTGTTCAAGAAGTTGATCTTTGTCAGCTCCCTCCGGCATTTCTTCCATAATTTTAATAAGATTTTCATTCTTTTCGAACGTCTGTATATAATTAACACCTCCATTGTCGAACATTTTTAGACTTCGTCCCTAAGCCACCACTCCCCAGCTTTAGCGTTGACAAACTAACCGAAGGCTAAACTGAAGTATCGGTTGTGCCTGTGTGTCTTTAATTTAAAACTTTATTTCAAAGTTACATTTTTATTTTAGGCTAAATGTAAACTTTTTATTTTTAGAATAAATTTTAATTTTTATTATTTTTTTTTCATTCATATTTCCAATTTTAAGATGCAATTTTTTACATGTTCACATCAGCTGCTTAAACATAGATAAATCCCAATAATTATCTTACAAAGAGTTATATTTCAATTTTTTAAAAGTTTTTTGTAAGTTTTTTTTCTGATAGAAATTTTTCTGATCAAAAAATTATCCACTTTTGAAACATATTTTACTTTTACAGTAAATAAATTTGAGTTATTTAATTTATTAATCAAAAACAAATTAAAATTATTTAATTAAGTGATTGATTGATTAATTAATTAAAAATAAGTTTAGATACGTATCAAGTACTGTAGCAGCTAGCTTTACAATTGTTTATAAATTTCTTCAAATTCACTTATTGAATATTCACTTGAAAAAAAAAATATATATAGAATTTTATCATGAATTCATTTCCATTATAAGTGCTTTTATATTAGAGTATGTTTTGAAATATTTTCTGCCCAGAAATGTATAAATTTTTTATTTCATCAGCTTTTATTTATTACACAAGTGAAAAGCGTACAGACACGAAATAAAAATTAGAATGGACAAAAATGTGGTATTTGAAAATTATTTTTAATAATAAATTTATGATGCAAATTTTTTAAATATTATCACTTTATTATCAATCAAAAAAAGCCTTAAGCTTTATCAATTTCATACTGTAATTACTCCTTGATTTTCTTTTTACGATAAAGTTTGGTTGTATGCTGTCACTTTTTGATTCTACTTAAATATATTTGCTTTCAGTTTGTTTGATAGTTTTAAAATGAAACTATTAAATTATTTTCGAATTTAATTTACAGA
The DNA here is from genome assembly GCA_001447645.1 of Trichinella pseudospiralis. Lineage (NCBI taxonomy): Eukaryota > Metazoa > Nematoda > Enoplea > Trichinellida > Trichinellidae > Trichinella > Trichinella pseudospiralis. The sequence continues at coordinate 247,154 of JYDV01000012.1, forward strand.
AACTGTTGTGGCGGTTTTTTACGTTTAAAATAATCGTTTTTTGATTTCATTACACTTGTATTGTACAAATCGCTTAGATTTATCGCTACATGACAAGTTGGACAAAATATATTTAAATAATATAATAATAATGATAATAATAATAATTTTTGTTGTTGTTGTTGTTTTATTTGAAATTTGTATTCGATTGTGAAACGTTCACTGTTGTTGTAGCTATTTGAATTGAATATTTGTCGTCTCATTGCATGGACGGGTGCAACTGTGGCGCTAACGATGCATCAGGCAGAGTTGAAGTTGTCGGACAGTGGAGAAAATTTAAAATCCGTCGACTGTTTGTGCACTCGGCTGAGATCGGATCAGTTGGACTTGGTTCATTTCAGCGAGCAGTTCTTGGAACAACTTTCGACGTGTGGCAATGGCGGCAGTGTCTGCTGTGATTGTGGTGACTTGTTGAAAGCATCGTTTCTGTTGTCGATTGGTCGTGACATTTTGGCCCAGTACCGTGGTCAGGGCTACGATTGCGGCTCGTTTTGCCTCAGGGTCGATGTGCCGGTGTTCACCGACGCGCAGGACTTGCTGGACCGTTGTCTGCGTTCAGAGGACGGACCTTTGGACCGGAAGTTGCTGTTGAAAACCGCGCTGGTCAGTTTTCTCGAAACCGAACTGTCCATGCGTGCCGCAGACGGGCAAGCTGCCGCCGGCCTGCTCATCGACGTGCTGGTCACTGACGAGCAGGACCACCGGCGCTGTTCCGCCCTATTGGTCGGCCAGGAGGCATTGGATACGGTCTGCCAACGGTCGGCAGTGAGGAAATGGGCCGACGGTTTGGATGCTAATGAAGCTCTGATTTGGCGACGCAAACTGGCGTTGTCGGCGGCCGACGGCGCCGCACGCCAGTATCGGGTCGAGTTGAAAACGTCGACGCTTTACTTGACCGGACGCTATTGCAAATTCTCGCGCAAGCTTTACCAAAGCCCATGGTTCGGCTCCGGGTTCGACTCCATGCAACAGCAGCTTGAACGGGCGGTCGGCTTGATGATCTCCGCCGACCGATTCAAGCTGTCGACCGCCGGGCGCGAGGACTCGGACGTGCGCATGCTCGGGCGTGGCCGTCCGTTCGTTCTGCACTGCCTCAATCCAAAACTGACCCGGCTAACGGACGACCACGCAACGCGGCTTCAACTGCAGATCAACTCCAGCACAGCGGATTTCTCAGTCAGCGAGCTCAAGCTAACTACCGAAGAAGCTGTGCTGGAAGCGTTGAAAAAATGCGAAGAGGAAAAACTGAAAACCTACGTCGCCTTATGCCATGTGGTCGACCCGCATGCCGGGACGGTGATCGACAGAGCTAAATTGGACACTCTTGGCTCGCTGGTTGATCTCACCATCCATCAGTGGACACCAATACGCGTGGCACACAGACGGGCTGTTCTGCGGCGACGCCGTCTGATCAAATGGATGCGAGCCATACCGTCCGATTGTCCAACACGTTTTCTACTTACCTTGCAAGCCCAAGCCGGAACTTATATCAAAGAATTTGTTCACGGCGACTGGGGACGAACCAAGCCTTCACTATCCGATCTGTTGGGCATTCAGCTCGACATAGTGCTTTTGGACGTTCAGTCGGTCGATTGATAAATGCAAATTTCAAAAATTGGTTTATTTATTAATTATTATTATTTGGTTTCCTTTCTTATACAGAGCAAAATATTCATTTCACACCGGTGGAATTCGACGCAATTCATTCAACAACCATAAGCAAAAGCTGAACAAAGCTAACGAGTTACTCTGATGCAAAGCACCCATAGAGACCGGCACATGATGTAACAACGTGCCCACACCGATGGCTGCTTGTAGGTACGCGATCGTGACCACCGCATGCAAGATCCTTCTGCATCTTTTGTTCAACGGAAGTCGACAGCCAACTAGCCAAGTAGCCGTCACCAACGCCACAGTCATGTAAGCCTGTGTGAATGATATCCCTTTTCAAGTGATTACACAAATAAATGAACAAACATGTTCAAATGTACCAAATTTCGATGAACAAATTGTACTGTTGTTGGATTGTCGAAAAAATTAAGCCAAGTTGGATTCATGGTCAACAGATCTGTCGGTATCCAACGGTTGGCGAATTTCGGCCAAGAATTGTAGACCAATCCCGCATTCAGGCCGGCAACAAATCCGCCAGAAATTGTTGTCAATGATGTCGAAACGACGCTCAGTATGCTCAATAATTTCAATCTTTTCATTCCAGCAATTGAATAATTCTATATAATAATGGATATATATATATATATATTTCTTCAATAACACAGTATAACAAAAAACAATTACCGCCGATGGTGGAAATACACTTGACAGTCCATACCAGAATAGTAGACCGTACAAACCAACTGCGAGTGATAAATGGGCTGTGAGGCGATACTGACTAATTCGAGCATGGGAATTTGCTTCACCAGATTCTAGACCAGATTTCACCATATACCAACCCAAAAGTGCCTTTAAAAATCGATTCGATTTTTAATATTAATAATAATTATTGTACACATGAAAACTTTCACTTGTGAAAGGAACAGAGTCCCCGCGGTTAATACTGGAACTTTCAAATGAGATGCCAGGCGTCCTCGCAACCAGAAATACACGGCCGGTACGGCGAACACCAAGCCAGTGCTTCTTGCTAGCATTCTGTGTGCGTATTCCATAACCCAAATTGCTTTGAATTCACCCAAAGTCATCTCGGAATAGGAACTTTTTCTAAACATGTACACTTAAATGCACTATTTTAAAACTTTACCATTGCACAAACTGTTTATAATCCGGATAAAGCTTGTATTTTTCAAATTCAACAAGCCAATCTTCTTCTGTTATAGGTGGCATCATTTCACGAAAAACACGCCAATCTACCATGCTCAAACCAGATTCAGTCAGCCTGGTTTAAAAGACAAACAAACAAAAATATTATATAAAATTTTTGTTGTTCTTCATTTCAGAAGAAAACATTTCACACCGTGTAACACCACCAATGATGATCGTTGCAGAAACCATACCAGCTGAGGTGAACAGCCATACAGATTCCGCTTTGCGAGGTGCCCCTTTTGTTAACTTGCCATTTGTTCCAGAGTGTAAAAATTGTCTGCAAAAGCGAACAACAACTGTCAGGTAAAGTGAGTATTAAAATTTCAGCCTACCTGAAATGGCAGAAGCGTGCAATGTTTAAAGTGTTTTTCACTGAAAAGTTCTGAAAAAAAATCAACTGCGTACGAGTTATGCTGCTCATTGCAGTCAGCATGGCCATCATAATTATACACTCTGCACGTCAGATGTATCTGAAAATTATAAAATTGTACTTCTTTTTTAGAAAGAAAAAAGTAATGATAAATGCCATGCAACAATTCACAACAGAAAATTTCAGTTGATAAATCAAAAATTGTACAAGTTAATAATAAATACAATAATAATTGTACAAAAAATGTGCCGAACGCTGCAGTTGTAGGAAAAATATTCAACACTCAAAAGTTGATGAATTATTAAAAAATAAAAATCAGGAAGTAATCCTACAGTAAGACAGCTCGTTACTGTAAGGAATGAAATGATAACGTATTATTTCATTTTCAATTTGAATACAATGCATAGATTTAAAAAAAATTTGAAATGTGTTCATGCTGTTTATATAATTATTTATTCACCGTTGATGCAGCTTGCACAAATTTGTTCCATAAATGTCATTTTGCAAATAAATGCTAATTAAAGTATAGCATTTTAAACTTGAAATATTGGATTATGAAGATATTCTAATTTTTAATTCGTTTTTGAATTCATTGTACTATAATTCATTTTATGAACCGTAAAATTTACTTGCAGTATTTTAAAATTACTGTATCACGGTTTTGGAGTTTGCAATTGTTTTTCTGATTGCGTTCAGTTTTGCAGTTCAGTTTGAACTTTTCAACTCTGATGACGTTGTTCAGTGTTATTTTTATCCTCTCTGTGCTTCCATCGCTTGTGAGAAGTGCGAGCTGCAATTGCGATTTTCCAAATTCAGGAGTGGCAGTTGAACATTTTGACATTTTAACGTGATTTGTTTATTTAGTTTTAATCAAAATGTAAACAGATGACAAACTTTGTGTGCATGTTTCATGTTGATGCTTATTCATCAATGTTTGCATATATTTTATTTAGATTATTTATTTATTTATTTATTTTTTGGTTAATATGCAGACTTTCTCAGGAACAGTTTTGTTGATTAAAATTTCTTTCTTCTTGCAGATATTCGTTTGTACATTCTCGTGTTGAACGTGATATTCAAATTGCTCGAATACATGAACACTTTCCTAATAATTGAAATGTGCATCTAGTTAGGATTATTAGTTGTGTGTATGTTTTTCTAGGCATTTTTCTGTTTTTTTTTCTTCAGAATTGTAAAATTTTCACAATTGCAACAAGAAATTATGAAGGCACAGCTCACTTATCGTGGAAGATCGTTGATTCAAAGTCGTGCCAGGAGAAGTAATTAATTTGATCGGTTGAGTTCAGATTTACTCTCTTACTCTGGGTTATTGTTTTTCCAGATCAGGAAGATACCGTTGAAGAAGATGACCAATTCCAAGATTCTGACTGTAAATAGTTTTAGAATTGATTGTTAAAAATTAATAATGAATTTGCATAATTTCAAGCTGTCGAAGATAGAATAATTTATTCGTTGCGTGTTGCAATCAGTGGAACTTGTAGTCATGTAACTCGACTGGCAAACGTGAAACGGTTGGTTACTCTTTTTCGTCAAGCGGCAGATGCTGCATTTGCAATAGGATTATCGGCAGAGGAAGTTTTCATGTGGTGAGATTTCGTTTGAAGAGAGAAATAATACGTTTTGCAATTATCTCTTATGTTTCAGCATTCGATGCCTTCTGCTTGATGAAGAAAGTGAAATTCGTTTGGTCAGTTTGCTTTGCTTACGTTGGTTGCTTCGTTCTTTGGATGATTTTAAAGTTGCCGTGAAACTTGGAATTGATCATCTTGTGGTCAGGTGATGGATATAATTTTGATGGAAAAGCAATAAATATTTATTATTTGTCTGTTTGTGAATTTAAATTATTTTGTGCAGATGTTTCGAAACTGCTCTGGATGATGATAGCGACCGAATAGCTTGTCTTCGACTGTTCATGTATATCATAGACAGATTTCCAAACGATGTTCCAACGAGTATTGTGAAATCATTGATGGCTGTGATTTTTCACGGTCAAACCGAAGGCGATTCTTTGGCCATGGCTGCTCTGGCGTTGATCTGTGAACTGAGTAAGATATATTTGTTGAATTATTAATTAATTTGCTTTTTTGTAAAAATTTAACAAATTTGAATTAAAAATAACACTTTTCCATTTTCAGCCGTTCGTCATCGAGTGATTGTTCTACACTGCAACAGTTTTTTGAATTGCATATCGCGTCAGATGTTGATGTCGCCATTCCCACGTCAAGTGCAGTGTCTTTCTTATTTGATGTGTTACTTTTTCAACAGCATTGCTGCCTCGGATGTGCCTGTTAATCATCGTTCTGCATTCTATTATGTAAATTGATCGTCAACTATTTTGATTTGATTTGTTTGTTTGTTCTGATTTGCAAATTTGTACCTTCAAGGAATTGCTGGCGCCGTTGATGGAACCGAATTATGGGAAAAGTTTAGATTTGGAAAAGCCTCAGCATAACGGACCGTATGTGAAAATGAACTTTTTTTCTTTGTTAACTTTTTCATATGTATTTTTCTCTGTATGCAGATTTAAATCAGATAACGTGTTGAATAATTGTCGCATTGCCATCATCAGCTCTTTGCGTACATGGTCAGGATTGATTCACTGTTTATCAGTCGACAATTTACCAATCAGTTGTCGGCGTACTGTCGATTTGGGTGAAATAGAAAATTGTCCAATAACATGCATCTTTTCTGCTTTGAGAATCGAAGATAGTCCAATACAGGTTACATTTTACATTATTCTTTATTAATTTATTTATTTGTGTTTTGATTTTTTGCAGAAAACGGCGGTGAAAATTCTCTGCGATTTGGCGTTAGCAGATTTTGCTGACGAAGAATTCTCTTGTTGGGATGATGTTCGCGCATACAAAACTGGTGAACTTGTCAAATAGGCTGGCTATATGATTGTGTGAAATAATTTTTAAAATATTTTTAAAAAATTTAATTCAAGGTACACGCATGTCAAGTTTATACCAATCTAAAGTGAATGAAAATTTCATTTTGGCTGATGCGGAATTGCTGAAGAAATTTTGGGATCGGAAACGAATGGATCTTTCTGATTTGTGCCTCACTTTTTCTCTTTATTGTCTAGTTCAGCGAGGAATTTTGCAAGTAAGTAATGAATTAAGGTTATAATAACAAAAACTGCTGTATATAGGTTTAATTTTCTTTTAAAGAATTTGGTTTTAGATATTGTGCAGAATGGTCATTGTCGATCCTGACGATCCGTTGAACATCAAGATAACTGTTTTAATTGAAGAAATTCTAAATACAGTATTGTTATTATTTTTTGAATTTCTTCGTTTTTGCAAAGTGATCTTCAGGGTTTTCACTGGTTTAAAAATATGACTTTGAAATCAGCTCTCGGATGGGATCAGTTGTATGATTCACAGAATCTGCCAATTCTGGATGGAATTTTGAAAAAGTATTTCCTTCTCTTTTCATCGCCTTCACTTATCCGAATTGAAAATTCATCTTTATAATTCTTATTTATTTCAAGTCGTGGTTTGATGGTGATGAATCGTATAAATGAACTCAGAGCTTATCGTGATCAAATGACGTTCAAATATTTACTTTTTGATCTGATTTATCGAAGATCTACTCCAAAGAAATTTGCATCTCATTCAGAACCCTACGGCACTGCCATTCAACGATGTAACAAAGTATGACTTTTTGATTCAATGAATATTTTTTTGCAAATAAATATAAAATTAAAAATTATGTAGAAAAACAAAACGAATTGTAAAATGTTGAATTTATGTTTCAATTTTTGTTCTCCTCTCTCTCTCACTCTCCCTCTGTGTTTTTCTTTCCTTTTACTAAATATTTCATTAATGAAGGTTATACAGTTATAAATAAAGGTTATACAGTTATACATAAAGGTTATACAGTTTTTCTTGTAGGATTACGTTTTGAAATTAATTCCAGAGACGAAAGTTCTCTCTTTGAATATGTCTCAGTGGCAAGAATGGGATTGGTTGCTCATTGACCACGCAATGTCCATTTTACCAACAATCGCTGAATTTTACGAAGAGGAAACTTTTGTGAAGTAATTATTTTTATTATAAATTTTTAATGGTCTCTGTTTTTGAAAAAAAAATTTAAGAAAAACGTTCCAAATTGTTCCTGCAAATTACAAAATTCAAAAAAACTACAGTATACTGAAAAGCATGTGCAATTATCAAAAATGAAAATTTGCATATTATTTCAAAATTTAAAAATTGTTACCAAAGAGCATTGGTTTTGTTGTAAATTTTATTATTATGTTCATGGAATTTATTGTTTTTAGATTGACAAGAACTGTTTTACAATTTTTCGAACCTCAGGGGCCATTCAAGGATATTTGTGAAGATTATCGTTCCTATTCGCGCGTTTGTTGCAAATTGATGAACGTATTGTCCAAAGCTCCGGTTGATTCTGCGATGAATCAGCAGTTGCAGGGATTTTTGAAAAATCTACTTATCGAACTATCACCGGTTAGTTATTTTTTCTTTCTTCAATAAGCAGATTCTATCGGAATTGTAAAAATTACCTCACACAGTAATTTATATTTAAAAAAATATACTGATTTTATGTTTGAATTTATTTATTATTATTTTGTTATTGTTTTTGATAGGAAAACTTATACTTGGGTATTCTGTGCAAGCGGAGTTTGGATACAACTGCTGCTGTTGATTATTTCGCTTTCATTTTTCAACTGAGCAGTACGAAAGAAGGACTGGAACAGCTTTGTCGGGCTGGAGTTGTTGACAGGTATGTAAATTTTATTTTTTCCACACATATATTTTGGCTTTTTAGTATGTTAATTTTTTTTCAAGAGATAAAGTAAAATAGTAGATTTGTATTATATATTTTATTTAAAAAAGTGGGCTTACCGACTTCTCTACTATGTCTACAGATTGATTGAAATTGTACGTTCAAAAAAATTTCATTGTTTAAATTAATAGAGAAGAATTAAAAACAGAATGTTTTAATTGTGATCGAAAGGGGTGTTTTGGTGAATTTGATGGAGGGAAAGTGAAAAACAATTCGATTGAAAGCTAACCATTGTTGGGCTGTTTTCTCTATGCTTACTCCTGAACTGAATTCTCACTGTTGACGGCGTGTGCAGCGCAAAACTGTTATCCTTTTTCGCAGCAAATCCATAAAAAATTTTTTGTTTAAGAAGTTTACGATGATTCTTGGACACGTTGTTGTTTAGTTTAAAAGCTTCAGATTTTCTGCTTATGCTTTGCTGATCATGAAACGAACAACTTCAATTGCATTTGCATTTGCTTGATTCTCTTTTGTTGGTTGGTTGGTTTAGTTTCGTTTTCAATGAACTGATTGATTGGGGAACGATTTTTTCAATAGGCGAGTTTTGTGTTTTCAGTGGTAAATTATGAATGATTGCCTTTTTAATATTCGCCTGAAAAGTGACCGAATTTTCCGTTGCTTCAACTTTGGCACAGTGCATTTTTACATTTTGTTTTACAATTTTCAATTTGCGATTTGTGCTTTTTTGTTTATTTCGTATATTCAACTCTGAGGGTGTGGATAAATTGTTAATAAATCCGATGGTTTCCGCCGGAGTGTAAGGGTCCCAGTTTGTTTAAGGAGATCCGAGTTTTATTGAAAAAGTAAATGAAAAGCAAACTTTTGTATAAGATTGTTTCCTTCGTTGTTGATGTTGTCGTTTATGCGACAGAATCAATGTGATGCAGTGGAATGCTGTAGTGCAGCGGATTCTACTGCAGTCCAGCCCAGAAACAGTTCATCATTTGCATCAATTTCTGTGCACAGGGCTGGTATTTTGGTTTTGCACCCGGGAATCCGTCGAGGTCCGGTGCGCAGAAGTATTCGCAGAAGGCCAACGATCCATTGAGAATGCCCTTTTTACGACAACAGTCTCGTCGGTCCTTGCCTTGCGCAGCGCAAGATAGATAGGTTTGCAGTTGTCTGAATGGGCATTTTCCATGCATGAACGCGAAACGTGCCTATATATATATATATATATATATATATATATATATATATATATATATATATCATCGATGTATTATTTTTCTTGTGACAAACAAATAAGAACACAAATATAACTAACTCACTTCTTCCAAAGATATATCATAGCGGCAGTAGTTTATGCAAGCAGTCTTTATGCCTCTCTCCTCGCAACAGTTCTCATAACGCCTGTTCGCTTCTTCGAGCGGTATGCATGGCGTTATTCCATTGCACACTCTTGGCGATGGTGTTTTAGGTAGCCGAGTGGCCGGTTTGACGTTGGGCGATTTGGTATTGTACGGCCTGGTGTATTTGTTCGGTTCCTGGCCACGGTTCCAAGATATCGTTTGCACTGGGCGCCCTTGATTCACTGACGGTTTCGTAATCCGGACTCCCTGAAAAATAGTTGAAAATTTGTAAAAAAAAACATCCTCAAATATCCATCAGTGAAAAATACACATAATTCGAACAAACACAGCTATTATTTTAAATATTTAAATTTTCATTGTTATTTCTTTATTTATTCATGATAAAAGAAAAAAAATTTATTTATATATTAAATATTGTACCGTATTTATGCTGTTCACGGATCCTATTCCACAAGAATTGCAGAAGGCCGCGCAGTGTTGTTGCATTTTTCCATATCGACAATATGCACAGCCAGCTTTTTCACAGCTCAGCGTGGCTACACTTTCCAACTGCAGTAAGAGTAACAAAAATCCACAAAACTGATAAAGCAGAAGCATCTGGAAATTTTAAGCTGTTATTAACTAGGCAGAGAGAGAGAGAGAGAGAGAGGGCTAGACAAGCAGAGGAAAGTCAAGTGGCTATGTTGGCTGTGCGGGATGATTGTATTGAATGTAGTTCTGGATGATTAGATAAAACTTTGCAAATTGCAGCAACAGTGCTGACAAACGGCGGCAGTGTCTCGGAACAGTTTGGTCCAGGGTGTCAGGAGAAAGTGAAAAATGCCACTTTAAAAATTGCCGACCGTTAGACACTAACCTAAATAAAGACCTGTCTGAAGGCAAGCAGGTGAAACTGAGAATGGAAGACTTTGGTGAACTCTTACGAATCGCTTAATGTGCTAATTTTCTTTCTTCTGCTCCATCCGAAAGTTTTTCCCCATACCACCACCGGAGGTGATTTTCCAATGCTACCCACGCTTGCTTTGGCCCGGATGACTGCTCATTCGTTACTCCAACATTGGCCAAGGCAGCCAACCAACCAACCAACCAACCAACCAGAAGTCAAGACCTCTATTGAGGTATTTATGTATCTACTTTTTCAAAAAAAATTGATGTCTCTCACATTTCCTTATTTATTATTATTTGTTCCTTGTTGTCTATCTGTCTAGCTGAACGAAAGGGAAAATTTGGGTTACTTCCAAAGACTGGATTGTATATCATGGATGGGGTTGAATTCAGGTTGCAAGCGTGTGTCTTTAAATAGCTGCGGGGTTTTTTGTTCGGGTGTGATCCACATCGACGTATATCAGAACTGGGCCATCTTGTAGCATGACTGTCTAATTGTTGAAGCTGTTCCTTTTGTCGACACGCTCTGGTTGTGCTCTGGTAGCTCACTGAAGTGATGCTGTCTGTGCACAACGGTGTCAACAAACACTACACAAATCTATATTGTTTGTTGATAAGCGACCTCGCCTTGCATGTCCAGTAGGGTCTGCTTGAACCGTTTCTGCTGTGGTAGCTGTTCTGGTCTTATAACGGAAAGAATTGGAACAAATTATCTCATTTTATTCACTAATAAGAATTGTAATAGTTATGGAAATGTGTTATCACGTTTCCGTTTGCGAGAAAATTGAATTCAATTGAATCAAATCGAATTGAATTGAATCACACGTCGAAATTCGTTGTAATATATATATATATATATATATATATATATATATGTATGTATTACAATACTGCTACGTCAGAGGAAAAATATTCACGTAGCGTCTTGAAAATTTATAACGCGGAAGCGTAGCTACCTGCTGTGCTGGTCGGTCGACTCTGTTGAAAATGATGACATCCCAGATTTTTTGTAATTTGTATTTCAATTTTCAATAGCTTCTCTTATTTTGTCCATTTCATGAATAATTGAAGAAATGATGATGATTATCATTTACTTTTGCATTGATTTATCTACCAAATGATAATGCATGAACTTTTTATTACATGAATAAAAGCGGAAATTTATTTAATTTTAAAACGACTATTTCATTTTAACAAGCAGGATATGGTCGATATCAAAAGCAACGAATAATGATGCTATTATATTTGGTTATTTTGTTTGCTTTTACTTTGTCATTTCTTTCGGCAGTAAGAGAGCAAAGTTGTTGGTCATTTTTCAGTCAATAAGTAATGAATTTGAACTTTTTTTCGTCGACATTTAATCATCATGTGTGAATGAATTTGCAGGAAAATCCATAAATTTTTTCTTAAATTTGAATACGCGTGTTTGCCTGCACAACTTGTACAACGCAAGCATATTTTGTTCCACGTTCTCTGTGTGTGTGTGGGAGTGTGGGGTGTGGATGAACAGCTCGAATAGCATAAATTGATTGATGTTCACAAAATAAATGAACCTGTGGTGTCAGCTGTCATTTTGGAAGTTATATGATTACTGAATTGCAACTGGCATTGGAATCAGTTAGAACAAACAGTGTTGGTTTTTATGTGATTTAAATCTACAACATGGCAAGTTTTATACTCCAAAATGGAAGTGAATGATTTGAAAGATATTATATGAAAATTTGGCAAAACTACAAATTCCCATTCCTTGTAACCATATTACTAAAATAATAATAACAATGTGTTGGTGAGAGATGATAAATTTTTATTCAAACATAAATTTTTCTTGTCACCAAATGCCGAAATGCGGTAAATATAGTGAAATTAGATGAACAATCCATCACTGCAGTATTTTGATTTTAGAAATGGACGTTCATGTTTATCTGTTAACTGTATCTCAAGGACGACACAAAATGCATTCATTGTCTTGCATTTCTTGACAGTTTGCTTTTTACAAGTTTATTTCTTCAACTCTTAGAAGCAGAAAATAAAGAGAATAGGGTTCGAATAGAATAGAATAGAATTGAATTGAATTCAACTGAATATAATTATTTGTCGTTATTTTAAAAAAAGGAACAAGTTTTTTTTTAATTTTTTTCCTATAACATTGTCGAACAATACTGAGGACCAATTCTTATTGCTGGTTATTCCAGAAGGCGGAAACTTACCGTTTTTTTCAACGATGTACTCAGGTTCAGGTTGTCAGGGAAATGTTGAACAAGAAAAGTATCTTTAAATGGATGGTTATACTTTTATACGGAAGTTGCTTGCTTTTTTGTATGCTATGATGATGTTGGCAGGTTTGTATTCAGTGTAGGAAGCGTCATCTTTATTATTATGGCTGGGTGCAGGTGAGCGCTCAGAATTCATCTATCAGCCGTAGTGAAAGCTACCTCTGGTGGAATTGTTAACCAGCGTGAAGATCATCACGTTAAATTTTTAAAAAAAATGTATATATATATATATATATATGATAAAATAAAATAGATACAAGCAATACTTTTTTTGTTAGCAAATTAAAGTATTTAAAAATAAACTGAAAATGAATAAAGTTTTTAACCTGCGAATTGCAAGCCGTTGAACATTGAGATGGTCGAAATGTAAATTTCAGGTTTCACTTTAAATGCCCACGGAAGTTTTTTTTTCTTCACCTATCTCCCCTTCCCTATTTCCCCACCCTGATTCACAGTGATTTATTCAACAACGAAAAATCAGTATTTCTGTTGGTGAAAATTAACTAACGACAGAATTACAATTGAAAAAAAGTATTCTTGAATATTATGCTACGGTTGACCAAACTTTACGAGTAAGTTTTTCTTTTAACTATTTGCCCATCTCAAATTCTTTTCCAAGCAAGAAGATGACAAATACCAAAAAAAAAATTTTATTTTGCTTTTGTAAATTGCAATAAATTTTCTATAAAATATATTAAAAATTAACAAGTATTATATATATTTTTTTTTAAAGATTTTGTCATTTCATTTTCGTTGCATTGATCGCATACTATATTCAGATTTATGGAAATACTGAAGAAAAATCCAAGCCATTATTACACAAAAGCGATAGTATCTTGTTTGTGCTTTGACGGACAAGATTTGGCAGATGCTGAATTATCGACCAGAAAAATTCTTGAAACCGTACTTACAGATGCAGCTAAAGTGAGCTCAGTTGTTTATTATAATTTGATATCTTTTAAATGTGAAACAAATTTAATAATTTTTTAAATAATAACTGTTATTATTATTGTTTTAATTTTGTACAGAAGCTGAACTTTGGCAGAATGCACGTATTAGTGCATGTGTATGTGTATGTGTATGTATGTATGTGTGTGTGTGTGTGTGTGTGTGTGTGTGTGTGTGTGTGTGTGTGTGCTTTTCATTTTAACACAGCAGTTGTGTACTTTTTTTTGAAGAGTATTGATTAACTTTTAGGAAAGTCGAATTTACGCAATTCGATTTTTGCTCATGTTGGGTCATTTGCAATGTAATGGATACGAAGATTGGGGTCTCAAGCTTATGACAGATAGGCTCAACGATTCGAGTATGGAAGTGGTGGCCGTTGTTGTTGAAGCTTTGCACAGCTTAATGACCATTGGGGTAATTGTATTTCTTTGTGATTTCTCAAATGACAATTTCTAATAAATTTCAGATAATTAACTGAGATTATGATCCACTTTCTATGTTATTGATTGACAATTTTCATAATTGATCATTATTGCAGTGAAGCGGATTCTTTTTTCACACAATTTTATTTGTTGTTATCAATATATTTGTAGTCGATTTTATTATTGACTTTGAAGCAAATATTATCCATCACATTTATAAAAGAAATTTGAATAAATTCTGCTAGATGATTTATTTTTTTAAGGTGTACAAAAGTTCTTTTGTGAAGCTGAATGTAGATCTATCGAAGATAGATGATGCAGGCGTGTTACTTAATACTTATCGGTACAGTTTTGACGAAGCTCTCAGAGCAAGCGATGAACATTTAAAAGCTTGCATTGTCGAAGTGAACTACTGGAATTATGTAAAAATTGTTTTTCTTGACTTGATTAACTTAAACAACACTAGTAATAATAGTAGGAAAAATAACGCTTTTTTTAAATGTCAAATATTTGCAAATGCTGCAGTTTATTTTAAAGTACATATATTAATTAGAATTGTACAGCTGATTTTCTTTTTATAAGAAAAACTTATGTATACAGATGATGTAATTGTTTTTTTCTTTTCTTTTTTCTTCAGTCATTCTGTGAACAATATGCCGCTATGGTTGAAGAGATGATCACCGAGATCCAAGGCAACTTTGAAACTCAGCCGGACGGTGCATTTCCAACGCACGCGTCATGCAAGTATGCTTAGTATCAGTGATGAGTTATTGTTTTCATGTTGACCGCTTTCAGCGAAGAACGTCGGGATGCATTTTTACCTCCACACCTTTTTGGACAGCTCTCATTGCATATGACGGGCTGTTGCATCATGGTTGAACTTGGCGTAATTTACCGGCTAATGCAAACGCTGCATCAATTTCCTGCGGATTCAACTGATCAGTGTCTCAAATTGAAAAGTGCACTTTTAGCAGTGGTAAATTTTTATTTTAATATAATATAATATAATATAATATAATATAATATAATATAATATAATATAATATAATATAATATAATATAGCATACAATTTATTATGTATGTTTGTGGTGTTTTTATTTTTTTTACTTTTCAATATGTTATAAATATAGGGACAAATTGCCAGCACAGAACTCGGTCTTCTGCTTCTTCCAGTGTGCGCTATACCTTGCCTGGTTCAAATAATTGAAGAGAGTCACCTGTGCGATTTGAAAGGCTTTGCATATTATGCAATGATGCTTGTATCCGGCACCGGCATGGGTTCGTCGATTTTGTCCCTTCTCAGCTGGAATCACTCAGTTGAATGTGAATTGTCAGATGAAGACTTTTGTCAGCGTTTGGATTCGTTTTTTGAAGACTTGCACAACGTAGCGAAGTTGAGTTGGAGACAGAGGAACCTTGGCAGTGAGTATGGGTTCAGCGGAGTCTCGAACCAGACACGGACATTGGAAAGCGATGCTTCTTCGATGGTCTGCATTTGGTGCGAGTACCGGAGAGCACTTTACGATAGCATGTTGGCTGAAGGTGACGGAGGCCGTGGTTCTTTTGACTTTGTCAAAGAGGTAGAACTGCGCGAAATTCGCATGTCCTCGTCCAATTTGATCGTGCGTAGCTGTTCACGTTTGGATACCCGTTTGGACGCTGGTCTCGACTCAGGCAAGCTCAGCGGTTCAGATGTTGTCGAAATGGATTCACCTGCTGACCAGAGGAACCAGCGAATGCCTCTGTTTCGACGTTTCAAGCTGGAACACGAGAGAAGCAAGCGCATTCGCCAGTCCACGCCATCCACTGACTATTCCATCTCGTCGACCATGCCGCTCAGCTGTTCGTTGGATGGTTCGCTTGCTGTCAGTCCGAGAGCAGCTCAACGTTCACCCCTCAGTTCTGCAGTTTCACGTAAGGCTGTTGTTGTTATTGTTGCTGGATGTCCTTCTGGTCATTCAATTTGCTCATGTTTTGCTATTTTATCTGTTTCAGCTATTCCACTTTCAACCACTGCTGCTGCTCGTTTGTTGGACAAAAGCATCATCACTTCATTGGCTTCGACATCGGTCTGCGATTCATTGAAGGAGGCGAATCGGTTGTGTGAATTACAAACGTAATTAAGCATTAGATTACACACATACAAGCACACACACGTGCACATATGTATAATATATATATATATATATATATATATATATATATATATATATATATGTGTGTGTGTGTGTGTGTGTGCGTGTACATGTACATTTGTGTGTGTAAACTTATATTTTGCATTAATATTTAAAAATTGATAATTTATAGAAATGCTGTATGAGAGGTTCAGTTTTCATTTCAGACGTGATCGGATGGCAGAATATACGCCTAGTGAACATTCCAACAGTCCACGGATTTGTATTCCTGATCGAATTGATCAGTTGTGCAATTTGGTAAATTTTTGATTATTTATTGTCTTTTTCAACAAGAAGGAATATTTAAACTGTAAAACTTTACTTTTAGTTAGAATTGTCATGTCTCTCAAGTGCACATTTATACGTTTATAACTTGCTAGTATTTTCTGTAAGCTGAATATTTCCTTCAAGTTGGATTGAACGGTTTAGCTTGGGGTCATTATTGTTTATTACAATTGAAAATATTATTTATTTTATTGTTTTAATTTAGCGGTTGCATTGTATGTTTTCTTTTAAATTAGCATTATTATTATTATTATTATTAGGCAGCAAAACCAAGGTTATTATTGCGTGTATTTGATGCAGTGAGCAGCAGATGTTTTTTTCTTTCAAGTTTCATTTAATACAAGTGAATTAGCAGGCGAACTTGCTTATTTTTCAATTTATTTTAGAATCCCTATTTTAAAGTGACAGAAAATATAGACGATCAAAGTGCAGATAATTCAGACGATTGTGAAGAGATATTTCGTGAAATAGAATCGCACTGCGTGCAGAGTTGCTTTCTCTGTGGAAGTTCGGGATTACCGTCACCGCCGATTTTGACTATTCCTGTGCCCAAGCCGGACTCAGATTTTGCTTCAAGTGACGCAGCAAGCGTTGCTGGCAAACGAATCACATCATCCTCATTTGAACTGGATCCTTGTCGAACGTCGAAAACGAGTCTGAGTGATTATTTGTGCTTGTTGGCAATGACAAATTCCAATTCAAGCGAAAAAGAGCTGCCTCCGGATGTTGAGAGGGATGTTCGTTTAGAAGCCGCTCGGCTGATATCTGTACTGCCAGTTCGTCCCAAATTTGCAGAACGAAGCTTGCTGAGGTGAGAAAGTATTTTGAATCGTGTTTCAATTCAATTGGCACTACTATCCGGTTGTATGGTTCAGGTTGAAACGTGACTATCCTGAATTGTTAACTTCAGTATGCTTCTATTCAGACATATGCAACTTGCTCTCTGCACATCCGTTTCCGCTCAAGGCGAGGCAGTTTTTGCAAGAGTTGTTTTCAGAGGCGAATTTCCAATGTCTCTGGTCCAGACCACGCAAAGTGCTCCAATCGCTCGGCGAATGGACCACAGATAGTCACGCAAAAGCAGTGGCTGGTCATATTTAAATGCATCTTTTCCTACTAGCAGCCAACAAAAGCAAACGGCATATATTTTCCTGAGATTAATACATTTTTTTAAGGGTTAAAACGACTTCTTCTTTTGTTTTTTGCCAACCAACATTAGTGAAATTTTGTATCGAATTTTTAAATTTATCTGTTTGTTTATTATTTTATTTATTAAAAAATTGTTTTCCTCTTTTTTTAGAAATGATTTCTTTTTCATCGAAATTGATTGATTGTTTCAAATTGTTCTTTGTTTGAACAACGGCAACAAGCAAGCCATGCAACTCTTGGAACAATATTAATTATGTTAATTTTTGCTTTTTCTATTTTTGAACGAGCGGAAATTATCAACGATGTTTTGTGATGAAAAGAGAAAATTGAAGCAAAAATGATTTGAAAAATTATGCATTTCGATTTAGTTTGTTGTTTTCCTTTCTCATTCACATAGTTGTTGTGCAAAGTTGAACGAGAATCCATCCATCCATGCATTGATTGTGTGTGTGTGTGTGTGTGTGGCAGTGATTATTGGAACTTCTTCAATCATAAAATCTCCCGCCAAGCAAGTACACATTGCACTATACGGATGAGGTGGTTGCCTATTTCATCACAGTTGTTGGAACATACTGTTTCAAAGCTTGTCATCTGCTTCTGTTCAATATACAATTTTGTACGTTGTTGGGCGATTGGTGTCGATTTCAATCAGTCGAAATTAATTTTCTGTTTACAATCAAAATAATCAATCGAGGAGCACACCGCACATTGTTCAGTTGAACTGAACAACGGCAATTGCAATTGTTTTCTCTGCTTTGTCTGTTGATTTCAGTTTTTATTGGAAAAATTATTCACATATATATGCTCATCAAATAGTTCAAAGTTTGAAAAAAAATATCCAAATCAAGAAAAATGTTTTTTTAAAAATATTTTATACTTGTATAATTCTTTTAATTTTCTCAAATATAATTTTAGTAATTAAATGAATACGGATGCGGTTAATTGGCATGTACAAAATTTATGCAGCTTTAAACCAGCTGGTGATTGGAAAAACCAGCGCTTGTTGTCAGCTGGTGGATATGCTTGTTGATGGATGCAATCATCAATGGCTGTTGATGGCGCCGAAAATGTGCAATTAACTCTACTCTGCATTGTGATTGAAGCTAGTAAATTCAGCATCACTGACCTCAATGTTCTGCATGCTTCGGAGGTCATCTGTGTGAGCTATCGATATTTCAGTCAATTCATCATAGTCAAGTATGAAAATTGTTGTCGAAGCGTTTCTGTTTTGTTTGCAGTCAGTTAGTTGATGGTATTGGAGTTTGGATGTTTTTCAGCAATGCAGTTAAATAATTTTTTTTGAAAAAAAGCTGCAGCCAAGTATGCACAAGTAAAATGATCTGCCGAAAATAACCCATTGTTGACAACAGCATTGTTCGACTATTGGAACCAACAATTATAAAGAGGATAGATGAGGGGGGGGAGGGGACTTGAAGGGAGGCAGGGAGGGAGTGGAGCAAGGGGAAAGAAAGGCAGACAGACAGACAGAGACACACACACACACACACACACACAAGCACACACAGAAAGAGAGATACAAGCTGAATTGCATCAATCGATTGCCGCTGCGAGCGCTGATCTGCTCATTCGTGAATTGCACCAAATTATATTGTGTCAAATGCATCTCGATTTGTTCTCAAAACTCTTTGCCGTCTTTGAAGTTGCGTTTCCCTCACTCTCACAGCACAAGTGTACTCGAATGAACAATTTTCCTCCATTTCCTGATTTGAATCATCTTTCATTTGTATGCACTGCATCCGTCTGTATCTGAGATTTCAACACTTTGGCCAATGATCACTTCCGAATTTTGTTTCATTACACCACAAAACTGATGTAAGTAAGTGGAAGAGTTGAAAAAACAAACCAATTTTTTTAAAATACTTAAATTTATCTTAAATCATTAATTTCATCATTTTATTGTTCAACTGAAGAAGCTTCTTCTATGTTTGGTTGTCTGTATTAATAAAAGTTGCACATATTCGATAGCAGATTTATACAACAGATCACTGTTAATTATCATAACAATACACATGCTGGTTGAAGAATTTTTACACCACTCATACACGACGTTATATTGTTATTTGTATTGTTGTTGATCGATTAATTTTTTTTAGCTGGTAAGCTTTTGCACTTGCTTTTATTTTTCTTTGCACTTTGTGCACTTTGACTTTTAATTTTAAATAACTTGTTTTAAAATATTTTTTGGCATTTTTTCTATCTTTGTTTTGTTTTCTTGAAAAACCCTCTTAGCACATTTTCAGCGGATAAAATAATAGCAACAGCAACAGCAGAAAACAGAATTTGCATAAATTGAATATTTAAACTGGACGGAACGGTATTTTGGACAGTATTTTTTCTGCTTTTGTGCATTAAAAAATTGGTAAGCAACAATGAGAAAAGCGTTGCAATTATTTAAATATAATAAAGCGCTAGCAGTGATATGAAGGTCAAGAAATAGATGAACTAGTTAGCAAGAATACAAGCGCTTTTTGAAGAGAAAGAAGAAGAAAAAGAAGCCTTTTGAAGCCTGTCTGCTTAGTAATGTGCGATTAATAGAAATAAGATCATTGTGTATTTTGATTTAAAATAGCATCAATCACGAGTCTTGAGCCGGCATTTAATGTGTGTAATATTGGATTATTCAACATTATCATTTTGTTAATTATTGTTCTGGTAATGGAAATTTGGTGTTAAATCATGACAATCATTAGTAAGTTAATTAGTAGTTATAATTTTATTTTTATCTTTAACCTTATTTTCTTCAATCACTTTCTGTTGGCTGATATTTTGAAGAAGCAGGTTTGCAGTAAATAAGAAAGAGAAACCTTCTTTCTTCTTTCGGATGATCACTGGAACGTGGGGTGCATGATGATAGAATGATGCGATGCGATCGATGTGCAAAGATGAACAATTGTCACTGATTTTGTCTCACAGTTTGCCGTATGTTTCGATAAAGATCTGACAGATCGTTGTTATCAAAAGCCATTCACATAAGTACAACAAGCAGTAGTAGTATAGAAGCTGATCGATCATAGTATGGTCGAAATAAATACTACAGAGATTCGATTACGGAAATTGCCGGATAATTCTTGAACTTTATACTTCAACGGTTATGTCAGGTACTTTAAGTTGGTAAAAGGGGAAAGTATTTAAAGTTAAAAAACTTTTTTCTCAACATTTACATCATCAACAGTGGCTGCAGAAAGCAGAAACAGAATTCAGTTAAAATTCTACTTTTGAAAAGGCACATTTGTTAACTAAATAGTACAAGTTATCTTTGAATTTTGCTATCATAAATACTTGTTTGCTTGTGATTAATTAAAACAAGTTGCTCTGAATTTGAGTAATGAAATATTTTCTGCTTAATTAATCGGTGCTGTTCAATGATATTTATCTTATGAAAAATGTAATATCTTAAAATAGAAAAGAATTAGGTTGACACATTTTTATGATCGCTTTCTAAATGCTAGCATAAAATGGAGTTGGATAATTCAAAGATGTCAACTGTGATTTTCTTACAGAAGCTGCTTTTTCAACACTTCCCATAGTGTGAACAATGTCCCCCATTACAACAAATAAATAAATAAATAAATAAATAACAGTTCTTTCGGTAGTTAATATGTTTTGCATATATCTGAAATTGAAAATTTGTAAGTTGTAGGTTTGTAGGCTTTTCCATTTTCGACTTACTCTTGTGTTTTTGTGGCAAATTTTTTTTTCCAGAATTTGCTATTATTTGCGTTGATCAATTCATTTTAATATTATTTATTATAAATAATTTACTTTTTATTAATAATTTCAAATTAAAGCAACTAAATTAGAATGATCATTGCAGATAATATTAGAGAGAAATTTGAAATCATTGAGAAGTGTCATTTCGATTGTCGTCTTTTCAGCATAAACGGTCAACATCCCTATTTGCGCATTTCAGTTCAGCTCTTTCAGAGAAATAATTGTCCAAAAAAAAACTAGTGATATATTATTGAATTTCTATTTATTATCATCGATTTATGTTTGTTCACTTTGAAATATGCTAATTTGTTCAGATATATCTATCATAGAATGAATGTTAATTTGTTGTAGTTGTATAAAATTATTTGCAAAGGACATTTTTGAAACTGATATTTCTTTTGATTTAAAACAATTTGTTTTTATTAATGCAATGCCGTTGTACGAACACTAAATTTTTTCATCCTGTTAATAACACTTTATATTTATCAATTATTTGCTTTCTGTTTACTCTGATCGATGATTCAATTTTAACTGATAAATGTACATCTCAGAGATGTTGCTTGAATGAAGCAATATTCATAAAAAAAAGTTTCCATTTTCAATTCCCATATTCCCATGTTTGATTGCGGATACGAGTATTAGTTGCAAATTTAGAAATTTATCAAATACAGTAATCAAAGTTAGCATAAATGTTCATCACTTGAACAAGATGGAAAATTTCATTTGTCGTTTCAAAATCATTCATTCAATCAGCACCTTAACCCTTAGCACAATTAGCGGTTATTTGTATGACAAGGTTGACTAATGTCAAACCAAGCAAACTAATCATGGCTGATGGACATATTTATTGCGAAATGAAACGAAAGTATTTTATTATTGATATTAATAATCTATGCAAATTGACTGCAATGATTGTTTGCACAGAACTATGCAGAATATTATGCACTCACCACTGTTGAAAGTTACACATTTTGTTTTGTAAAGTTATTCAAATCTATACTTTGAACGTTTGGTTTTCTTGAATGAGTATAAATTTGTTGTAAAATGTGAGATTTTTCCAAAAATTTATTAAGCCGTTCACTTCTTTGTTTTCTAAATTTTTGTTTTAATCAATATTGTCAGCATATTGATAAAGCAGAATTATTATGCATAATTCAGGATGTATTAATGATCTTTGTTTTCAACTACATCAAGCGGTATTTCAATTTTATTTCAAAATTCGTTGAAAGTTTCAACCTTTTGGCAATAATTTCAAATATCATGTCATGTTAAATTTGGAATAAAGAATCATGAAGAAAACTGTATTCTACATTTTTGCATCACATCAGTTTTGCAAATATTTTATTGATTGATTCAATTTTCATGCTTGGGTAGAATTTTCTTTGCGAGAAATTTTATTCACTTGTAATCATATGCATATGAATTACTGTTAATTTTTCATATTTTGCAAACTTTTATTCGTTTGTGGTACTTGTTCTGACGGTTCAAACTGATTGTGTGAAATGTCATCAATGACCATGCTTATCTTCTGTACAAAATTATAAATTAAAAATTAAAAAATAAGAAAAATTATCATCGCACCAGTTAGCAAATTATGTGAATTGTAATTGTGAATTGAAGAATATTTTTCAATTTTCAAAAGCTTTTTCAGTGTAGCCTTTTTTCTTTTTGTACACTGCGTAAATTTTGACGTAATGCTTTTTCACCTGATAATGTGGAACCAAATGAGAAAGCATTTGTGAATTAGGATTTTTTATTCTTTCAATCAAGCTATTATAAGCTTTCATAGGACATTATTGATTGTAATTAATCAAAAGAAAATCCATCGAATGCTAATTGTTATTTTATAAATAAACAAACTCTCTGTCTCTGGTCTGATTCAATTTTGCAGCATTTAAGCAAAAGCAATTTTCATTTAAAGATGAAATGCATTAAACTGTGATTCTGTTTGTTGAAAAGTGTCATTTATTTTAAAAATATTTTCAAATTTAATATTGAACTATTGAGCAATGTATTGTGAAAATTATTTTAAACTTGTAAGTCGTGTAACACGTGAAATAATGTTAAGCATCACTCGGCAGCTTCATCACCAGGTTATAGCTAAGCTGAAAAAAAATAAAGCAAGAAATTCAATTGCAGAAATGAAATAAAAATTGAATGTAAATCAATTTTTTAAAATAATAATCATAAAAAATAATTTGAGCAACTGAAAACCATAGCTAGACGGAAGAAGAAAGTAGTAATGAGCAGTTGACTTCTTGAGCTGATAGCTTTAATTGCCCACCGCTGAGCTGCAAAGTCGTTCTACATCTGTAAGCTGTTCAGACTTCTCGCAACTTAACAATTTCCTAGCGCATGCTTTGCAAAACATATTCCACTGATCCATGACAAATTCTGTTGTTCAGCTTATTTTAACCAATCAAAATTTCATTCAAACCGAGCACTTATTATTATTATTATTATTGTTGTTGTTGTTGCTATAATATAATTATGTATTTAATCAATTTGTGTAAATTATTTATACTGCTTTGTTTCTTTTTTCTTTACAGCAAAAACGTTCTATTCAACTGTACATGCGCTGTTAGCTTCTTGATAACAAAGTGTTTGGTCTTAATAACTTCTTAACTTAATCACCATAATTCAGATATAATATATTTTAAAAATGTATTTAAAAAATGTTTATCATTGATTTAAGTGTAAATTCAATTTTACATGCGAAATAATTCATATTCTTTCGTTCATCAAAGAATGTAGGCATACTGTAGTTTGCATTGTGAAAATAAGGATTGTTTTATTTTACAAATTTCTCGTTCCACTACATTGTGATCATTGTTTAATTTAATTAAGCATTCTGCGTGACATTTTGATCATGCAGGCGAGTATGAAAAATTGTTGCATTTCAAGGATGTAGAATATTATAGTGATATGGATTAATTAATTATAAGTAATTTGAAAATTTCTCATCTCCAGTTTGTTGTTGTTAACACAATATGTCCAGCGAAGTATCCATTTTTAATTGTTGAAAACGTCAATCTTGGTCCATATTCCATACTTATGCTTTATTAATATTGGAAAGAAGTGAATTTTCCGTTGATTATGCACTGCAGCAGTTGACGCTTTAACAAAGAGTTCAAAGAGCTGTGAATGCATGGGCAAAAATTTCTAATCCCTGCTGAATTCTCGACTCCGCATGCTGAAAAGGCTTTTATTCTCAAACGTCGGGCGTTAGTATTTCTTATTTAGCCGTTGAGCTGGAAAATTGTCTTCAATTGCTGATTTTCATTTCCAAATTCAAATATGAAATAGCTCAACTCAACGCTGGAACACTTTTTGAAAGTGAATCAAAAATCTCAACATATAATCGTGTGCCCAAGGTTGATATTATTATTATTTACTGCCCAAGGTTTGATATTTTATTATTAATTTTTTTAAAATTTATTTTGTTTTTGTATTCTTTTCAAAAATTATATAATCTATTTTACTGCTCAACTAACTAACTCGATTATGCAAAAATAACTACTTGATTCGCTTAAAAATTTGCATAATATAGCGCTGGGCAGTATTTGTTTTGTTAAGCATTGAGTAACGCAGGGCTGCGCTGTACAGTGACGACGACCGGATCAATTTTGTATAAAGTAATTTCTGTTTCATTATTATTTATTACAAGAATGTCTTTTATTGAAATATAGCACAGCTATCAAATTATCAGTTGCAATTATTATTGATTGTTCAAATAAAATATACTTTTTAAATATTAAACAATGATAAAAGTTGAAGCATTTGCATGAGATGTACATGCATTCTTTTTTGTTTTCAAAAATAATGCAAACGTTGATGTTTAAAATTGTCGTGATAGTTTTATAATTATATATAAAACTGAAAAATACGGTGATAAATCAAATGTGCCCAACTTATTTCTTTCATTACATTTTTTTCAAGTGCTTTCTGAAGTTTAAGTAGATGTGAATAAAATAATTGTTGCTTTGTGATATTGAACCGCGGGATAATCATACAAGAATCAACTTTTCACAAACTTTTATATTAATATTGCTCTAGCGTTTAAAGTAAAAATTGCTTATTATTCACATATTGAATCATTTGTTTACTGCTTAATTTCAGATTGTGATGGAAGTGTTGACTTTTGGATTTTCTACCTGCAGCATGTTGTTGATCGCATGACGTTTCAGTACTGTAGCATGGTCGTAAGTAATATTTTACTTGTTTTCTTTAAAATATTTTTTATTAAATGAAACTATTGCTTTTATTTAAAAAAAAGCAGTTACTAATATTGTTTTTCTTTCATATATTTCACATTTGTAACAATTTGTCACATTATTAAACTTACATTTATGAGACAAAATAAATTTAATCATTGCAACAGAGTGAAAGTGAATAGAATAGAATAGAATTTTTAAATGAATAAATAAATAATAAGCAGTAATGTTTTGGTTAGCAATATAATAATTGTAGAATTGAAATCGAGTTTTCTATGCAAAGATGCTTTAATAAGGTAATGCAGATACTGACTGAATTCGATCACCTTTCCTTGCTTGAATCCTTCTCAAATGAATTTCAAATATAAATTTTTAAAATGCACATTTGAAAATGAAATTTTTATTACAATACTTAAAAAAATGAAATCTGAACTAGCCACTTTTATCACTTTTTATTAAATTTATGCAAAAAAATTCTGAATTTGACATTTTTACAGATTTTGCTTTCATCGTATAACTTTTGCAGTACTTGTATTTTTGTTTGAGCCAAATTATTAAAAAATTTTTTTAATAATCAAACGATTGCACTTTGCATCAGTAATATTTTACATTACAGATAATTTTGGAAATTGGTTTTATAAAAAATGTTTTTATTTATTTATTTTTTCTAATATTGTTATACAATTTTAAAAATCTTATTGTCCACCTAAAACATAAAAACAAAAGAAACAATTTTTAAATGCAATATTTGAATAGTCTTGTATGTAATTAAATAATGTTCTTCAAACTGAAGCCAATGAAGCCAAACTTTACTGTTTAAAACTGGAATGATGAATGCCATAATTCATAGTGTAAGGATATAAAAGTAAAATTCAGTTGCTTATTTTTTTGAACAATAATTTTCCATCTGAAAAATCAGTATTTTTATTAATTAACTTGTTAACTAATTAATTTTAATAATATTTTTAACAAAGGCTTTTTTGTACAGAAATTTCATTCCATTAAATGAATTTGTTCTGTTGCAGCTGTAAAAAACCAAAGACAAAAACATATATAATCATGTTATGATTAATTGCATTGTTGCTGGAACGTCAAAGTTAAGTTAATAAAGCACTTTAAATTGCTTGTTTATATATGGAAGTTGATTTTTAATTTGATTAGCATTTTACACTCAATGAAATTGCTTTTATTCATTACCTATTATTATTATTATTATTATTATTATTATTATTATTATTAGTAATGCATACTTTTTGGAAAATTTATTACATTTCTGTTAGAAAACTTTATTCTATCATAATCATTTAACTGTTGCATTATTTTAATAAGTTTGAATTTAATGCAGAAATATTTTTTAATATTTAGCAGCTTATTAACCATAAGCAAATTTGTTTGCATTTTATTTTTTAAACATTGCATTTTATTATTTATTTTTATGTTCATTATTTGATCAATTTTCAAATTTCAGTAAGAATAAAATTTTCATTTCTATCATTTCAGAATTTCCATCGTTGTACATTAATATCGATATTAGTTGAAAATTGAAATTAAACATTAAATTTAAGCATTGCTGAACAGGCTTCCTTTATTTTATGCATTAAATGCATTTCGTTGCACATTGCAATTTTAATTACTAAATATGTATCTTATTCACAGTTCAGCTTGCAATTTACTATACAAACGTTGCAGTGAAATTTTACTCATCCCTATGTGGTTTCATAATATGAAAAATGAAATAATTAAAAATATTTTTGTTAGATAATTTTCATTATTGTTGTAAATTTTTTTTTCAATTTTAATGATTTATTATTATTATTATTATTATTATTATTAGTAATGTGATTACAGTGACTCTTTTTCTGCACATTAAGTAATATTTTGAAGTGAAGAAAAGAAAAATAAGCTATCTTCAGTTATATGTACGCATGTATGCATACGCATATGCATGACATACGGCCTAGAATGTGAAGTTGGTATTCATTTGTATTGTGATTGATTTTCCTCGCATGCATTTCACTAATGAATGGTGCATAATTTTCTCTAACTCGTTTATGGAGGCGTCAAGTTAGCATTACATGCGTTGGTAAAACAGCAACCGAAAGGAGGGAAGTGGATTTTGCGTAAATTGAACCCAGCCAATCAAACTGTTCATTGAAAGTTATAAATTGACTATCATTGAACCATCGACCTGAAAATGCTGTAGCTTAACAAGTTGCAGCCAGGTTTAAATTAACTTTTCTCTATTTATTATTATCATCATCATCATCATCATCATTAGTATTACTAGTAGTAGCTGTAGCAGTAGCAGCTCTACTATTGAAATATTACATAATTTGTTTGCAAATGTTACCAAACATCTATTGATGCTTTAGTTGTATGGCACCTATACAGAAGTACAGATTGCTACATTCAACAATTGCCTGTCCAATCTTGGAGTAGTTTTAACCGGTGGACGCAGTTCTGGTGTTATTGTCAAAGCAATATTACCAGGAAGTTTTGCTTATAAGGTTATTCAATGTTATCATATTACTGAAATGTATAATATGCAATTATTATTTAAAGGATGGACAAATTAAACAAGGTGACCATTTGTTGGCTGTCAATGATGTTTTCGTTCATGGCATGACTTGTGATCAGGTGAGCAGTGAAATTTTGGACTTTGTATTTTTATCTATTTTGTAGGTGGCAAACTTGTTGAGACATAATGCTGATGGGAAAATTCAAATGATAGTTGGGCGCACACTGAAACCATCAACTTCTGCTAAAAGTTCAGTAAAGTTAAAATTTGGTCGCGTTAATAATTATTAAAAAGTTTAAAACTTTTAGAACATTCAAGTACAACAATACGTTTACCAACGGATGTGGTGACCAACCCTGCGTTGTTGAAAAATTACATCACCAGTTTAAATGCAGACTTTTGTCAGAAATCTTCAGTAAGCATTGTTACCGTTGGTTTTCTTGCACAAACATTGTCATTGTTTACCAAAATAGGTTTCAACAGAGCATTATCCATCAGAAATAGTAGAAACAAGCAAACAACAAGACGTAACATCAGCTGCTCTACAAAATGCAGGTTAGAAGATTTCTTTTTCTAACAATTTTTGAAATTAATGCACCGTGGCAGCCAATCTGATCTGATTCTTTTCTCAATTAGCACAAATTACCCAGGATTGAAGACTGCTTATTTGCTTAATCGATTTGCTGGGAGGGGGGACCATTGAATTTTGCGGAATATTTCTTTTCGATTTTCCAGTTCGACTTGGGAAAGCTTCGTTTCAATTGCAATCGATTAAATGCTTCAAAGGCGTGGCATGATTTTTTTTTCTCCCATATCTCTGCTTCGCAGCTGCGATTGCTTGACTGCTGACTGATTTAGCATTTTGAAACTGAATGCTGGATGTTCTTTTAGGCAGTCGAAGTGATGAACTTGAAAATTTATCCAGCCAAGCTTGTTTGGTAAATAGAAGAAAAGTTGGCAAAAAAACTGTTCAAGTAAGTCAATTTATCTAATGTGTTCACTTCAAATTGGGGCATAAATTTAATGAAGGCAATGTACAAATTTAAAGACCTTGTTTGAAAGTTAAAGCTTGCTGATGCATAAAAAACAATTAATCTTTGTTCCATGCCATATTTCTAACAAACAATCAGTAATTTAAAATCATGCTGAGAGTTGATCTATTCTGAACTTTTGTTATTGCAATAAATGCAAAATTTTATTCGGCTTTCATTTTTCAAGTTTTACATGTGAATGTCCCTGTGCACTGACATCAGTTTTGTTATAACTTTGTTTATTTGTTTCAAATCTCTTTTTTTTGAAAAAAGCTTTTAGTCGTCAGAATAAATTTACGGTTTAGCAAGCATCTACAAGCAAGCTTTGAATAAGTTTGCTGCAATTTCTTATTAAAATTGTCTTTTTCTTTTGTATTATAATTCTGCAGTATGGTAAATTAAATTATTTTATTTTTACATAAATTATGCAAGATAAGCTTAAGCTGAAGTGATATATTAAAGTATCAGAAAATTAAAGCTCAAAGTTGTATTGATTTTTGTAGAGCTGTTTACGATTATTTCCAGCTAATTCGAAAATTGTTAAGGTCAGACATCGTCAGAAATTAATTCAAATTGATTTTGTAAAATTGAATTATGGTGTAAATAAAACTGTACTTTGTATTTTCCAGTTTAATCTTTATACTGCCGCAATGTGTTGAAGCAAACACAATTAACACTGATTATACAGATTCTACTACTTAGATCTTAAATTTTGGATGCCAGATAAATTGTTTACTCATTTCTTCTTTTTTAATAAAAAAAACTAAGATTTATTTATTGTTGATTATTGTGATAGTAGTTGTTGTTGGCTTCTTTGGAATGGAATGGAATGCAATGCAATGCAATGCTTTCCTGCTTTTTTTCTATTTAATTTTATATTTTTATTTCCAAGCATCAAGCAACCAGTGTGCTGTTGGTTTTCTATTATGACAGCTTTCATGAAATCGTTTATCTCATTCCCACTTCTGATCGATTTTGACAAAATCTTAGTTTGTTATCTGCAGCTTTTTGAGATATGTTGCTTTTCAAAATTATTAGCAACAGAAAAGTGTCTTAGATTTTCACTAATTCTGAAACTAGAAAGAGAGAGAAAATAGCTTCATTTGGTATAAAAAAACTAACTAAAATTCATTTAAACATTTCAAAAAACAAACAGCATTTTTTGAAATGCATATTATTTATTTTAGCAAAAAAAGTTTAAGTTATTAAGCTTTGAAAATTTTCTGCTTGCTTAGTTTACTTTTATTATTTATGCAATAACATATGTTTCAGCAAACAATTTACAATCCACTTGCTATATTGCAGTATTTTTCAGATTTTTGCATTTTTATTCAGATTAAGTTAAGTCCACAGTTTATATGGCAAACAAAATTTCATGAAAATGCGCTAAAAGCTGAAACTGAAGACAACTGTGCCTTTTTATATTTTATTTTAATTGTTATATATCCTCCTTTTGATTTATATGGTTTTGGTTTGAGGTAAATTTTAAAGATATATTATAACAGGCAGCACATTTTCGCTTTGACAAGTGCTTTGTTTTCTTATACGCCTCAGGCTTGTTTTCTTTTTAAAATTTGTGCTAAACAACAGAAACGGACAACTGAATTTTCCATATCATTAATAGTAAAATGATTCTTTATTTTCTTTGTCTAAATGTGCCTGTATTTATTTTTGTTGTTGTTGCTGTGCTTTATTAATTTTTGAGAGCATTGCAGTTGCATGGCTGTGAACATCGACAATGAAAAATTTATTTTTCAAAACCAATGAATACAAGTAAAAAGCAGGCATTTCACTCTGAGAACGCTTTTATCGAATTCATGCGTCTCTGTTTTGATGCATGTTTATTTTATTCATGTTTTCATGCTTTAATTCCATTTAACTTGCAGTACTACTAATTGCAAGCTGAAATTCGATGCACAAGGTGCATAAGTTTAATGAACGACTGGAAGTACTTTTTATCAACAACAACAGCAATAATAATAATAATAATAATAATTGGTTAATGTTCGTTTTCTTTATTTTTGTTGCTTTTAAATATTAATAAATAGTTTTGTTTTGTTGCCGTTATTGCAAAGCACCCTCATATTGCCCAGCACTTATGAAGTAGCTCTTCTGACCTAGTGGGCGTGGTTTTTGCAGATCAGAGATATTGATTTGGAAGAGCTGAAATATGAACAATTGCCAAAGATTTTGGAACAACAAACTGCCAACAGTAGTCAGCTAAGTTTGCAGCAAAGCAGCCTCATTTCACCATCACACGAACAACTACTGCCAATGCTTTGTAAATTGCTGAGCACTGTTTATTGTTATCATTTATTATACATTAAATTTATGATGATCGTGACCGTTTGTTTGATTTCAGCAACTGGTGAATCGAGAAATTTTTATCAACCACCTTCTTCTGCTGCCACTACCTCGTGGGAGAGTGAAGACAATTCCAAGTTATCGTTACATCGATCGTCTTCTGTTGGAAATTATGACAAAATTGAAGAGACAAGGAAGAAATGGCAGCCTATTTGTGGACCGGAATACAACATTTTGGTATGAGCTTGTTGAATCTTCATTTTCTCAAATATTTATTTATTTACTTATCATTGAAGGTCGGATTTATTTTATATCATTTTATTACAAAATTTTTATTGAAACAATATTTTACTAGGAAGTTTTTCAGCAGAATTTCCGTTAATTTTTCAGATTTGAAGCTAGAAATAATTATACTTCAAAGATTTGTTTTACCTCAACAAGTCCAACAATAATTCATTTCAGACGATTGTAGAATAAGATTGATAACAATGGATAGCTTTTTACAAGCGTAAAATAATTTTTGTACTCAACTTTTTGTTCTCTCAAGCGCAATTCAATACGTTACTTTAGAATAAAATAATTCAATAGCATGGAATATATAATATTATTGTCTTGAACTTTGTGAAATAAATCATCCCAACAAATTTTAATTTTTTAGCATTTAAAATGTATCTGTTGCATTCCATGCAACAAAGCAAATGCTCAAATAATGTTTAGGATAGGAAAAGCAACAAAAAAGATTAGAAAAACACCAGAACAATTTCAGTTTTTTAAAATTTTCTTATTGAAATGTATTCTTTTCAGCTAATCTATGCTTTTTACATAATTCACAATATGCAGCGCCATGTGCTGTAGTTTATCAAATGTTAAATATTTTCTTAAACATTACACAACTTTTAATCTCTGCAAATATACGTTTAGGTTGTTGAATTTGAGCGAAGTCAATGCGACGAAACTTTAGGCATTTCGCTAGAAGGAACCGTGGATATCATAGGAAATTCAGAACAATGTCCGCATCACTTTATCAAATCAGTCAGCGAAGACAGCGATTTGTGCTCATTGAGAGAACTGCTCAAACCTGGAGATGAACTGCTCGAAGTGAACGATGATGTTTTGTACGGAAAAAGTTACTGCGATGTACTGAACGTTCTACGCAATTTGGGAAAGCATGTCAGCATAGTCTGCGCTCGCCGACGTTCAGAACTCACAAAGCCGCAAGTTACGGTAAGTGGATTTTGAACTTGCATTTCAAGGTACTGTTAAGGTTACTTATTTAAGCAAGCTAGTATGGAACTGTTGGGCAGATTTGAAGACCAAGAAGATATGTCAGGCAGCTGGTCAGAGAAGCTGGACAAAGCGATCATTTGGTCACCTTATTCTGAACGGATAATGCTAGTCAAGGGCAGTGAAGGTCTTGGATTTACAGTTTTTGAGCACAAGGTGGAATTTTGCTTATAAATACAAAAATAGCAAAACTTTTGCGAAAATCTATTTTTAGGCTTTTATAGACCGCGAAAGTACAGCAATTGTGGTGCATTCTCTTATTCCGAAAGGAGTAGCGCAAAAGAGTGGCCAAATTTTGCCTGGTGACCGGTTGCTGTCAGTGAACGACATACCAATGACCAACCTGAGCTTGAAGAAAGCGATCAAAATTCTGAAAGCTACTCCAGTGGGTCCTGTTACGTTGGAAATTGCTCGACCGTTAACTCTTACCGGAGAAGTGAGTGCTCATTTTGATCTTGCCAAACAGTGTTCAAAATTATCATCCATTGCTTTTCAATGTTTGATATTTACGATAGGTTGAAGATCTCTCCGATCAGTTAACAGATTACACCAGCAGCAATCCTTGTATTGAAAAAGAAGAATATGACGGGGCATTTTTTCCACCTACTGCTTCCGCCTATGATACAATAAAGGTAAAAAAAATTGATTTTTTAAAATGTCGAATTGGAAATCTTTATGCAAATATCTTCTTATTTTTGTTTTTAATGTAATCTTAAATTCAACATGTAAACAGTGTTATCCAGAAAAATATTTAAAACTGCAGGTTATATTATTGGGTATGGAAGGAAAGATTCATAAAATCAAATGGATTTCATTTAACTGACAACTTGTGTGATAAAATAAACTCGACGTATCTGTCAATAATTGAAGAAAATGAGCAAATAAAAGCTAAACGATAGTCGCCAATATACGTGATATGTTTGATGTTGTTTTAGTGTTATAGCTCTACTCGAATGACTGACTAATCATTATATTTTTGGACAAGTTTATGATGCTTCAATTAAACCGAGTGTGACTGTTTGAAATCATTATTATTACTATTACTATTATTATTATTATTATTATTATTATTATTATTATTATTATTATTATGTTTGCATATAGTGGAAGAGTAATTTTTTGAAATTAAATCTTAATTCAAGCACTCACTTTAACATTGTACATTTAATATCATTGAGTTGAATAATTTGTTAATTTTCCTCTTCATTATAGTATCACTGTTGTTTCCTAAACATTCCAAATTGCATCATATATATAAAATTTATATTCACTCATTTTGGAAATGTAAAATTATTCTCTTCCGTCTTTTTTAAGAGTATCTCATCGACTGTTTGCTCTGTGGAGACGAACGCATCTTCAAGTTCAGCATCGTCAGTGAAATTGCAGTGTTCAATACCTGAATCGTTGACCAAAACTATAAGAATCAAAAAGAAATTGTCCAGTTTCGGTTTGCAATGAATTATCAATTAACAATGCTTAATGTTTTGATAATTGTGATGAACGATAATTTTCCTATTCAAAGGTGTGAAAGTGGAAGCTGCGCAGTATGGATCCAGCGGCTGTGTTGTCAAATCAATCGACAAATACAGTGCTGTGGATTTTGATGGTCGTTTGAAAGTTGGCGACATGCTTTTAAGCGTCAACGGTCAAGATTTGAAACATGCCTCCAGAGCTCAAGTGAAAGCAATCATGCGGCGTGTGAATTTGCTTACATCTGACATCAGGTGAGTAAATTTTTTTTCCTCTTATTTTTATGTAAATGTAAATCATGTGTACAGAAATTATTTTTTATTTTATTATACTGGAAACTTGTACACTGATGAACTTTTTCTTTCACGTTCATTTGCATCATTCGTCAGTGTTCATTTTGAAGAAAGTTTTTTTTTTGTTTCTGTTGACCAGAAAAATGGTGTTCAGGTAACTTGATATATCGAGTGTGTGAAATTTTAAACTTGTTGAGTTGAAGAAAAGTGTTCTTAATCTGACTAGTAGGAGAAGGGCTGGTGAGCAAGCGAACGCATTCAAATGAAGCATCAAGAGGGCAATTCAAATTTATCCTGCTCAATTTATAATCTTTTATTTATTTGTTTTGCAAATAATTTATTAAGAAATTTAATTATTAACTAGAGGTAAGCTTTCGTTAAAATCCTATTTAATAATAATAATAATCATAATCATAATCATAATGTTGATGAACACTCACTTTAAATTATTTAATATAATAATTTGTAAATTAAAAAGTCTTTTATTATTTAAGATGTGATTTAAAGAAATAACGTATTACGTTTAGCTTACATTCTATACGATATATACTAGATTTATTGTTCGAATTTTCAGTTTGTGCTTTATTTCATTTTCCATTATTTAATTGTATTTATAGATTATTTTTGCTTAGATATTATTTTTATTTTGCATAAATTTAATTGACAATGAAAGAAATTTGTTTAAGCCAAATTGGAAAATGAAAAAAAAAACAACATTAATTCAACCGTTGTAGTAGTAGTAAAAAGCTTTCTTTCTGTTCTCAAACTATTTATTATTATTGTTAATTTAGCTTTATTACTTTTTCAATGAGGATATTATATAGCAGCAAATGATGAATTTTTTTTCCAACATTATTTCCAATGTTGCAGATGGCAGTTGCAAATTGCTTTCATCTTTCAAATGCTGCTTCCTTTGTTTTAGCGTGAAATATGTGCCAGCGGAAAGCGTGAAAAAGTACGATTTCTATCAAAGAAGAATGAACCAACGGAGCAGTTGTTCCTCTTTGACAGGACTTTCTTTGAAGTAAGCTTTCTTTTATCTATTTCTTTAGCTTTTCTTCTCTAAGCAGAATTGATAAGCTTCTGTTGCTATGTTAGCTTAATTTTGCGTGTAGAAAAAAAGAAACTATTTGTTATACAAACAAACATACACACATTCATGTATATATATATATATATATGCATGTACATGTGTGTATGTGCGTGTATGCGCGCGCTTACTATTTCTCGAATCCTTAGCATAGGATTTACGCCGATGCCAACAGCAGTTGTTGCGCTGCGCGTGTATTTTTTCAACTCATCAACTGCAGTGCAAGCTGCAAATTTTGAAACATTTTTTTAAATCCAGAAATTACAAAGCTTGTAATAATTCCAGCTTCAGTTGTCCATTAATTATTATGAGACGGATATTTGTTGCTTCAACTGCGGCTCTAATGAAAATAAATCAGTTTGTTCAGAGATTTGGGTATTATATAGGTACAGCATAAAAATGAATTCTGTTTCTTTAATATTTAACAGCACAATAGCCAATAATTATGCATTTGCGTAAGGTTTTGTAAGAAAAGAATTGCGTTACAATCTCAGTTTCTTTTTAGTTTAAGTTGATATTTTAGAATTTAATTTTAAAATATGAGAAATTAAAAAGTTGGCAATTTTCTGTTTGATGGAACTGTTCAACATTTAGTTCAGCACGTTTACGCGGTTTGCTATTTGACAATGAAAAAATGCTAGCTTACGTGCTTACAGGTTAATATACATATTATATATATACATTAGGGCGTCTATGCGTCAGTTGTTTTATATGCACTAAAATGTATAACTTTTCAGTGAATAGATGAGGCAGTAAAAAATATTTTCTTCTTTTTTCTATTGTCAACATATAATGTTACGAAACTTCAAATTATCTTATCTGAAGTGGTGTATTGTAATGTAACTGTTCAACGTTGAACGTATAGATGAATATATTTTTATTCGGATATAAGTCTGATTAGTTTTCAAGTGAATAGTTTTCATCTGGCAAACAGCTGTTGAATAGAAAATCATGCATCTGCAAATCATGAATAGAAGAAAATCATGCATAATCCAAAAGTTTTTTTAGCATTTAAATTAATCATCATCTTCATCGTGATCAGAATCAATTATTTCTCAAATTCAGTGTGCAGCTGAAATGCTTTTCAAATTTGAA
This sequence comes from Trichinella pseudospiralis, assembly GCA_001447645.1. Taxonomy (NCBI): domain Eukaryota; kingdom Metazoa; phylum Nematoda; class Enoplea; order Trichinellida; family Trichinellidae; genus Trichinella; species Trichinella pseudospiralis. The sequence goes on from JYDV01000012.1 coordinate 283,694, forward strand.
TAAAAATTGATTTTGTTTCAAATTTCTTACTGTACAGAAATATTGTTTTTTTTTTGTTTTCTAAATGATATTTTTATTTTTAGAAAATTTCCCGAATATTACAGGTAAGAGAGGCAAAGCATATTTATAAAGTTGTTCTATTTGTGTAGCATTGTGGCAGAGGTATTCACGAGTAGTTAGCTTTTTTTGTGGTGATTTGCATAGATTGTTATTTTTTGGATTAACATTGTCTGATTTATTTGGATTTTACATTTTTATGATTTCCAATTGTTTGTTGTTCTCTTAGTCAAAGTGTCCAAGTTTTATATCATTTTTTTGTTAAAAATTAAAGGCCTTTATTTAAACTATTATAACAACTCCTGAACTTTTGAATCTGTACTTATTAAATAAGTAAACATTCAATGAAAAAAGTTCAGTCTCATCTATTCTATACTTTTTTTAAAAATATTTTTATTTCTTTACTTCATTCAATACTATATTTTACAATCTTGAAACTTTTCCATGCATGTCGATTTTTGTTATAAGAATTTTTGATTCATTAATTTATAAAAATGCATGCAAACGAAGCATTTCATTTTTATCGTATAAAGTTTTTATGGTATTTGTTTTGGCTAATTTGGTTCAAATAGCAGTGTATTTTTGTAATAAAAATTCAATAATTTATTGGATTTTCATGAGCACTTTGTATAAATTTATGCGACGCTGAATTGTAGATCTCCATATTTGTCAACCAAAAGTTTGGAATTGTCAGAAATAGCTGTATCAGAAAGCGGAATCAAGTCGGCAAATTCTTCACTTTCATTAGCAACGGCAATCAGTTGCCCAGTTACTCTTCAAAGTGAATACTCATTCGGCGATAAAACAGACACTGCCAACAGTGAACAACTTTCTTCAACAGATCTGCAGCTGACAGCATCAGATGAACAGCAATATCCACAGAGATTGCCTTCTGTTGTGGAAAAAGGATACGAAGTTCCGATTTTATCCGATGAATCTGCAATTTTCAATTCAAATTTACCAAGCGACAGAAGCTTCTTGGAAAGAAACAAAACCAACAACGAACAGTTGTCTTTTGACGGCACAGATGTGGAAAGCAGTGAAGTTGCGGATGAAGCAACAAAACAGCAAAGCAAAGAAGAAAGTGTGCAAAATTTCGAAACACTGGACAGTGATAAAAATAGATACGCAATGGATCAGTCCGCTGAATTGGGCATTGCCAAACTGAAACCTGTAACCAAAATTGTCGAAATCCATCGCAACAAGGACCAATATCTTGGTATTAGCATAGTTGGCGGTAAAATTGAAATTATGCAAGGTGACAATGCTAAACCGTTTGTAATTTCTGGTGTCTTTGTCAAAAGTGTCTTACCGAATAGTGCTGCTGAGAAGTGCAATCAAATTAAAATCGGTGACCGTATTCTTAGTGTAAGTTTCATTTATAGTAATGCATACAAGCATACGTAGTCTTGGGGGAAATATTTTCTGCGCTTTATGTTGTTTTTCAGGTGAACGGTATTAGCCTAGTCAACCGGCCACATGAAGAGTGCGTCCATATTATTCGTCATGCGCAAAGTCCGGTGTTGCTCATCTTAGAGAGCTTCAGTTTTGCTTGGGTAATTTGCCAGTTTTCTTTTTGTTTTTAGTTAATGAATTTCATCATATAAGTTGCGTACAATCTGAAAGGCCACTCTTTCCTTTAGTTTGTTTCAAAGCATAATTTACAACAATGCTTTATGCAAAAGGTGTATGGTATATGATAAACCAGAAACTGTAAATAAGTGATGCTGATAATAAGTGAAGCAAAATTAAATTGTAAAATTATTGAAAATAAAAATTTTGTAAATAAAATATAAACAAAATGTAGCAGTATAAAGTAAGCATTATTACAATTGTAATTAATATACAAAGTTAATAAAGAGTTAATCGTTCATACACTTTTTTTTGTGATTATGCTTTTGTTATTTTGAAAATTTAATTATCCTGATTAGTAATATAAAATAATAATAGTAATAATCATAATGGCGAGAACGAAAAATAATTTGCTATGCTGATTTATTAATTTCAATTCAATAACGTAAGTAAAATACTAAAAGATGACGTTATCAAATGCAATGACATGTGATTGATTTTACTCACAAATGATAACAGTTGGTAATAATTCCAAAGTTACGGTTAATATTTATAAGTTTGAAAATATTGTAAAACTGCATTTCATTAATTAAATCGAAGTGATGAATTTTTTTGTGAAATGAAAGATGTTTTTCAATATTTTATGTTTCAGTTTGCAAATTTGAAAGATGATCGCAGTTTATTATGTTACATTTTTTTTTGTGTAATTTATTGAAATGAAATGTGATTTGTTATATCAAAAAATTCTTTTCATTATAATTATATTGATTGAGCATTCATTATGTTACTTTAGCGCCTTGTAATTTTGTTTTTCCATCAATTTTGTTGTAAAATGGAAAAGCGAATTACCAATATTTTATTTCAAGAAATTTAAATGTAAATGTTAAACATCAAACAAATGAGTTTAGCTTGAATAATTGCATCAAATAGAAATGAATAATCACAAAAATATTTGCACAGAGAAAGAAAGGACTTGCACTGATTTTCTTTTCATGACAATTTTTCAATAAGCCTCTGTTCTTTGATTGTTTCAAATTTTGCGGCAACAATGCAGGATTACGTTGTTGAACAGTTCTGAAAAGTCATTCATTAGTGGAAATGTTTGATTTCGCATTGCTGCCATGATATGATAATAAATTGATCTGATGCACTGTTTACGTTCAGCTTACAAATTGGAACATTGGAAAAGTTTGCATTCAACGATTTCAAAATCGACGGCATCAATTTAAATAAATAGGAAGAATCCTGCTATCATGAAAATCTTATTTCTCGTCTCGCTTTTCCTGTTTCATTTAATTTTGTGCAATTTGTTTCTCTTTCTTTATTTTTTTCTTTTTCAAAATTTAGTTCAAGATCACAAAATTGCTATTACAATGTATGTTAATATTACTGAAAGTTGAACACGTTTGGTTTTTGTTTTCAGCAAGCATTATGAAATGCTGTTTTTTTTTTTTGAACGCTTAGCATGCATTATACTTCTGTGCAATTAATAATTTACTTACCGATGAAAATGATCAATTAGCATGGTATTTTTTTTTCTTTCAACTGATTGTCAATCCCAACCACTCCTCCTCTACCCAGTTCAATGGACAATCTAATCAAACAGTATTTCATGAGCTGGAAATTTTTTCCATATGTGAGCTTAATGAACAAACAGTTGGCACAATTATTGCAAATATAATTTTCTAAGGTTTCTGTTGGTTTTAGAAAAGTGATCTCAAAAAAGAAAAGCTCTTGTTCTTGTTGTAGCTTTGAATTCAATTGAATTGAACAAGCAAAAAAGAAACCAACTGACTGTTACTATATCAACAGCTTTTCAGTTCACATTTGCATGCAGTGTTGTTTGATGCTGTAAATGCTTGCTGCTTGTGCTTTTATTTATCTTATTATTGGGTATTTATTGAATTCGGACTTCATTGCAGCCTCATTTGTCATCAACGTCTGAAAACGAGCCAAATGCACAAACTGGACAAACACAAGACAATCAAGCATCTTCAGAAAAGCCTGGTAGCCAAGAGATGACGTCATCTTCGATTGATATTGACAATTGGAAAAATAGCAACAAGTCGTCTGGTTCACGTTGTCCAAGCATCGATTCTGAACAGAGATCACAACTTTCTACAGTGCAGCATGTGTTGGATAATTCACCGGATGACACGATGCCAGTTGATGATTTATGCTATGACGACAAAGTTCGACGACTGTCAACTAACGGGTGTATTGTGAAAGCACCTACAATGTCAGTTAAAGACGACCAGTTAGGTCTGTGTTTGTGTGTAAAGCTTGAAAATTTGTTTATTCAGCTTACTTACTTATTTTATTCATTTCTCTTCTCCCTCTCCATGTCTCTTTCTTTCTTTCTTTCTTTCTTTCTTTCTCTCTCTCTCTCTCTCTCTCTCTTCCACTTCTTTTCTCTTTCTCTCTTTATTAATTTTCATATTTTGAAGCTTTTCTATTCATGCAGAAAATTTTTAAATTTATAAATTCAACAATGGATGCTTATAGACGAGCTTCTGGAACGTTTTGGTGAATTGAACGGTGAATTGCATGTAACTGAATTAAGAAAGGCTAGCAACGATCGACTTGGACTGGCTTTGGTCGGCAACAAGGATCGGTCCAAAGTTTCCGTGCTTATTGCTGGTATTCATGAAAGCAGTGCCGCTTTTCAAGCTTTCCGCGAAGGCAAGCTATCAATTGGTGACGAAATTTTGCAGGTATGCTTGCTTGGTTTCCTCTTTTCAATTTCTTTTTTCACTATGCAAGTTTGCAAATTGTCAAGTATTTTTTCCCGCTCGCGTCAAGTCAACAGCTTTATAGTTTGCTTTGTTCAAATTGCCATCAACTGCTCTGTCATGCATAACGCATGATTGAAGTTTTCATTTTTTCTGTTTCAGGTTGATGACGTGGTCATTCATGGTCGAAGCCATTTGAATGCTTCGTCGATTATTAAGAACCGACCGAGTTCAGTTGTACGACTTGTTGTGCTTAGGTGAATTGGATTTTTGCTTTTGTTAAGCTTCAACTGCAAACTGGCTACTAATTATGCATTTTGTAGGCGTCCCAACGGCGCGGCAGATCTAGCCGTTGATCCTGCCAAGATGCAACCCTGTGGAGACGTTTTGCGCAAAGTATCTGACCCACATGCTGAATTTTCCTTGTCTAAACAATCTCAACAAGATGTAAGTAATTTTTGAAATTTTTTAAAATTTTATCAAAAAGGAAACAACATTGCGCGCAACAGTTATCTAATCATCAGATGTTGAATATCGTTTAACAAGATAAATGCTATTACACTCAACGCAAAAGTTTATTTATTTGTTTATTGAAATTTTTTCAGTTGAAGGTTCTCAACGAAATTGCAGTAATTTCTTTTATTATATAAATAACCAACTGAGAAGTAATAAGACGATTAGTTTATTATTTGTTAAGAAAAAGAGAATTCTTTGGGCTAAAATTATAAATCGCAGTTTAATAATTGCAAGTTGACAAATTGTTATGCAAGTTCATGGAATATTTGTTGGGATTATAATTTTTTTAAATCTAAACTGGACTATTTGTTCAATGATGTATGTACAGATGTAGAGATATATTTCCCAACACTTACAGGTGTTTTAGCAAAATGATTTGTTAAAAATTGTCAAATTGCAGTTGGAGTTTGAAAATAGCGATTTGTTGATTTTCTAATCAATTTTAAATTAAGTAATATAATTTTCAATCTGAAATAAAATTTCTTGTAAAAGCTCTTTCTCTGATTAGGCAAATTAACTAGTATTCACGTTATTTTCAGAGTGAAAATTTCATGTTTCACTGGATGAAAACTGTATTTTCAATTTATTTATTCTTTGAATCAATCACATTTAAAGTTTATAAAATTTATCAAAAAAGAAAAAAAATAAAATACGGCAATTTATTTTTGCTTACTGTTGAGTGACAAACGATGCATTATTGATCACCGCTTGAATGTAGTAATGATGAAGACGTGCCTCAGTACCGGCTGCTTTGTGTGAATTAAAATTGAAATCGTTTCAATACTATTACATCACTGGCATGTGTGTGTGTGCGTGTGTGTGTCTGCAATTGTGTTATATTCCTTAGCTAAATGTCAGCAAATGCTGCAATTCATGATTTTTAAATGGATTTTTATTATCCTATTGAAATATTGTTATCCTGCTTTCTTCTTTCAATATTTATTTAAATTCTGCCAAACATTTCATTTTATGAACATTTCAGCAATCAATTAATCAAAAATTGCACAGGAACAGTTGCTTTTGATTTTCGTTTAATGTACATTTTATTCATTGCAATTTTAAATACAATATTTTAATAATCAGTAAGCGTCGTTCAAATATTTCAACATCACACAGGGTAACTAACATTGATTATAACATTGCAATCAGTTTGCTATTAGGAAAATGAAAAAAATTTCTGATGAACAGTTCGATAAGTGACGATGATTATCAGGAAAGATATACTACCAAAAGTTACAGAGTGATTGAAATGAGAGTTGAAAAAAAGTTTTGCATTGTTAATCATGAAATTTTCATTTCGTTAGCTTTGAAATGCTTGAGTGAAAAGTTCTTTTTCAGCAAATCTTGTGATTTTGGTAAAAGCTTTTCCAGAATATTTCATTGTCAGTTTGTCAGTTGCAGTTCAACTGAAAGCAGTTTCGTTGGTAAAAGTTAGTAAAAATTCTATGTACTTTTTTTACATTTTCGAAAATAAGTATGAAATTGCTTTTTCATATTTTGGTCGATTTCAAATTATGAATTTCTTTTGTATGGTACACTAGATGGAATAAATGATCTGGGAAGTATTACGCTTGGAGTTTTTGCAGAATTTTGCTTTTTCTATACTTATCAGTGTTATAATTTTATACTGGCAATGGATCGTCTGGATGGAATATGATGAAATTTATTAAATGTTCAATTCAATCAGACACAGTTTGCGTAATTTAAATAATTTGATAATAGTAATGCATATTGAAGAGTGTGAATGAGAAACGTAAAAAGAAATTGTGTGACAACACGCATACCGACAAATGAAATGCATCAGCAATTGAAAAGATCCTCTCTTGAACAGCTGATTGCAACTGAAGTTTAATGAAATTTAATAGCCCAATCTGGATAGCTTAGAAATTTCTGTATTGATTTGTCGTAAAATACTCAATTGCATTACAAGGCAGACGTGTTCTGTGTTTCAAACTTTGCCTTTTTACTCAAAAGCAGCACTGTTAATTCCCATTTTTGCACAATAGGAACCGTTCGTTCACGTGTATGTATTATTATTGGTCAATCATTGTTGGTTCGTCTATCATCTTGTATTCTTTGCAATTTTGAAATATTCGTGCAACTTCTCTTTCTCATATTGTTTGACGTTGTTGCATTAGTTTTTCTTTTTTTAACTGTTTAATTTAAAATTCTTGGATAGGATTTTTTTCTCTTCTATCAGAAAATAACAGAAGATCAATGAAGCAAAATTATACCTACAATGGAAGCAGTTCAAAGTAAATACCTTTGGGTTTTGTATTCATAATGAATTTTAAATGATTCTTTTGTAAGTTTTTTTTTTTTTTGGTATATTGTTCGACTGCAATATTCAGTCAGTAGTATTCATACTTGTACTATGCAGTGTACTTGCACTAACAGTTGCCAATTGTTCGAAATGTTTAACATTTGCATCGCATTCAAAACGAGCATTTACAATGAATTAAGCTGATCATCAGGACATCATGAATTGTGCCGAATGTTGTAATTTTTGTTCAAAATGATTGATTTTGCGCTGTGATTTTTTTTTTTTGGTTTCTTTTATTAAATTCAAATTATTTTAGGACACATCACCTGCAACCACTGTGATGGACGCTGAAACTTCAACACACACGACTTTTGCTTGTGATAATCATTCTACTAAATATGCTTGCACAACTGATATAAAGCCAACCGCAGAAAAAGCTGACGTCAGCGAACAGATTTCCAAAACGGGATCTGCTACTACGACTGGTAAGCTTCGTTGCTTTCATTTTACTGCGCTTTTCAGCTTTTTTTCTTTTTGATAACAATTCTTATCAAATATTATCCATTTTCATAAGTCATATTTGTATAAGCAATTTCATTTTCCGTTGCACTTTTATGCTTTTCGTAAGCAATGTTAATTTTTTGTTTTCTTTATTTCAATGGATACAAATTTCAATTTATTAATTAATTTGTTCCATTCTTTGTACGATAAAGCTAATTAATTAGTGCGCATGTAATGTTTATTGTTTGTAGTAATAGAAAACTTTTTTACCAACTGCACTGCACAGCAATTTTATCAGTTTTGGCTGGACTGAAAAAGAAGCAGCAGAGCACAAGCAAATAGAAATATTCAATATCAATTCTACTGAGCAGCTAATTTTACATATTTATGTATATATTGACGTTAAACAGTATGATAGCTGCTTGTTGATCATGTGAAGTAATTAACTTGGAATTAAGATTTTACATGTTAATTTATTTCACTTGCGTGGAGTACGAAAATGCAAAACTTAATTTTTAGGTGATTTTATTATATATATATATATTTATTTATTTATTTATATTTTTTTTTGTAGCACAGTCTACGAAATCGTTGAAAAGTGTATCTAATCCAGCTACAGATTCAATACTGCAAGGATGTGAAACTTTGATTGAAATTGACAAATCTGGAAAAGGTCTTGGTTTAAGTTTAGTTGGCGGTTCCGACACCATTCTTGGCAGTATTGTTGTTCATGAAATATATCCAGATGGTGCAGCAGCAATGGACGGGAGATTAGCAGCAGGAGACCAAATTCTTGAGGTCGCAAGCATTGTTGATTTTACTTACCGTTTTATATGATGAAAATATTATTACACTGATGGTTTTTTAGGTTAACGGACGTTCTATTCGCGATGCAGCGCACGATGTTGCTATTAATTTGCTTAGACAAACTCCTTCCAAAGTTCGGCTTCTTGTTCATCGTGATCCCATGATGAAAATTAATTTGCTTGATCCTACAAACATTTACGACATCTTTGAAGTGGAGCTAAATAAAAAACCTGGGAAAGGACTTGGTCTTAGCATTGTTGGCCGAAAACATGAACCTGGCATTTTTATTGCAGAAGTGGTAGGCTATATATATATATATATATATATATATATAATTGTGTTTGTTTTTCAATAACGTTTTTGATATTCAAAAAGTTAAGGCAAACTGGAAAATTTAAGGAAATATTTGAATTCAGTTAACTGGACAAAAAGCTAATGTTTGTTATTTAATTTTAAAATTTTAATGAAAATTGATAAATATATGAACGCTGATAAATATATGAAACTTTTCTTGTTTTATTCATTAGTAATATTTAAGAAATAACTAATATAAAGTTATATTGACTTTTGAATATAGTACTTCATATTAGTTATTTTTCAGAAATATATATATATATATCTTTTTGCAAAATTTCATGAAAAATTACAAATTTTCTTGTATGTATATTCGTTTAGGGAATTTTGAAGGAAGCAACGATAATTTTATAAGTCGCCATCCTTATATTGCAATTTTATATTGCATCTTTTCAGTAATTTTAATGGAGTTTCATATTAATTCGTTAATCGTTGAACTGTTTCTGTTTGCATTCCACGGTTTTGACATATTATTTATGTCCTTTCAGTTTTGTCATTCTTTATGTATGAAAGTTACACATTTTTTGTTCTGTCGATGTTAGTTGTTTCAATACTGAAGAAAGCTCTCGTGTTTAAAGCGGAAATTAAAATGCTAAATGCATTCGGATTTAGCCCTTTTAGATGACTAAAGATTGTGTCAAGATTTAAAGATTGTGGTATTGCTACTGTTGAGCATTCATTATTCAGCAGTGTGTAATAATATATGTGATTATTAAATTAATAATTATTTTTACTGATAATTTTAGCTGTCACTTATTATATAGTTCAATAAATTTAGCATTTTATAGTAGCTTTTATAGGCCAATATCATAAAACTTTATTTAGTTGTAAATATTTATGATGTTATTCAATCATATTGATATTTATTGTAAAACAACTGAAAGCATTTCTATTAAGATAATGAATATTGCTTTTCAGATGAAAGGAGGTGTAGCCGAATCTAGTGGGCGATTATTTCAAGGCGATCAATTGCTGGCCGTCAATGGCAAAGATTTGACAGCGTCTTATCAAGAAGAAGCTGCGGCCTTGTTGAAAGTACATGCAATATAAATTTCACTTAATGACAGATAGATAATTGTATCAAATATGAAACGTGCAAGTTGAAAGTTGTTTGATTCAAAGATTTGGTTGTATTTTCTTTTTCGTTAACTGCCTGTTGCTGCTTTAGACTGCTACTGGAATGGTAAAACTGAAGATAGGAAGAATAAAAGTTACATCTTCCAGACCAAAAAGTGCAGCTGCCGCTTTGTCAGCTGCAACTGATTCTTCAGCACAACCGGTAGCAGTGCATTTCATTGTATTTTCTCTTTCTTATGTTTTACTGAACAGTTTTTCATCGTAGGCATTATTAAACTGTATGAAAATATCTCCTGAACCAAGCAGACGATTCACTCCTCATGGTGGGCGCAAGGATAAGGGCCGTTTTGAAGCAAGTATGAAAACAGAAGGTAGAAGCAAATCCCTCAGTCCACGAGAAGAATCCAATAAAAAATCTTGCTTCTATAGAATTTCAAGGCACTCGTTCAAATTCGACAGAAGTATGTCATTTTGCTCGAAGGCATTCTTAAAATTTAAGCTATTGCAAACAAATCATTTTCATCATATTTTACAATACCCACACGTTCAAATGGCACGGATTTATTTTGCGCTTCTTACATGATCAATAGTTTAGACAGAAAGACACAAATTGCAGATACGGATGACAACTGTTACGACATCATTGATGTTCAGCTAACAAAAAATTCAAACCAACCATGGGGAATGGGCGTTGGTAAGAGACCCAGAGGAATCCTGATTACGTCGGTACAGCCAAATTCGATCGTAGACGGAAAGCTTCATGTACACCTATTAAGCTATCAGTCAGCAATTTGCGTTTTATTTTTTTACCGAATGTCAGTCTTTTTAGATCGGTGATCACATTCTGGCTGTCAATTATCAACCAGTGCTTGATCAAGCATCGGCAGTTAATTTCATCAGACAAGCCGGCTGCGAGGTTCTGCTCCGTGTTGCTCGGCAACGAACATAATCCATCATAAAGACAAAAGACAGCTAGTTTCCCTACCTGTTGCTGACTGGAAGCTATTGGACAGTATTCTGCTTTTCCTGGTCAGCAATTGTTGGTTCATTTTCGACACATAAGCTATTATCTTTCTTCCACGGTGTACAATTAGCATCACGTATGCAAGACGAATTGATACTTTCCCAATATTGTTGCACTGATGTTTTGCATTTTACTTAGTGCAGAACCGTCCTATACAAAGTTGGAAGTGGTGTGAAAAATGGAAGAACTGTCATTTTAGTCAAAATGCGCATCGTTAATATTAACGATTACTATGATTATTATTACAATTATTACTTTTACTATTACTATTATTATTATTATTATTATTATTATTATTATTATTTTATCACTATTATCATGATTAAAATTGTATTTTTATTATTATTACAGTAAAAATGCGAAGACAGCTTGTTACCAAATTCAAAATTATGAAGTGAGAAAAAAGCAATACTGCATAGAACATGTTAACAAAATCCATCGTTGTAAACAAACATTTCTGTACAGCAATAGACCAATGAAATTGCTTAAACAGAAATTATGAAAATAAAATTCATCTAATGCATAAACGCAAATCAGGTACAATGAATAAAAAAAGTACAAGATACATGCAAGGACGAAAATCAATAAAATAAAAAGCGAAAATGTACTAAAATCATTTCCTGACCAAATCGAGTAAATTCAAGAAAGCAAATCTCTGTCAATTGGGCAAGTAATTAATTGACAATTTCTACGCACCGATCATTTTTGACATATCATTTATTATATTTATGCAAATCTACTCGTTTCCAACGATCAGTTACAATGAATTTCTGAAATCACAGCTGCAAAATAATCATTAACACTTGCAAATCAAAATGACAGCATAGTAAGCTTTCAACTTGTTAAACACAAAGCGTATCATAGAGTTACGTCGCCATTACCATCATTTTCAACCATTAAGCTTCTGTTTGATGTCGCACTTTGTGATCGTATTTCAATTAAATAGCGCTATAAAACAAAGAAACGACAATTGCATAGCCAATTGCATAATGAATATACAATGCAATAGCCCGCGGAAAAATTAAGTACAAATGCAGGAAGTCAAATAAATTCACAGTTCACATCAAACCAATCAACTCATCATTGCAATGTATACGCATCGTTACAGGTATGCATGCACTGATAATTCAGACGAAACTTTCAGCATGATTCTCGAAACGTGCTGCGCATTGTGAAATGCTTGAAAAATAAGTGCAAGCAACAGAACGCCCATTCAAGGTATGTAAATTTCAAATAGCCGATTCTATCACAAATTTGAAAAAATGGCTGGTTTCCGCGTCTGACAAGCATAGAACAGAGAGACTGACATATTACATGAAATTTCCGTCCCACTTTAGACAATACTGAAAAACTTTCATGTCCAAAATGTAATCAATCAAAAAATTCAGTGAACAAAAATTTCAACGATCGAAGATTCTGTAAGGCGCATATGAACTTCAGGAAAAATTGTTATTTAAATAAGTATTTTACTTCGGCGAAGAATATTGATATTTCTGTTCAAAAAATTCTTAAATTAAATAATTCTCCACAAATAACAAAGTTTTAGCGTCCATTTCTTTTTCTTTTTCCATCCATAAAATCCGATGTTAGTTTACACTTCTTTCATATATGTGAAGAAATAGGCTGTCAGTAAGGGTGGTGACGAGTTTTTTGCAGTACTGAGATAATTCCTGATCGAAGTAAATCAATTTCCTTAATTATCGGAGAAAAAAATTTTTCTGGAAAATTTAAAAATTTTCTGATCTATAATAGACTCGCTTGTTCTGCGAAAAATGGCAAAAAATTTATTTTCAAAATTTCAACATTTTTTGATTGCTATACGTTTATATTGATAAATTATCATGTGTTGGAGAGTTTTAGCAAAAGTAATTGAGTAGTCGTGGAATTCTTGCTTTCCAAAGTTCGCTTTGCCTATGTTAATACACAGCGACGTTTTTAGTTTTTGAAAAATATCTCGAGCAGTATGCAACCAGTAAAAATATGAATACTCTCATTGCATTTGACAAATCGGTCTGAATCGACTGATACCCATTATGTCCATTTTCGTGAAAATAACGTTTTCTTGAAACTTTCGAATTTTTCTGAACTATATAGACTTGCTTGTTTTGCCAAAAATGGCGAAAAATGTTTTTTCGAAATTGGGACTTTTTTTGATTGATATACCTTTATATTGATAAAGTATAGTGTTTTATAGATTTTGAGCCCAAACTAACCATTAGTTGTGGAATAAATGGCTCCGGAATGTTCGCACTGCCTATGTTAATACACATGAAGCTGTTCAGATTTTTCAAGATTTCTCAAGAAATATAGAACTACGGAGGGCGGAAATACTCTCATTGGATTTGGGATTTTGTTCTGAATCGATTAATACCCATTTTGTCCACTTTTGAAAAAACAACTTTTTCTCGAAATTTTCAAATTTTTCTGAACTATAGACTTGCTTGTTTTGCGAAAAACGGCGAAAAATCTTTTTTCGAAATTGGGACTTTTTTTGATTAAAAAACTTTTATATTGATAAATTATGGTGTTTTATAGATTTTGAGCCCAAACTAGCCATTAGTTGTGGAATAAATGGCTCCCAAAAGATCGCATTGCCTATGTTAATACACATGAAGCTGTTCAGATTTTTCAAGATTTCTCGCGAAATATAAAACTACGGATGGCGGGAATACTCTCATTGAACTTGGGATTTTCTTCCAAATCGATTGATACGCATTTTGTCCACTTTTGAAAAATCAAGTTTTCTTCGAAATTTTCAAATTTTTCTGAACTACTGACTTGCTTGTTTTGCGAAAAATGGCGAAAATTTTTTTCTCCAAAATTTCGATTTTTTTCATTTCTATACTTTTATATTCATAAATTATCATATTTTGCAAAGTTTCAAAGCAAAGTGCCCAGTGGTTGGGGAATAAATGGCCGCCAAATTTGGGATTGCATAAGTTAATACATTGGGATGTTGCTCGTCAGTAATTCTCTTTTAACCGAACTTTGAGTCTTTTCTTTGTTACATAGAAGACATTTCATGGAATGGGGTCCCCATTACGATCTTTATTACTTAATAACATTCTAATTGATACCAAAGCTGTGGCTAGTTTATTTTAATTTCGCTATTTAACAATGATGAAATGGCGCTTTGCATAAGGAGTGGGAAACGAATTAGCCGGGGGTCAAAGTTAATCGCATATGCAAGGAAACTAAATGTATTGCTCATTCATGTCAAATTAATCTCCTCGTGTTGTGTATTTTTTTGATTCTTTAAAGTTATCCACTAGTAAGTACAGTATACCTTATTCTGTTATTCTCAAAACGTTAGTCGTTTTGTACAATAATTTTATCATACGTACAACAAGTAGCGTTTGTTTTAAAATTATCCAAATTTCCAATATCCCGCAATCGATGAATTTTTTAGAAATTTGATAAAATTCCCGCTTTGGGCATTTGACATTTGTATAACTAAATGTCCAGCATATTGCATGCACGTTTCGTTACAGTCTGAAAATTTTGGATAATCCTTATCTGTGTAAATTGTAATTAATCAAAACATTGAGTGAACAAAAATTTTAACTTTTAAAGTTTCTGTAATGCGTAAATGATATTCAGGAACAATTGCAATTTAAATAAATATTTCATTTTGGCGAAGAATATTAATAATTGTGTTAGAAATATTAATAAATAAATTGTTTATGCACTATTCTCAAGTTGTCAGTTCTTATTCTTTTTTATTTTGGCACCCTTAAAATCCTATACAAGTTTTTACTTCTTTTCTTATATCTGAAGAAATAGGCTGTCAGGAACGGTTTGGATAGGTTTGTTGCAGTCCAGTGATAAATCCTGATCGACATAAATCAATTTCCTTAATTTTCAGAAAAAAAAAATTTTCTCGAAAATTTCGAATTCTCGTTGGCTAATAGACTTGCTTGTTTTGTGAAAAATGGCAAAAACCTTGTTTTCCAATTTTGGACTTTTTTTGATTGCTACATCTTTATATTGATAAATTATTGCCTTTTTGAAAGTTTTAGCGAAAACAAGCTAGTAGTTATGGAATAAATGCCCCACAAATTTCGCTTTGACTACGTTAACACATAGCGAAATTTTCAGTTTTTCAAAAATATCTCGCGAGCTCTGCAACTACGGAAAGCGTGAATACACTCATTCTATTTGGCAAATCGGTCTCAATCGATTGATACCCATTATGTCCATTTTCGTGAAAATAACGTTTTCTCGAAATTTTCGAATTTTTCTGAACTATAGACTTGCTTGTTTTGCGAAAAACGGCGAAAAATGTTTTTTCAAAATTGGGACTTTTTTTGATTGATATAACTTTATATTGATAAATTATGGTGTTTTATAAATTTTGAGCTCAAACTAGCCATTAGTTGTGGAATAAATGGCTCCCAAAAGATCGCATTGCCTATGTTAATACACAGGAAGCTTCTCAGTTTTTTTAAGATTTCTCGGGAAATAATCAATTATGAAGGGTGTGGATACTTTTATTGTATTTGAAACTTTGTTCCAAATCGATTAATACCCATTTTGTCCACTTTTGAAAAATCAAGTTTTCTTCGAAATTTTCGAATTTTTCTGAACTATAGACTTGCTTGTTTTGCGAAAAACGGTGAAAAATGTTTTTTCGAAATTGCGACTTTTTTTAATCGATATACCTTTATATTGATAAATTATGGTGTTTTATAAATTTTGAGCTCAAACTAGCCATTAGTTGTGGAATAAATGGCTCCCGAATGTTCGTATTGCCTTTGTTAATACACATGAAGCTGTTCAGATTTTTCAAGATTTCTCGAGAAACGTAAAACTACGGAGGGCGGGAATACTCTCATTGGATTTAGTATTTTGTTTCGAATTCGACATAAATCAATTTCCTTAATTTTTAGAGAAAAAAAATTTTCTCGAAAATTTCGAATTTTCGTGGGCTAAAGACTTGCTTGTTTTGTGAAAATGGCAAAAAACTTGTTTTCCAAATTTGGACTCTTTTTGATTGCTACATTTTTATATTGATAAATTATTGCGTTTTTGAAAGTTTGAGCGAAAACAAGCTAGTAGTTATGGAATAAATGCCGTCCAAACTTCGCTTTGCCTATGTTAATACACAGCGAAGTTGTCAGTTTTTTAAAAATATCTCGAGCAGTATGCCACCAGTAAAAATATGAATACTCTCATTGCATTTGACAAATTGTTTCGAATCGATTGATACCCATTATGTCCATTTTCGTGAAAATAACGTTTTCTTGAAATTTTCGAATTTTTCTGAACTATAGACTTGCTTGTTTTGCGAAAAACGGCGAAAAATGTTTTTTCGAAATTGGGAGTTTTTTTGATTAAAAAACTTTTATATTGATAAATTATGGTGTTTTATAGATTTTGAGCCCAAACTAACCATTAGTTGTGGAATAAATGGCTCCCGAATGTTCGCATTGCCTATGTTAATACACATGAAGCTGTTCAGATTTTTCAAGATTTCTCAAGAAATATAGAACTACGGAGGGCGGGAATACTCTCATTGGATTTAATATTTTGTTCCGAATCGATTGATACCCATTATATCCATATTTGTGAAAAAAGTTTTTCTCGAAAATTTCAAAATTTTCTGAACTACAGACTTGCTTGTTTTGCTAAAAATGGCAAAAAATTTATTTTCAAAATTTCAACTTTTTTTGATTGCTATATGTTTACATTGATAAAGTATCATGTTTTGGAGAGTTTCAGCAAAAGTAATTGAGTAGTCGTGGAATTATTGCCTTCCAAAGTTCGCTTTGCCTATGTTAATACACAGCGACGTTGTTAGTTTTTCAAAAATATCTCGAGAAGTGTACAACCAGGGAAAGTCGGAATAGTCTCATTGCATTTCCCAAATTGTTCCAAATCGATTGATACCCATTATGTCCATATTTGTGAAAAAAGCTTTTTCTCGAAAATTTCAAAATTTTCTGATCTAATAGACTGGCTTGTTGTGCGAAAAATGGCGAAAATGTTTATTTCAAAATTTGGAGGTTCTTTGATTGCTATATGTTTATATTGATAAATTATTGTGTTTTGGAAAGTTTCAGCGAAAACTGCCTAGCAGTTGGGGGAATAAATTGCCGTTAAAGTTGGCATGACTTCTATAATTTTACAATGGCAAGATCCCGTCAGGAATTCCCTTTCAACCGATCTTTGAGTCTTTTCTTTGCTACATAGCAGACATTTCCTGGGGTAGGGTCCCGTTTACCATCTCTATTACTCATTCACCTTCTCAATGATACCAACTTTGCGGCTAATTGAATTAAATTGAATTTCGCTACTTAACAATGATGAAATGACGCTTTGCATACGAAGTGGGAAACGTAATAGCCGGGGGTCAAAGTTAACCACAAATGCAAGGAAATTAAATGTATTGCTCATTCATGTCAAATCAATCCGCTCCTGTTGGTTGTTTTTTTAATTCTTTTAAGTTATCCAAAAGTAAGTACAGTATACCTTATTCTACTATTCTCAAAATGTTAGCCGTTTTGTAAAGTAATTTTATCATACGTACAAGCAGTAATGTTTGTTTTTAAAGCATGCAAATTTCCAATATCTTGTAATCGATGATTTTTTGAGAAAAATGATAGGATTACTGATTTAGGCATTTGACATTTGTATAAGAAAAAGACCGGCATATTTCATGCATGTTCCGTTCCACTCTGAAAATTTTGGATAATTCTTATCTGTATATATCGTAGTTAATCAGAACATTCAGAGAACAAAAACTTCAATGTTTAAAGTTACTGTAGAGCGTAAATGATAATCAGGAACAATTTTTATTTAAATAATTCTTTCATTTTGGCGAAGAATATTAACGATTCAGTGTAAAAAAACATTAAATTAAATCACTGTGCACAGTTCTCAAAGTTGCATGTTTTATTTCTTTCTATTTTCGTACCTTTATAATCCTATGTTAGCTTTCACTTTTTTCCTTATATCTGAAGAAATAGGCTGTCACAAACGGTGGGGATAACTTCACTGCAGTCCAGAGATAATTCCTGATCGATATGATGCAATTTCTTTAATTTTTGGAAAAAGAATTTTTTCTCGAAAATTTCAAAATTTTCTGAACTATAGACTTGCTAGCTTTGCGAAAAATGGCGAAAATGTTTATTTCAAAATTTGGAGGTTCTTTGATTGCTATATCTTTGTATTGGTAAGTTATTGCATTTCGGAAAGTTTGAGCGAAAAAAATTCAGTAGTTGTGGAATAAATACCATCCAAAATTCCTTTTGCTTATGCTAATACATTGCGAAGATGTTAGTTTTTTCAAAATATCTCGAGAAGTGTACAACCAGGGAAAATCGGAATAGTCTCATTGCATTTCCCAAATTGTTCCAAATCGATTGATACCCATTATGTCCATATTTGTGAAAAAAGCTTTTTCTCGAAAATTTCAAAATTTTCTGATCTATAGACTTGCTTGTTGTGCGAAAAATGGCAAAAAATTTATTTTCAAAATTTCAACATTTTTTGATTGCTATATGTTTACATTGATAAATTATCTTATTTTTTAAAGTTTTAGCAGCGGTAATTGAGTAGTCAATAGCTATCAGACTTTTCTGATCTATTAGCTTGCTGGTTTTGCGAAAATTTCGGAAAAATTGTTATCTCACAATTTGAACTTTTTTTGAATGCAATAACTTTATCATAATAAATTATTGTGTTTTGCAGAGTTTCATGACAAAGTGCTCTGAAGTTCGGGAATAATTTCAGGTATTGCCTATCTTAATACATTGGAACGTCAGTAATTCAGTAATTCTCTTTCAACGAAACCAGAGACTGCTATTTTCTGCAACTGACGCAAGTTTTACATCTAATGGAATAGTCATTTACTGATTTATATTTTCATGAAGATAAACGGAGTAGAAATTTTGAAATGGTTGATGTTAAATCATAATTAATACTCTCGAAGTAGAAAACAAACATTCTGTGCCTTTTGTTTGTTATTGTTAGGCTCATGCAAATTTTCAATTGTTCACTTATCTTTAATCAATTGCAGTGATTTATGATGAACGGTGTATGTTGTGCTTGCAATCGTATTTTCTCGAATATGCGTCAACAATAATGGTATAACAAGAAAATTTCTTCTTTGCTTACCTTCGTATTTTTTCTTTTAGTTGATTCATCTTCCTTTGTAGACGATTCTGAAGAGAAGATGGAAACAACAAAGAGAATCGCTCGGTTGTTTAATGAATATATATTTTGTAGTTTGAGCGTTGGTTACATGTTCTCAGATGATCTTGCCTGTCCTAGCTGCTATAGTCAAGACTTAGTACGAAGAGGACGCTGGATTTAAAGAATTCCATTTTCTGTCGACGGGATGCTCTTCATTGAAAATGCTTACGGGTTGCAGATGTCAATCTTCGGATCAGCATCTATTGGAATTGCTGTTATTGTTGATGTAATGAAGCATAGATTGGTATTTAATCCAAGAACCGGATCCATTATTGTCAGAAGATGACGTTCCCACCTGTAATGTTCTCCGTTGAAGACTGATGATGCAACAGCAATTCCTGCGATGCCGAAACTAGCTAATTTGGCGTTGCACTTGTCTTATGTANGAAGTTGTCAGCTTTTTAAAAATATCTCGAGCAGTATGCAACCAGGAAAGATATGAATACTCTCATTGTATTTCTCAAATTGTTCCAAATCGATTGATACCCATTATGTCTATTTTCGTGAAAATAACGTTTTCTCGAAATTTTCGAATTTTTCTGAACTATAGACTTGCTTGTTTTGAGAAAAACGGCGAAAAATGTTTTTTCGAAATTGAGACTTTTTTTGATTGATATACCTTTATATTGATAAATTATGGTGTTTTATAGATTTTGAGCTCAAACTAAAAATTAGTTGTGGAATAAATAGCTCCCAAAAGATCGCATTGCCTATGTTAATACACAGGAAGCTTCCCAGTTTTTTTTAAGATTTCTCGGGAAATAATCAATTATGAAGGGTGTGGATAATTTTATTGTATTTGAAACTTTGTTCCGAATCGATTAATATCCATTTTGTCCACTTTTGAGAAATCAAGTTTTCTTCGAAATTTTCGAATTTTTCTGAACTATAGACTTGCTTGTTTTGCGAAAAACGGCGAAAAATGTTTTTTCGAAATTGGGACTTTTTTTGATTGTTATACCTTTATATTGATAAATTATGGTGTTTTGCAGATTTTGAGCTCAAACTAGCCATTAGTTGTGGAATAAATGGCTCCCAAAAGATCGCATTGCCTATGTTAATACACATGAGGCTGTTCAGATTTTTGAAGATTTCTCGAGAAACATAAAACTACGGAGGGCGGGAATACTCTCTTTGAATTTAGTATTTTGTTCCGAATCGATTGATACCCATTTTGTCTACTTTTGAAAAATCAAGTTTTCCTCGAAAATTTCGAATTTTTCTGAACCATAGACTTGCTTGTTTTGCGAAAAACGGCGAAAACGTTTTTTTGAAATTTGGACTTTTTTTGATTACAAAACCTTTATATTGATAAATTATTGTATTTTGGAGAGTTTTACCACAAAGTATCCAATAGTTGTGAAATAAATTGCCTTTGAACTTTTCATTGCCTATGTTAATAAACAGGAAGCTTCCCAGTTTTTTTAAGATTTCTCGGGAAATAATCAATTATGAAGGGTGTGGATACTTTTATTGTATTTGAAACTTTGTTCCGAATCGATTAATACCCATTTTGTCCACTTTTGAAGAAACAACTTTTCCTCGAAAAATTGAAAATTTTCTGACATGCTCGTTTTGCGAAAATTTAGGAAAAATGTGTAAGCCCAAATTGGACTTTTTTTGAATGCAATAACTTTATCATAATAAATTATTGTGTTTTGCAGAGTTTCATGACAAAGTGCTCTGAAGTTCGGGAATAATTTCAGGTATTGCCTATCTTAATACATTGGAACGTCAGTAATTCAGTAATTCTCTTTCAACGAAACCAGAGACTGCTATTTTCTGCAACTGACGCAAGTTTTACATCTAATGGAATAGTCATTTACTGATTTATATTTTCATGAAGATAAACGGAGTAGAAATTTTGAAATGGTTGACGTTAAATGATAATAATTACCCGTGAAGCCCGTGAACCCCCTGTGCCTTTTATTTGTTATTGTTAGGCTCATGCAAATTTTCAATTGTTCACTTATCTTTAATTAATTGCCGTGAATTATGGTGAACAGTGTATGGTGTGCTTGCAATGGTATTTTCTCGAATATGCGTCAACAATAATGGTATAACAAGAAAATTTGTTCTTTGCTTACCTTCGTATTTTTTCTTTTAGGAGATTCACCTTCCTTTGTAGACGATTCTGAAGAGAAGATGGAAGCAACGAAGAGAATCGCTCGGTTGTTTAATGNCAGTTAAGAAAATGACCTTCAAATGTAGCATTTGGGTTGATAGTAACACTTGAAAATAGTATAAACATAATTGAATTAAGAATCATATACCAATCTGTAAAATTATAGATCATATAAGCGTAACATTGGATGAAAATCGCATTTTCAGCTTATGAGTTGCACTAATGATTATTGCAGTAGCGTTATTAATCAAAGAAACCCAATTTTCGAAAGTTTAAATTTTGAGGATGCAGAAAAACGTAAACAACATTGGGGAAATTGATTTTATTAAAAGTATAGCATGATTTTGCAAAAAGCATTGCAAATTTCTTCATTAACTTTAACAAAATAACTTCCTGCCAATACGTTTGCAAATTACATATTTGATTTCTTTTCTATTCAGCATCACTATATTTTCGGATCCATATGTGATTTCTGCAATATCTGGTGAAATACGCAACCTGGGAACGTGCGACCAAATCCATTCGTGTTTCAACCGATTCCATTCCTGAAACATTTTATATTTAGATATTCACCATTAAAATCTGTGATTAGCTTCTGTGAAATGATTATCTTGATTGTATATTTTTATTATTATGTAATCCATCATATTTCAGGTTATAGAGCACACATTCTGCGGCAACTCTAATGGCCATTTAACACACACAAATGAACAATATTTATATTTGAGAAGCATTCAAATTGTATTTAGGCAGTAATCACAAAATAAAAATGAATTTAGTAGTTTTTCTAAACTTTTCATTTACTTTCAACATTTATTTATCACTAGAATATGAGAATGAAATGCCAATTTTGAAATTTACATGTAATCGTTCTTTTAGAGGAATATAACACAGCGTAATCGAGTAACTTGAATCAATTAATTAATTCTCAGTTATTGTAATGACATTGATTATGATAGTATGTTAATAACCGCAGCACCCGTATATCAACTGAGGCTGAGCATAATTTCCACGCTAACTCTTCCTGAAAAGTTTTATTACTGGTATTAAACATGCTTAATGTATATATTATCATATTTTCGAGCTGGTTTCGAAAAACTATTCATTATGCTTTGAACATTGATAATAATAAAAACAATACAATCTATTGCATCGCATCACAGTTTCATGCAGGAAAATTCTGTTAATGTAATGTTTCGTAGACTATTTTGAAAATATTTAGTACTTCAGCTTAACATATTTTTATACAATTTCAGTGTAAAAACATATCTGCGTAATAATGAAATTTCACATAATATGAAATGTGTAAATAAAAACGTAATGATATTTATCATTTTATAAAATTGTTCATTATTTCTAGGCTACTACAGAAAATTAAGTTGCTCTACTAATAATAAGGNTTTCTAACACAATTATTAATATTCTTCGCCAAAATGAAATATTTATTTAAATTGCAATTGTTCCTGAATATCATTTACGCATTACAGAAACTTTAAAAGTTAAAATTTTTGTTCACTCAATGTTTTGATTAATTACAATTTACACAGATAAGGATTATCCAAAATTTTCAGACTGTAACGAAACGTGCATGCAATATGCTGGACATTTAGTTATACAAATGTCAAATGCCCAAAGCGGGAATTTTATCAAATTTCTAAAAAATTCATCGATTGCGGGATATTGGAAATTTGGATAATTTTAAAACAAACGCTACTTGTTGTACGTATGATAAAATTATTGTACAAAACGACTAACGTTTTGAGAATAACAGAATAAGGTATACTGTACTTACTAGTGGATAACTTTAAAGAATCAAAAAAATACACAACACGAGGATATTAATTTGACATGAATGAGCAATACATTTGATTTTCTTGCATTTGTGATTAACTTTGACCCGCAGCTAATAAATTTTCTGCTCCTTATGCTGACCGGGATTTCATCATTGATAAATAGCGAAATTGAAGTAGGCAGAAATTTGTTATCAATGTCATGACATTAGTAACAGCGGTTAATGAGTAACAGCGATGTCAAGTTGTACAGCATTCATGAAATGTCTGCTGTTGAACAAAGAAAAGAATCAAAATGTATGCTTTCTCTTTCGCAGCTATTATTTAGTATTCCACGTCAATATTTGCAGAGACACAATTCATCTGATTTCTAAAGATATGTAAATTAGTGAAATACTATTGCTTTTGATGTCAAAAAGCTTTCAGGTGCTGAAGCTGGCAGTCTCTGGTTCGATTGAAAGAGATTACTGATGGGCAACTTCTGAATGTATTAGTATGGCCTATGCGAACTTTATGATGCATTTATTCCCCATCTTCAGGACAGTTTGGGGTAAAAGTCTCCAATATGCTATAATTTATCAATTTAGTAATATGGCAATCACTAAATGTCCAAATTGTGAAAACATTTTTCGCCATTTTTCGCAAAACAGGCGAGTCTATAGCTCACGAAATTTCATGGCTTCTTCACTTTAAATATTACAAGCTCAGTTTACTAGAATAACAAATAAGTAATCATATAAATACAGGTTGCCACACATACTACATACATAATAGATACGCAGATAGATACTTAGATACATAGATTCATATATACATACATAGGTACATACATATATGTATATACATACAAACATATATTAAAAGTTATACATAAATAATTCATTTATATCATGATAATTTTCGAAAAAAAAGTTTAAAATAAACAGTGTTACAAAATAAGTATTGCGCTATAATATATGCGTGTATGCAATACAAGAAGTACTAATATAAACGATGGTCTTTGCAATTTACTATTCAGATTTGATTGTAGAATTTAAGATATATAACCAAATGCTTTGATTGTCCGGTACTGCTCTGGTATTTCCATCAGTGCATGAACGGCAAATGTGACTTCAGGATTAGAAACGCCACTCGTCACCTAAATTATAATCAACATACTTATTTACATGGAATGTTGAAATCAAATGAAAACATGAAAATGGAAAATGAAAACAAATATATTTATAAAAAAGCAGCTAGTCATTATAGTTTAAGAAGCAAAGAAAATTCAAAATACTTCGTGAAAGTCCACGAAATGAAAATTGTCAAATTGCCGCTTGGGTAGAGTTTCATCGAAACGCTTCATCATATTCCACGGACCATCACCGACTCCGACCCTAATCAAAAACAGTGTACCATTATTATTATTATTATTATTATTATTATTATTAGTAGTAGTAGTAGTAGTAGTAGTAGTAGTAGTAGTAGTAGTAGTAGTAGTAGTAGTAGTATTGTTATTATTATTACCAATAGTGCTACGAATGAAAACAAAGATAATAATAAAAGTAGTGTTAACCATAATGATAATCATAAAACAAAAACGAATCACATAATAATAAATTTAAAGAAAATTGCTCATCTTTCTTTCTATCAATTACATACATAATAATCGACAACGGATAATGTGAAGCTGCAGCTATAGCTTGTTGATTGATCATTTCATTTGTCACCTGTCCATCAGCAACAATTACCAAAATGTGATACTGAAAACAAGAGGCAAGCATTATTTATTTATTATAATGTTTGAAATAATAAAAATAATCTATTGTACCGCTTTTCTACTGCTACAAATGTCTACTGCTTTCTTGATCAGGGGTACAAAATTTGTCGGGCCGCCCAATTCAATTGTCGGAGTGCGTGTATTGTATGCTGTCAAAACTTCTTGAAATCCTTTACAATCTTCACCGTTTAGTTTCAAAGGAAAAACCCCTTCATCGCAAGTTTTTGCATCTCCAAATCCAAATGCAGGTATAATTCCATTCTGATCAAAGCATGCCATCGTTTCTCCCAATACTCTAATCACCTATATATTAATTATATTATGTATGCACACACACACACACACACACTCAGATGTATATTTGATTGAGTGATTGATTTATTTATTCATATTTTCATTTATATATTTTGTTAAAATTCTTATTCAACAAATAGCGACAACAAAAGAAACCAACTTGCTGATATGGATTCAAAATGCCTGGCTGAATGGCGTGTAAAGATCTTCCGTGAAAAGTCCTTTCACCTTGATGAGCATTACTACGTGTGTAATCAATACCAAAAATCAAATGACTTTTTTCCAAGCCTGCTTTGCTTATCAATTCACTCAGTTCATCCAATGTGCAATTCTCTGCTGTGCGCATAAAATCATTCATACCCAAATCTTTCAACAGAGTACTGCTTCGATCACGCCTAAAATAAAATTCTCAGTAATTGAATACACATACATAACATTCATACAAATAAACAGTTACGCGTACTTCTTTTTCTGACATTGCATTCCGTTCTTCTTGCGCCTTTTCCGTGTTTTATTAATTTTCATTTTCCCACACGACTCTTCCTGAAATGTCTGTTTGGCAAGTGTATTTTCCAATTTACACTTCTCAGCATCAAGCAACTGATTTGGATCAACACTGCGCATCACTTGCACAGCACTGGCGTTGTTCTCGCTGGTCGTCGAACTTCGCTTCTGCGTTGGACACTCTCCGCCGACCGTTTCCAACATCTCACCATTCACTGATTTCAAGTGAGGATATTGTTCACAGAGCGGTGCGCTGCATGAAATTTCCTTCAATTCCAATTCACTTTTCATCGTAGCCCTGTAATGAATGTCCGCAACTGACAGCTTAACACATCTTGACACACTATCTCGCATTGTAGCATTTTCCATCGTGGTCAATGCACCATCATCAAGCTCAGTTGTCGACTTTTCAAATACTGACACAAGTTCTTCTGTTACCTCATTCCCAGCAGAAATGTCCTTGTCTTGGTCAACATCTGCATCAAAATCATTCGAAAATTCATCCGCCGTAGCACTGCTGTCCAAATCTTGCACATTTTCGGCAGACAGCAATTGTTCGCAGCTGTTGGTGTCGCTGTTCGTATGTTGCTGCTGCAAATTGAAATTTTGCAATGGATTTCCAAACAAATTCTTCTCCTTCCTCTCCATTGCTGGTGATTCAGCTGCCATTTTCTGGTTTGTTTCAAAATCAGAAATGTTCGTCAGTATTTCTGCATCATAATTGATCGGTGAATTTTTGTCTGGTTCCTGCAACACAGAAGAACGCGTCTTCGCAACACACTCGGACCAAGCGTGTTGGCCATCCTTTGAAGCGTGAGTGTCGTTGTTCACCACAGTTTGACTGGTATCATCTGTATTGGACAGCTTTTCAGTTGACAACAAATCAAATTCCACTTTGATTTTTTCGTTCCCATCTCTTGCAAGATTTTCCAAATTAACCATCTCCTCAGCAGTGTTTTCCATTGTTGATGTCACCAGCACGTCAATGTTCTCTTCTTCAAAACTGACAGTTTTACCGCAATGGACCACCGTTACAACGTCGAGATCGCAGCACGCTGCCACGGTACCTTGCTTTTCTGCTGTCTTCTGAAAAGTGATATTCAAAATTTCTGCTACTTCCGATGAAACGTGTTCACTGTCAAAAGTGGTGTTTGAAATTTCTGACCCATCCAACTGAATATTGGATAACATTTCCCGAATCACTTCCACACTGTCATCGCCTGAAGCTGCAACGCTGCCCTTGCTACCTCTATGTTGCTCTTCTTCTGGAAGCAAAGCACTGGTCAAATTAGACTGCTGGTCACGTTTGTCGTTGTTCTGCTGCAAATTGTTCAAATGATTCTGACTATCGTTTTTCTTTGCCAAAGCTGTGTTGGTTGGGAAATTTTCCAACGGACGCGCAATTGCTAAACGTGTACCGAATTGGTCATCAACTCGGACAATAATTGGTACCGTATCAGAAGATTTTAATAATTCACCCAAGGCCGGCAACAGGGAACTTGATCTGCCAGCATTGTCCAGTGCAGATGAACGATCCGCGTTCGAAACAACATCCTTCTCGACACGTTCAACGCCACGTTGCAAATGATGTGCAGCTGCTGGCAAAGTACTATCCTCTTTTCCAACATGCAACTGCTGGTCAGTTGTGTGCAGCTTCAATTCAAATGCTGCATCGTCGTGCACAACCGCACTGTTCGATTCATTAAGAACAGAACTTTCTTGACAGTCAAAGTTTTGATAATGCAACGAATAAATTTTGTTCCTATCAACAGTTCTGTCATGACGAGGTAGTAAGTAGCGGAAAGATTTTTTCGATTTATCCTCAGTAACAGAAGTACCATCTGCATTAATGCTGACGCGATTCGTTGGTTTCCCAGTTTGCTCATCTTCGGTCGCTGTTTTCAGCTTCTTCTCAGCAGACCTGCCTGTAGTGCACATGTCACGAAAACGTGACAATGAAATGGGATAATCTGAAACAACTGCTTATCAACATCGATCAACCAGCTGCTGTTCATCATCAACAACCACAACAAACAAAAAATATCCTACCGTCACCGTAACGACCCTTCTCGAGAGAAGCAAATTTCTGCGCTTCATTTGGTAATTCATTCAAAACTTTGACACGTTCGTCACCCAAGACAGGCTTATTGAACTGCTTCTTGATTTCCGAAAAAGCGTTCTCCTTATTATCATCATCTTGTTCGTGCTGTCCTGTTCCTCGCAATTTTCCATCCTGTAAAGAATCGTTGAACAAAAAATTGTACTTCGCTTCATTCCGTCTGCTTTCTTTCATCACCAATCCACTTGAAGGAATGGGATAATTATTTTTCAATTTCCTTTCATTCAATGCCAAATCTTTGCATTGTTTTCCCAATGTAGTAGCTTTGAAGTTTTCAAAATAGCCGCAGCCTGTACCACCAACTTCACCGGAATTCTTAAAATATTCCCCCTTTTCTTCAGCTCTTTCCGGCAGTGCAACATTAGCACATGGCGCTTGACGATCTTGCCAAAATTCCAAATCTAGAGAAAAAAAACATTACTGAACATCAATCACACTGAATAATAATTTTCAATATTGCTCTATCGAACTGTACGTCAAAATTACCTGGGATAATATTTTCCTTACTCGCCGGCTGCATCAACGACGAACTATCTACTTCGAATATCAATTTTTGGCTATGTTGAAATGATTTCTTCGGTGTCGACGAATAAAACCCTCTGTTAGTGAATGTGTCGTCGTCATTTTCAATGTCGCTCAATTCTGACAACGTGTCGTTTCCCTGCATCAGCGACAATCTGTTATCAGCATGCCACTGACCATTGAACAACGCTAAATTACTTACTGTATTGCATGTTGCGGTTTTTCCAATCAAACTATAGTGTGATGGAAAAGTCTAAAAATGAACCGAATATTTTTACACCAACAGCACACAACATTAAAATTGAATAATCAACTCGAGACTTTACTTGACGATCATTTTGTAGAGGTGCGTGCTCTATTGTGAATGATGGAGTCAATGACAAGAACTGATCGTCGTTGTTCAACGTCTCAGCAGTGATCGGTGATGTATCCACGGTGCGATAATGTTGACCGTTTGAAGTAACTTGGGCCAATTTTGATTTGAGATGCTGCTTAATTTGCGCAGCGTTGTTGTCGGCATTGTTTGGAAGCAGATACGTGAACGAACTGGGCACTTCTGCATAGTTGGAATTCAACAGTCGCTGATGCTGTTGCTGTTGTTGGACGTCTCTTGGTGATTGGTAAATTCGATAAGTTACAAGACGTTTCAAACCACCGACCACCGGTTCCAAACCGTCCACTTCGTAAATCAATCTGTTACCAGTTGTGCCAAATTTCGGCTGAACAGGGGCAGCGGCTGTTTGGCACAACTGTTGCCTTTTCGCTCGCATAACTGCTGCTGCTGGTTCAGGTTCAACCGCCGCGGGCGTGGTCGCAGGCGGATTTTCACCAGATAAAACAGACCGAGCAGCAACAGTTTCAGAATCGTTCAGTTCTTTCAATTTCTCATGGCGATCTTTGAAGAACAGACGATAAAACCAACGACCACCGCCCTTCGGTTTCGGCAACGAGTCTGAAAGCTGACCACAACCACCATCATTATCATCGTAAACACTGCGACCGTCGTGCGACGATCGCAATGTCAGTGTAGTGTTTGGCGAAGTTGTGTCCACCAGATGTCCTGCAGAATCGTTGGCAAAAGTGATCGTAGAACAATCATGATCACCTCCGCCAGCCAATCGCTGCCCGTCGGCGGTATGCTCTTGGAAATCCGACGAGCTATTGCGCTTGCTTGGAAAAAAGCAACACAACTTCACACAACAATCTACCATTGGAGAACGCATCTTTTTTCAGACTTTTCAAATGCAATTCTGAAACAGAACAGAACACAGATGACAATCATCATGTTCAATATTTTTTAAAATAACTGTTAAATAATCCATGTTCCAACAGATTATTAACAAATATTCGATAAAAAGTCGATAAAAAATTTATTTCATCTCATTATCGAACAATTAAGAAAAATGAAATCAATAAGCAAACACAACTAATCAAACATATTGCTGCTCTCAACTGTGAAAAAAAGTGAAAAAGCACATTTTTACTATTTTGTATTGTAAAGCGATAAAAAAGAAAAGAACCACTGGTTCACTGCTTAAGCGTAAATTGCAAAATGAATAATTGCATCCAAATTTGCATTACAATCAATTTCCGCCTGATGGAAATATTCCTTTGGTAAAGAAAAAAATTTACAATGTAGAAATGTGTAATGTAATGCATGAAGAAAGCATAATAACGCGCAAGCGCTGAAAAATTATTGAACACAATAGGTTGAAATATAAATTAGCCGTAAATAACTGCGGAATAATATATTTAAAAAAAAGAAAGAAAAAAAAGAAAAAAATCTGCACGATTAAGCAATTTACACACAGTATGAATATCGATGCTGGCAAAAGTTTGTGAATTGATGCAAAATCTGAAAATCAACATTTGCCTGCAATTCAGTGCACGGACAAAAGAAGCAATCTAGCTAACAGCTAGTGTACATAGATAGATAGCAGCTAGTATAGATTGCTGCGCATTACGATGTTTAAAAAGAGAAACGTTGATGAAAGAAAAACGAACACTTTCATCGCATCTAAACGACATCTAACATCTGCTTCAGGTTCTAGCTGTGCCGCCTCAGCGACCGACAACTGCTATCCAACTGACGACAACAACGGTGATACTTGCACTGCGCCAAGGCAGCAAGCAGCAGCAGCAAGCTAACATTGAAAAAGCAAAATTTCTGTGCAACGACAAGAATTGCATCCAACGCATTGTTGTGATGAATGGAAAGATAAAATGCTACAGAAATAAAATAATAAATATGCAAGCAAAAAAAACCAAGCAAGTTATTCATAGCGTTGTTGCATTCTCAGAACAATTTCTACACTACACTTTTCATGCAAAAAGGAAAAGTGCACATGACTGAACAGAAACAACCAAGCAACAATGCAATTTTCACAATCGACAAGCTCAAATGCAAACATTCAACTTTTCAAACTACATCGCACAATTTTGCAAAATTATTTGAAAAATATCCACACCAACCATAAAATTATTTTGTTCTACACGCTTACATTGAAATTGCCAACTGGAACAATTTGCAAAATGTTGTCAAATGTGAACAGCGTTGCTTGTATAATTCATTCATACGTCCGCATTTCAGTACAATCATTCTCGGTGTTGTTTCATTTGCAACATACCTCTATTCTTATTTTACTTTTATGCAAAACAAAACTTTCTCCACAGAGGCTTTTTCCCATAGTTCTCTATCTGCCAATTCACTGCTTCTCCTTGATATATAAATATATATATATATATATCATTCGTCAGAAAGGTGAACACACCACACCACACAAACACACCTCGTTCAAGTAAACTTGAAATTATTATCAAATTCTGAAGAGTAAAAAGCAAAATGCAGTTCGCCCTGTGAACAACGGTGCTCGTCGAATTGAACTACACTGAACGATCAATAAAATGCTTCACATCATCAGTTGGACATTTTCAAGCTTTTCTATTTCGCGCTTGATAAGCACGACATTTGTGTGTTCTTCCATCAACTTTCACGGCCGGCAACACTTTTCCAAATCGATCAAAATACAATTTTCTTCTCTTCTCCACAGTCCGTCCCCCTGTCTCCTCCCCCTCTGAATCTTCTTTCTTCAATACCTCTCTTCACCTTTTGCTAACTTTCTCAATTTCATTGACAATAAAAATTCACACAAAAATTTAACACATTTAAAAAAAAGAAATTAAAAAAAAATCCCATCTCTTCTGCTTGTACATGCAAATCAAATCACCAACATACCCCTCAGATGTATTCCATATAAAAATTATTCTTATATTGAAAAATAAATCAATAAATGTTTTCGTTCAGTGATTGCAAACAACGAAAAGAATAATAAATTCATAAATACCACATTAACTAACTGGCCAGCAATAATAAACGCGCAACTAGCATTTTACACGAAACGATCAAGAGAATTCAACTGAACTGAACTGAACTGAACTGAACTGAACTGAATTGCTGCTGCTGCTGCTGCTGCTTGTATGTGAAAGTAAATAAAAACTCATTCAAAACGAAAGATGCAAATCAAAAATCAAAAACGCTTTTCACTCAGTCAGTCAGCTAGCTAACAACTAGCCAACCAGCCAGCAAGCCAGCCAGCCAGCCAGCTAACTGAAAACTTTTTCTCAACTTGCTTGAAGAAAAGTTTCACGGCTGCCAGAATAAAATCAAAATGCTTCACACATCTCCTATCATCTGGCTGCTCTTTTGCAAAAATCAGACTAGCTTGGACCTGATGGAAAATTTAAAAAAAAAGAGAAACAAACAAAACGAGAAAGCTATTTTTATTTTATTCTCAAAGCTAACGATTATGAAGAAACTTTTTCGCTTTTATATCAACAACGTTGTCATTTGAAAGAATACGTCGTTCAATGC
Organism: Trichinella pseudospiralis; assembly: GCA_001447645.1. Classification (NCBI taxonomy): domain Eukaryota; kingdom Metazoa; phylum Nematoda; class Enoplea; order Trichinellida; family Trichinellidae; genus Trichinella; species Trichinella pseudospiralis. Next base: position 315,777 of record JYDV01000012.1, read on the forward strand.
GATTGATCAAAATTAATATCCGCCCATTATCAATTTCATGATCACTTTTCTCAAAGAAGCCTTATAACGTAAAACAAACATACTTGAAAGCTTAATCATTTAAAGCATCAAATTATTAATCAAATAAATGCAACTGATCAAACAATCCATCTATTGATATAAAACAATTTCACAAACTCTCACAAAACTATTAACTGAATAAAATTGCACCGCATGCACAATTACACTTTTTATCATTGATAATTTATATGCTAATGTGTATAAGCACATATATGAATAACAATAATAATAATAATTTTTCTTCAAACTAATTATATTAAACAAAACTTTAACTTTCAAAAATATTATTCAAATAAAAAAAAGACGCTACCGGTGCAAAGCCGTTCAAGTATACGATAGATCATAAAGTGTGGATCAATAAATCACTAACAAGCACTGGTGAAAAATAAAAATAACCAACTGACGCTTTCCTATTTAGCACAAATCAAATATAAAATATATACACATAAACACATTAAGACAAATCAAAATAAATACATACATACACATACAACTTTCAATAAGCTACCTGCAATGACCAAACAGCGAACCTTCACACATACTACAGTATACTGAAATTAACGTTCAGTTGGTAGTATAAGAGAATATTTTTAATTCTTGTTCGGGGGGAGAAAAATGAATAAAAAACTAAAAATATATTAAAATATACCAAATACACCATGCACTGCACCTTTCACTTTCAACTATACGTGAACAAATAAGATGTTGTCTTGCCCGAATTCAACCATTCCCTTTTTAAGTATAATAAAATAGAAGAATAATTTATTTTAAGTTTTAATACTTAAATATGCATTTATTTAAATACCGAAAAAAAGCAAATTAAAGTCTGCTTTAAGTGTTGAATTAATTTTTCACATGTCAACAATATCAATTATCCAATACATCAATATTAAATAATAAGTGCTTCTATCACAATCAATTAGAAAATTAAAAATTAATTAATTAATCAAAATTAAATAAATAAACACACTTTTAAGATAAAATTATTTTTATCAGTTTACATTAACATACCTTCTTACAGTAAAATGTAGAATAAGTGGAAAAAAGAACCTGCGGTCATAAAATGCAACCCTGCTAATTGAAAATAAATATGCAAAAGTGATTTTTCAAACTGTTAAATGAAATGTGCACACACACAAATATATATACATATATTTCTAGGACATTCTTCAAATTACCATAAAGCTGTGCATAAATTAAATGAATTATTCAAGAAATAAAATTCAATTTAAATTTACTAAATTTGCTTGGCACTAAAACATTGTCGACTGCAGAAAGTAAAAATAACAATGTTCACCACTGTGGAAAAGGTAAGCAAAGTTTTCCAATTTATTTCAAAACAAAGATCAAATATGATCATATCATATTTTTGAATTTCACTGAAAATTTTCAAAACTGTTGCTTATTTTACCAACTCAAAAGCCATCACATACAATAAACAAAAAGATGAAATAAAGAATATTGCAGAATGTAATGGTGCTGATGATTCACACAATTTTGCTATGTACATATGAATTCAATCCGTCCAGGTCGACCAAAGTTTCAGGCAACAAATGTACGTATATTCAACCTTGTTCAAATGTTGAACAATTCTACACTAACATTTTACGTTAATACGGAGTGTGGATTGGATTTTAATTCAATGGAAATCACAATTCTTGAAACATAACTAATCGTCTGCTAAAATCTAATTTACTAACAATTTTAAAGTGAAATTATGCAAAGCTGGCTTGGCTTGTATTAGCTCGAAAGAACTTCCATTAGCAATCGTCGCGTTTGCATGCAAATATTAAAAAAATATTGCCTTCACAAGAAAGAATGTGCTTGTATATACTCGAAAAGCTTGATTTGGTAAACTGAAATGCTTAAAGTACAAACATGTTCAAGAAGAAAGTGCCATATTAATTGCGTAGAAATTGTGCTTCCAAGTCCAATATACAAATCAAACATTAAACAAAAGTAACATTTATAAGAGGATCCACTGATTTCTGCTTTGTCGTAAACCGACACAATGCAAACAACGCACTTCTTTGTCAAGAGAATTTTCATCGCTTTGCAACTAATAAGTACTTGTGCTTAAGTATATTTTTGCATTTTACAATAAACTGAAATTTCAAATTTGAAATCTTAATCACTAGGCCAATAATTTCACATCACTAACACTAACAATATAAAACTCAGATTTGTAATAGTCGTAAAGAACAAGATGATGATGATAATGAGATGATGTCTGATGTTGGCTAGATGTGGAATGATTTTGCTAAGATGCATCTTTCAGTTGGATCAAAAAGCGCCAAAACGTGTCAGTATATACGCGGCTGCTATTTCACAAACTGGTCCCAATACAGAACCGGAGATGCTTCCTACTTGCCTGAACATTACCAGCCTGGCTTGTGCACGCATATCTTTTTCGCATTTGCAAAATTCACTGACAATTTCATCGTCACTACAACTGAATACAATGACATCAAAAGTGACAACAGTGGACTTTACCAAAGAGTGAACAAGCTGAAACAACAAGATCCAAATTTGAAAACGCTGTTGTCAGTTGGCGGTTATGGATTCGGAATTCAGTAATTGAAATTTATATTTTAATAAATTTATAATTTGAAGATTTAAAACAGAAAAAACTTTTTGTTTAATGCTCATTTGTAGAAAATTTCAACAGTTGGCACGTAATCAATACGCTCGTAATAAATTTATCAATTCGTTGAAAGACTTTTTGCGCAGATTCAATTTCGACGGTGTCGATTTAGACTGGGAATATCCTACTTCTGCTGATTATTCACATTTTATAATACTTGTCAAAGTAAGCATTGAAGAAAAGGTTAAGCAAAATAGTTCCATTTGAAAAGTTCCACTCCGCCGTTACTTTCATTACAATTGCATTGTCATCTTTTATTGATTATAATAGGGAAATTTAAATCTCGCATACAAAAAAATAATAGCCTAACTTGTATCAGGATATTGCTGACGCTTTTCATTACGAATCAGTAACAACGGGCAAGCCAAAACTGCTCCTCACGGCCGCTGTTACCGGAAACAAGCAAACCGCTGCTGATGGATACAATGTCCAAGCAATGGCAAGGTAATTTTCACACCATTTTCTTTTTTTCATATTTAAATTCCTTTATATACTATTTTCATTCCAAAAATAAAATAAATTAAAGATATTTCGACTTTGTCAACGTGATGACGTATGATTTTCACGGCGGATGGGAAATGCAAACTGGCATCAACAGTCCTCTGTATGCATACAGCGCTGCAGTAGAATGGGCTAAGCAGTGGAATGTGGTAAGTTGAATTAATTTTTCTGATTAAACGAAAAGCAAAAAAAAACACTAATACATACACGATTGTTAATGCTCTGAACTGTGTTGGAAGACCTGCGTGCATTTTTTGATTTGACATTGAATTAATAAGAAAATGCATCACATTTCTAAAATTATTTCACATCCTGCATGCTCGCACAACTAACGTCGATTGTTGAATTGAAATTAAAGCAAAAACATCCACGAATCAGTGTTTCAGGCTGATGCTGCTGAAGCGTGGTTCAGAATGGGAATGCCGAGGGAAAAGATTGTCATTGGATTCCCAGCTTACGGACGTGGATGGAATCTGCCCATCAGCAATACTGACCACGGAATCAGAGTTGGAACACGTGCCGTTGGTCCAGCAACAGCAACGACGTTTGTCCAGCAAACTGGAGTAGCTGCCTTTTATGAGGTATAATGAATAAAACGCACCCCCCCCCCAATAGAGATGAACTACTTACTACTTTATTCATTTATTAGCCGTTGTTTTTATTGATCTTACTATGAAGATACAGCTCATCAAATTAGCTTGAAAACAAAATTCTCTTTAATTCACATTTTCTGCCTTAAAGTCAAATCAATAATCATTCTTTTCTGAAAGTTGCATTCAAAAAAACACTTTTAATGTAATTTATATGATTTGATTGTATAGTAAAAAATATCATTTAAAACTAATCTATTAATAAATATGACAAATGAAAAGGAATTACGTCCAATTTTCAAGAATGCAACCTATAGATTAGATTGCACACTTCTCACGTTTCATAATTATTTGCCCAATGATTATCAATATTTTTTACGCTCAGATGGGATAATATTTCAGCTCTGCGAAATGTTAGAAAATGGAGCCAGACGATTCTGGGACGATGAATCAAAAACACCATACCTGGTGCACGATGGGAAATGGTATTCTTACGACGATCCGGATAGCTACAGTGAAAAGGTTTTCATACTTGTCTTCAATCTGCATTCCACGTACTGACAAGCTTAACTTGAAGTTGACTTGGCTACAAAACCAAGGTTACGGTGGAGCGTTCGTTTGGAGCCTTGATTTTGATGATTTTCAAGGCAAATGCAAATTGACTAACAACGAAAAATATCCACTGATAAAAATGTTCAACCAGCTTCTCTGCGGCAATGCACCACAATCAAATGTAAGAACTTTGTATTGCATTTTAGCAGTAAAAAACAAAAAAATTGCATTCATTCCTCGTAAATGATGATACATTTTCTTTTTATGCACATAAAAAATGGAATTTAACTAAAATTTTAAAAAAGGACATTCTTTTCTGATCCTGCTATCATTGAAGTGATAATAATATAAGACTTTGTTGAAAGATATGATTTGAAATTCCACTTTTCAGCAAACGTTCACCAGACGGCCGCTGACAACTTTTCCATCAACAAGTAATAATCACATGCTAATCAATGCGAAAGATTTTGATGAAGACACAGATAAAATCTTTGAATAATTCACAGATAAAGCGTGCTACAATAAGCCACACGGCTTTTGGCCGGATCCCAAGAATTGCGTTGAATTTTTCCTCTGCCTCGGCAATGTCAGTTATAAAATGAGATGTCCAGCCGATTTGCATTTCGATCCACTCCGGCACCACTGCACCTTACCAGAATTATCCGGCTGTAGGCGGATACCAAAGACGGAACCCACCACCACCACCACCACCACAACAACAACAACATTAGCTGACAAAAGATTCAGCAGCCGTACAACTGCCCAGCCAAGCAAGGGAACGTTTGTCTGCGATGCCGATGGATTCTTTTCCAATCCGACCAATTGCACACAGTTCTACCGTTGTGTCGGTGGAATTGCGTTCAAATTCACATGCCCACAAGGTCTGCAGTTCAACCAAAGACACAGCGTATGCGATTACGTTACAAACGTCAACTGCCCAAATTAACATCCACCATAATTTTATCCAATGCCCACAATGATGTCATTTTCTCGTTTTTTTAATCAGACATGAGTTTTCAATAAATTTATCAATTTAAACATCTAAGAACAGTCGTCTACATTGATTTCAGGAACACTGAAAACTTTTTCTCTTTCTTCAAAACTTTCTCAAATGACCATTGTTAACTTTATCATTCATTATTTCTTGAGTCATATTTCATCATTCATTCAATTTTTCCAATAATAACATCAACGATCTACTTAACGTTCAACTGTGGAAATTATTTATGAAATACAATTTACAACACAACATTTTTGACAAATTAATAATACTAAACCATTACATTTATGCTCATCATTTCCAGTTTAGTTAACATTAATTAATTGTACACTGCTGATCAGATAATGAACCAACAACTAAGTAAAGCATGGGTTGAAACTAACTACCACAACTATAGCATATGTCGAAACATATTTTTGCCGCTTATCAGATAAAAATAAGAAAAATGAAACTTAAAAACAAGTCACTGTTTTTCCTTAAGCCAAGTTGCAAACTGCATGTGATAACACATCAGTAAAACATTTTCCAAAAGTTGAAATTAGCAAAACAATTTCAACAGCATGATCAGATTCTTCAGAAGATGAAAAAATAAAAAAATAAAACAACTTACCTGACAATTGTTGTTTATTGATGAATTATGCTGGATATCAAATGTTTTGGAAATGTAAATTTCAATCGTCGACGGAAAAGATTGCTCACTCGACTGCGAAATCTTCAAAGTTGCAACAATTCAATGCAGTTACGGTATAATTTGCACTTTTTGTTCTTTAATACTGTAAACAAAATAATTCACTGATTTCTAATAAACAAATGAAACAATTGCGCAAGTCATCATCAAATAAATAAATAAACAAATAAATAAGATGTAAAACTTAATTTAAAAAATCACTTTTTCAACATTCCCTGTTGATTCGATTTTTAAACTCACATCAACTAATAAAATGCATCTAATAATGATGAGAAATAATTTTAAAAAATTATACTGAATCATACAATAATGCATTTGCTAAATTATGAGTCAATGTCATGTAGAAAAGTTAGCTTCTTTAAAAAAAACCATATACGTATATTATAACTTTGAGAGAGGTGAATTTTTCTAACAATTCTGCTGGTCAAAATGTTCAATTGTTGCCAATCGACATACTTTCGTGTTGTTATTTGAAATAAGCATTGCTTTTGCAGTTAATAACCTCAAAATTTCACTATTCAAGTTGACCTTGCTGCAAAAAGAAAATACAACCAGTTTCCATTGAAAATATTGAATATGAAACCAAATAACGTATAACAATTAGCCAAACAATGCGCAATTTTTCCAATTTAAAAACGTAGCTGTTTTTTCTAATTTTTATAAAAATTATCACCATTAAAATTTTACAATTTAATAAATGTAAACTTCTTCAATCTGTCAAATTAATTTAAACATAAATTTTAATAATTAATGGGAAATCCATTTTTATTTATTGTACGCTGTTTGTGATTTAAAACATAAACATATAGATCTAATTAGAAATAATAATTGTCGCAACTGTAATAAAAATCATGCACATTTACAATTAATAGTTATTTGCTTAACGTAGTTTATAATTTATTTCTTTTCAAATACTTGTGATGTGAAGTTTTAAAATTAAATGCCACACGGTCTGAACAGTAAAACAAATGTAGAAACAGATAAAAGTATTCTGAAAAATGAAAAAGATAAAACTCGGAAACTTTGCAGCAAAACAATAGCTCAAAAGACAAATAAATACATTGTTAAAAAGAGTATTTTTGAAATAATGTATTACCGTTAATATGTAACGATGAACGACAATACCATTTCACTGAATATACAATTCTTAAGCAAGCAGTTTTATCTTTTTGTATAATATGCAAATGTTATGTTTACTCTTTTGCTAGATTTTCCAGTTTGAACAACTTGATAATACTAATGTACTGTATGTATTAGTAAAAATTTCAAATACATGAAAAACTTCGTCAGTGAGAAAACAAAATTGTTTCTGAGTAAAAAAAATTAATTTTAAATTTTGCATTGTTGAACTGTCAAACAGCAGTTAACAGTCAAGTCAAACATAGTAGTTAAGCATGTATAGAGTTTCAACAGTGTCTAAATTATGATAGAAAACTGTGTGAATTAAATGTGAAAAAAAGTTATTTTTGAGGAAGTATTATTTAATAAATAAATTAAAATGCAATTTATAAAATTAAGAATATTTTTTAAAGGCTTACCTGCTGATTTATAAATGCATAAATTCACTATGGGTAAATAGTGTTTATAAATTTTGTAATTCCAGATAGTATTACAACATTTTTTACTATAAATAAGGCACTGTACTTCAGAAAGTAATTAATATTAAATATGAAAATAAAATTACAAATTAAATTATCTAAATTTTCTATTTTTATTATTTTATTTGTAAAATTAATTTTTTTTAACTTTGAAATCATGACTGCTTTTATAAAACTTGCATTTTGATAAGAGACAGTAAATAATAGCGTTTAATTATATGATTCATGATTTTTAATTATACTTTTAAAATTTGGTGTTAATTAAACCACTTTAATTTTGAATTAAATTATCATCTAAATATTGTTACAATTTGTGCGTGAATTTCTTTTATTACTGTTGTTTTTCTAATTTTTGTATTTATGATTATGTGGCTGGAAATCTATTTTGCGAATATGAATTTAGAATATTTGTTTTCTATAATATACAATTTGTTTTTATCCATTTGCGGTGCATATTTGGCAAATGGTTTAATCAAAGAATTTTCTCCAATGTTTGTAAAGAAAAACCTGAAAGGCATCGATTTGTGCAAAAAATCTAAAGAATTTCTGTAAAAAATTTGAATATATAGTCAATGGTGATACATTTCTGTTCATTTTAGCCCAGAAGCTACTGGAGTAATTTCTTCAGCAGTATATTTGATTATACTGTTTTTTTTTATTCCATCACCATTTCTGCGATGGATTTTTGATGGTAGTCCGTTGTTTCCTTATCACCAGGCATGTAGTTATTTAATTTTTTATATAAAATTATTTGTTACAGAGCCATTTTATAATATTATGCTATAACTGAAAATAATAACAAACTAAATGTTATATAATATGGTTGAATATTGGAATTTGCTACTTATTTCAGTCGAAAGAATTGTTCTATTTGAGATTTCAAGTGAATATTTAATTTCAGTTGGTTGAATTTTTATCTGGAATATTGTCAATTTGTTGTATGGTATTTCTTGGTTTTGCTGATGATGTGCTTGATCTGCGTTGGCGTCATAAACTGCTTCTTCCAACAGTTGCTAGTCTTCCATTGCTCATGGTTTACGCTGCAACGTATAACTCTACTTCTATTGTCATTCCTTTGCAACTTCAGCCTTGTTTTGGAAAAGTTTTAAACATAGGTCTAAAGGGATACTTTTGATTACATCAAGTTTACATTAATTTGTTTCAGGGGTACTTTATTACGTATACATCGGAATGGTAGCTGTATTTTGTACAAACGCTATTAATATTTATGCCGGTATAAATGGGTTAGAAGTTGGACAATCTATAATTATAGCCATATCGATACTGATTTTTAATATTGTACAACTTGTTAGTAAGTTCTTTTGAGTTATTTTGCAGCAATGTCTGTCAAAAGTTTATCAAACATTAGGATTGGAGCAAGAGTGTCGATATCACATGTTCAGTATTTATTTTTTGCTTCCCTATATTGCGACTAGTCTTGTGCTTCTTCGTTTCAATTGGTAAGATGTAGTGAATTTTGACTGGATGTATTTTTATTAGAAGAAAATGTTAAAATGCTGTTCAGGTATCCGGCAAGTGTATTTGTTGGTGATACATTTTGTTACTTTTCTGGGATGCTTTTCGCTGTTGTTGGTATTCTTGGCCATTTCAGCAAAACGTTGATGTTGTTATTTCTTCCGCAGATATTCAATTTCATTTTCTCATTACCGCAACTCTTTCGCATTATACCTTGTCCGAGACATCGTTTGCCAAAGTATTTGACGAGCGTTTTTGTTTGCAAGTTTCAATAAGTTAATTTAATTGTTCTTATTTTTTCGATTTGACTCCGCATCCGATACTCTGTCATGCAGTGTAACGTCGTTTCGTTGTGATGAATTGAGTTTCCTTGGAAAGCATGTGATGCGTTTGTACACCGCTTTGGGTTTGGTTTCTACAAAAGTACAGCTTGTTGACGGCGTTGAAATTGTTACTTGTAACAACTTTACACTGATTAATCTGTTACTGAAGTTTTACGGTCCTACACATGAAAAAGTATTGGTTGTTCGGCTTCTTATCATACAGGTAATTTGCTTTTTTTTTATTTGCTTGTTTGCTTACAGTTGTGCTATCTTCCACTAGGTGTTGTGCAACATTTTTGCTTTTTTTCTTCGATTTTACATGGCAAAACTTTTCTTCAATGTTGTTGAATGAATACTTTTAAGATTGTGGTTTTCAGTTCATTTTCTACTACTACTCTGTTATAAAGCTTTATTACATATTTCTTTGTTTTGTGATATATTTGCTTGATATTGATTTCAAGTTTTTTAATTTACTGAATAAATATGTATGTATGTATGTAGGTATACGCATATATATATATATATGGCAAAACACATGGAATCATCATCATACATATTGTGTACATTGAATTGAATACAATTTGAACAGTATTTTATTCAATATTAACATTGGACAGTAGACATGCGGCTGCTTTAGAGGCAATGAAAAAAAACAATATAAAGCGCAGTGTAAATGAATCATTAAAATAAAGTAACAAATTGACTAGGAATTCCTGGCGCTTGTATTCGCAACAATAACAAAACAAACAATACTCACAAATATATAAATATAGTTGGAGTGTAAAAAATGAGATGGTAATAAATAAAACATTAAAATAATCATAACAGACAATAGCGATGCAAGGAGAAAATAAAGAAGCGTATATATATCTCAGATGAATTGAAAGTTATCCGTAAAAAAGAATAAAGCGACTAGAGGAGAATATCTGTAAGCGCAAAACGGTTCTACAATGATTATAATTATTAGCAGTACGGGTCAATTAAAGGATTTCTTTGTGCGTGGCAATTCAGATTTGGAGCAAAGAGATGAGAGTTAAAAATGAATAATCAAATAAAAGAGATGTCTTGGCAGATAAATTGAATTGAATTGAAACAGCAGGGAAAATGGTGACATTACCAACGGCAACGTGATCAGCTGCTCTGGTCTGTAACTCGTGGTTGGGAACGAGATCGACGAACCGAAGGAGTTCTTCTCCATGGACTAGAATCTCCAGACCGATGAGTATCATAGTCGGTCCCATCAGACAACAATAGACGAGATGAACTGATAGCGCCGCTGCGAAATTCAATTTCAAACTAAAAAAATAAATCAGTAATAACAACTTAATAAATACATGAACATGGATATATACATACATATATATGTATGTATGTATGTATGTATGTATATATGTACAAACAAGTACAACAACAAATTTCCATCCACATCTACTAAATGTTCAAGTTTACATACAAATAAGAACTTAAAAAAATGCAAATCCAAAATTGTTTATCAAACCAGTAAATATTAATCTGAAAATGTTTGTCACCAAGCGTCATGCATGCCACAATTACTGATCATCCCGCCAGTATAATATTTCTTAAAGCCCTTCAAAACAGTTGCCCGAAGTTAAGCATCGATGTCCAAAAAAATACATATCAAACAAATTCGAAATATAACTTTAAACAAAAATTTGGTTTTTCTTCAACCATACAAATAACAATATCCATTCAACGCATGCCACTTGCAAGGCCAGACACTATGAAATTGTACATTTATACAAAGAAATAAACAGATAGATAGATAGATATATTCTGTTTTCTTTCAAAGAAAGCACATTCAGGGACAATTACAACACATAGAAGTGTACTGACTGTGCTTTTGCAAGAAACCGAACCTGTTAAGCCCGTATAAAACGCACACATCCTGAACACCTTATTGAGCCATAGGTTCAACATAGCAACTTCTTCGACGAATAACTTCGAATTCCTACAAGATAATTCATAGCAATTCAATCAGATGAAGAAGCATGGTTGAGAAGCCATTCGAAAAACAGCACATCTATTATTCATCATCATCAACTCTACGGTCGATGAAACCAAGCAAACCTGTACGTGTTACAATAAAGTACCATTGGAGCAATTTATAAATTTCGAGCTTGTTTTTGCAATAATTTTTTTTGAAATAACCACTCTTGTTCATTAATAAAAGAAAAGAAAGTGCATACTTATATCTTCATAAAAGGAGATGTCAAAAATCGTATCTATATATATATATATATATATATATATATATATATATATCAAAGGATCTTTAAAAATAAAAATCTAACAAAATGTGTAAAATTCACAAAATTCAGCGGGAACAAAAAACGAACAACCAATTAACAATAACTAATTATTGAAATCAAAACTTATTATTACAAAATATATGGCTTGTGTGCTTGTCTGCAAAAAATTACCTTAGTAGCGCAAACAAAACAAGATGTCACCAATTTAGCTATTTCGTTCATCAAATTTTTCGTCTCTTGTATAACACTGTCTACCTGTAAATTAAAATAAACAAAATATATCCATTGCATTAATTATTGAAAAAAAACATTGCTGCTGCTATATTTTTGCAACATACTTTATTAAATGTAGCTAATTTGCCAACAGTAGGACTTTTCACAAGAACCTGAAGCTGTTGACAATGTGTTGGAATGCGTTCAAGAGTTTGAAGCAATTCATTTTTTTCCGCACTGCCTGGCACCTGAGCATATTAAATGCAAATTTCAAAAAAGTTTTTTTTTAAATTAATGAAATTAATAAAATTTATACTTCGTAGCAAAATTCACGAACGTTTCTGTACATTTTGTTCGCTTCTTCAGCAAAGAATTCGGCTTGTGTGAACAAATCGTGCGTGGTTTTGAGCGGCCCGTCACCACGAGTGAACAAATACATATTGTAAGCCATGGAAGACATGCTTTTTGCACGTTTGACAATATCATTTTCCGCATACTCATCCCATTTTTCCGCTTCTGCATCCACCTCAGACGTCAGCAATTTCATTTCCAAACCAAGTTTCGCTATTTTTTGTTGTTCCTATTCAAAAGCATACATACAACATATTCAAATCATGCAATGTACATTACTTTCATAACAGTAAACAAATAAATAAATAAATAAATAAATAAATAACACCCATTAACCTCTGTATCCAAAACGGTCGCCTTCAGCACTGGCTTCGCTGTGCTGCCATGTTTCTAAAAATCATAATATTAAAATTCAGATATATATATATATATATATATTTATTTATTTATTTATTTATTTATTTAAGCAACTCATTTTTACAACAATAAAACAGCAAACGACGTTTTTTGCATACAGTAATTATTAAAACCCTCATTCTCGCACAAATTGAACCTTTTTTTATTGCATATAGATGTATTGCTATGATTGCATATCAAATAATAATAGTAATAATAATAATAATAATAAAGTTAAACAGCACTAAGGGAAGAATAAATTAATATTAAATATCTAAATTTTAACGGATAGTTTTGCACCTACGATAAACATTGATTGAAAATGTGATATTCATTGCAAAACAATTTTTAAATACTTAAGAAAAATTGTGAAGAAAAACAAATAGATAATTCGTTTTCAACAAATGAATAAAAATAAATCAATATTTCAACCAAGCACATGAGCAAAAAATATCCCTCTTCTGATTGATAAAAGCAATATAAACAGCCAAAGTGAAACAGCTGTTTGCCATAATCATGCATCCATCTATCTCTGCCTATCTATTTATCTATCTATAGATAGCTAAGAGAGATGTATAAATAGGACAGATGAGCAATGCAATCTACTTAATTTCGACAAATCTCATCCAAATAAATTTAACTGAATATGACTTTCTGCGTGATTGTAATAATATTGAATCAAATTGAATGTAAATCTTGAAAAAAATCTTGCTTGAAAGCTAAGAAGAAATTTCTACTGATCAATTTTGCTATATATCAATTTTCAAAAGTATAAAAAATAATTAACTTGGCAAAATGTTCAAATGGCCAATAATTAACACAAAAACGTAGTATCAGTTTCAAGAAAACACTATGCAAGAACAATATTTAAAAATGATAATCAGGAAGAAATTATAATAAAGCAAATGATGCCTTACTCCTGGCTTTGGAAGTGACATGTAGGATTGCTTTTCGGCCACCTGACGTCCATGGCAAGCTACATCCACTTCCTTAGCTAGACGAGCCAATTCATTAATGGCCAACGACCACGTTTCACAGAACACTTGCAAATTTTCACGTGCTATTCGACTAGATGGATGTAAACAAAACGTTCGCCCAGATAAGATTGTCTGAGAAAAAGAGAACCAAACATGCTTAACAAGTGAATAAAAGAGAAAAATAATGCTTCCTAAGTACCAAAGGAGCCAAAGCTCTAAGATTTCGTTCCGAATGACCAGTGCGTACGTGAAGTGATTCAGTCAATGAGATGTGATGTAAAAGACGACAAACCTTAAAAATAATACATCAATAATAAACAGAATATAAATGAATAAGTGTGAATGAATTAACCTCTTCCATGTGATTAGCATGATCACGGAACCGCTCGATGAACTGTTCCACACCATCCACATCGCCGGATACTGAACAAGCTTTTATGCTGGATGTGATCACTTCGTCTTCGTCAGAACGAAAAACATCCGTCGCCTGATCCAAAGCAACCAGCTGCAACTGTTTGCGAAGATCATTGCAAACTTTAGAAATTCGTACAACCAAGCTGTCCACATCGTCCGGTCGGATTGGTCCGTTTTCACCCTGCATTTTTAGGTTCAACAGAAATAGATGACAAAAAATGTATTCACAGACAAACCATTTCCGGTTGCAATATGTTGGAAAGCTGTGTGCGGATTTCGCCGAGAAAATCTATTATTTGTTCACGATGGTGATGATGCGTGTAGGCAGAATCGGTGAAATCTTGAGTCATTTCACAGAGAGCATTCAAAGCGCCGAATATACGCTCCTGAACACCCAAGCCAACATTACCCGTCAAGCGAACCATCTCAAGGGTATCCTGAAGAAATTGTTGCATCAAAAAAAAAAAGAGAAAAATTCTTCAACTTTAATAATGCATCAATAACACAAAACAAAAAACATTAAAATACCAAAAATTGTTTGATAGCAATATCAGCTGTCAACTGCAAACCAATGTCGAACGGTTCTTCTTCTGGTCTTACGGAGGCACAATAACGTGCAGGATCGTATGGATAAACGCCCTCACATACGCACAGCGCTATCAACTGCAAAGCTGAACGAATCTGTCTGAAAACGCAATTCCGCACTTGACGAGCCGAATCACATTCTGGATGTCTCAGCGTGGTCTTAATAAAATAAAATAAGAATAGGTCATTAAAGTAGAAAAGTCTTTTCCAAAATGCCAACCAACTAACCTTAGACGAAGTGAGAAGAAGCATTGTATACTTTTCCAAAATCGACCGACCCATCTGCATTTGAGCACGCCTCTTTTCACCTTTCAAATCCTATATAATAAATATTAATAATAATAATAATAATAATAATAATAATAATAATAGTAATAGTAATAAAACTGAAATCGTAGAAAAGTTCTACTTGTTGACGATCACCGGTTTTGTGTGCCAAATCGACCATTTCACCGCCGAATTGTGTGAACAGCTTTACAAATTCAGTAAAATTATTCGTGCTTTCCAATCTGGACAGAGTGTAGACAACCTTCAATAATTTATAACCACAATAAACATATTAATAACCAAAAAATTTTTCAAAACAAACCTTGTCTTCAGCACAAATGATCTGCTTAACAAGCACACGGTCGGCTAACAGCAGCACTCTGGTTACACTTGAAAGAAGCTGCCTCGTTGCACGAACCAAAAAATTACGATCCACCACAGAACCGTTGTTGAAATCAGAAATCGTTTTCGATGACAACGATGCTATTGCCGCGCCTTCAAAATTAATTAAACTCCACTTCACAATTATTCAAATTAATTCATTCTAAATCTAAATATTAACAACATACGTGCAGTAAGAGATACGATTGTCAATTTTCAATCAATTTTTAACTTTCAACCTACAGTTTAATTAATTCAATTGTATCTCTTAACTATTCGAATAATGCTTTTCGTTTTGCCTTTTTTAAATAAAGCAACATATATATTGCAACATAAATCAGATCAGCGTGTAAATTAATAATGTGATATTATATTTTCACCAATAAAAACTGAACACAACTTTCGCTCATAAATTGCACACTTTTCTCACTCAATTGATTTCCCAACTGAGCAAAATCAACACTTCATTTGCCAATGTCAGCTTATTCAACTTGTAAAAATAACTTTTTCCAATTGCGTTCAATTTAACGCATGCGAAAATTAAAATTTCATAAACAAAACAAATAATACACAATTCACATTGTACAACGTCTTAAAATAAACAAGCTAATTCATCAGCTGCTTGAATAAAATTGTTCCTTTCAAATCAGATTCGCCTCAAATGCTCAACTGAATTTCGGATTAAATTTCCCCTATTCCCACACTTCGACTCGAATCAATAATCATAAGACAACACCATGCATGCGTACGCTTTATCAATAAATCTCCACTCAGGTGTTATGACTAATTTCATGTTTACTAAATTTGCTCCTCAAAAACAATGCACACAACTTTCTCCACAACAAAGCAATCATTCACCACTAAAGAAACAAACACTCTGTTTGCTGACAACATGAAGAAGAACAAAATTTTACGAAAAAAATTCGATATTTTCATTTTTACCAAATAATATTATTTCTTTCATTTTATATAAATAAACCAATCCATTTTTACAATCATACTTTAAAATCCAATGGCAATGAACAATTCACGTAAACTAGAATAAAAAATAAAATTTGGAAAAAAAATTATAAGTTCAAAGTTACACACTGATTGTGAATTTAAGTATTATTATATGTTGAAAATTATTACAAGAGTCGTAACAAAAAATAAAACTTGCTGTGCAACAGAATGCCCTTAACAAACAGTTCACTTTTACAAAATCAGCTTAAACTCTACGTTATAAATGTGAATGCCTGCAAATCATTTGAAAACAAAAGTACTCAATCTAGTGATAAATGATTAACAGAAAAGCAGACTTGTGAATGCTAGACAATAATATTATAGGAAATTTCTTTTCTGTATTTAATTAGCTTTATAATTAGTTATAAACGCGCAGCAGGGAGAGAATAAGCACGCAACTACGTGCAGGCTTGATCGAAATCATGATAACGAAAGCCTGCAAGCCAAAAGCCGGCCGAACATAGTCAATTATTTATTACAACGCGTTGCTGGCTTGAACGAGCAATTAAAATTCCATATCAATCAATCGCACGCTTTACCTGCACTGCGAGCTTCCTGGCATGCATCATACATTTCCGGTTGGATTTCCACATGTTCATCAGCGATGCTTTCGCCGACGGTCACGAAACGCTCAACGGCTGCTTGAACGCAAAAACCAACCTAAAAGCAGTGACAAGTTGAAACGCAGTAACGAGCTTCGTATTGAAAGCAAAATTTTCTAACACAGCATAACATGTAGCACAGATTTGGGCTGCATGCTTTCATCAAACGGAGGCAGACAATTTAAGCAAAATGAAAAAAAGCACTCGAGCAAAACAGCATGCTTTGGGAAAATCGAAACAGAAAAAGCGCCAGAATCAACAACATCTCAGACGTTTGATTTGACCAACAATAATAAGACGGGAAGCATAATTTCAGAGCAAACAAAAAGACAAAATGGCACGTTGGTGAAATCAAACAACAAGTATGTGGTGTATCTGGAAGAATGAATAAAGTGTTTGACCATTACAGAAATATTACTGACAAGCTTGACGCCAAGCAACACGTCAATAAAAATAACATTTACAATTATCAATAAGAAAATCGACCCGAACAAAAGAAACCCATGCTCACTTCAAAACACTATGAGCACAGAATCAAATTCAAACATAACCAACAATATTGCAGCACTCAGTGTGAGGTGAAATTTTCATACTGTAAAAAAACAAACAAAAAAGAAAAAAATCAGCACCTTCATGATCGCTTTTAAAGTCTTTTCAGATTTGATTTTGCCATAATACTTTTCTCGATGATTTACCAGAGTGGTAATCTAGATCAAAGTTGAAAAAAAAAAATTTTTTTTTAATTTTCATTTCACCAAAACAAATAAAGCGGACACAAAGTGTTCAACCTGTGATACGAGCGGTACAAGAGTTCGCTCGATTGATTTGGTTTTGATTTCTAACGTTCGAGGATCGAATTTAGTTGCTTGACGTGCCATTTTGCTGAGTAATAGTAAAAAATATTTTAATAACTGAGAAACGCAACTGACAGCGAACCAAACCGATCCAACTCCGACCACACTTCAAAGCTCATTAGTCACACGAATGTCCATGCCGGAAATCTGTAGCAGTTCAAATAAAATGCGCAGGTATTATTTTTATAATTTGCAACTGATAATTGCTTTCTAATGATTAAATATGAATAATATTCTTATATTTAATAATTTTTGAATTTATTTTCAAATAATGAAATATAAATGATAATTTTAATTTTGATATAAATGATTTTATTATTACCATATGATAATGCTTGTTTTTCTTCAAAAAATTTATTTCAACATAATGTGGATTAATTATTTTTACACGTTTAGTTGACGATGAACTCTTATGATGTTGAATATATTATTATAGCTGACCTATAAATAGGCATTCTTAACCCCGTTTGAAGAACGAGTGCATTTTGAGCCAATGCTTAACAGAGAGCTTCCGGCTGAATTGATTTTCTTCTCCTATCAGTGATAACAATCTACCAAGAAAACATTAGACTGATGGAAATCATCAACAACATTATTTCAACTTTTGTAATGAAACTCTTGAAAAAAAATAATGAGATTAAATTCTATGCAAGATATTTTTTAATGAAAATTTAAGAACAAATTGTGATGCACCTTCTATTGTAAAAGTGATATTGAGCATTAAAATTTCTAAGTAATGAATAAATAAATCAGAGATAAAAAAGAAATTCTGTTTATTTTCGCATGTCATCATGAATATACAATTTCTAATGAAGCAAACAAAAATATAATAGACTTGTATGAAAACGCGTTACGCTTAATAAGTAAGATTAGTTTTAAATTTGTTTTTAATTTTCGGATTTTTTTCTTCGTGAATCAAATTACTGAATAACTTATAATTGGAATGCTCACTTGGATCCAAATTTTCACCAAATTTTGATAAAAAACTCAATATAACTTTGGATCAACAACAAGCTTCATCACTAATGTTACGTCACTAGTATTAATGTTACGCAGTCCTAAATGGAAATATTTGAACCAATGAGATGAAAAGATATTGCAGCTAATCATAACAGAAAAGTTGAAATCAATGAGCAATCAGACAAGGAAAACCAATAAGACTACATTATGAAGGTCCAATAAGATGGCGCTTTCTACGACCAGTAAAAAAAGGCTGTGAAAATTTGACCCGAAGTAAATCAAATCCTTATAATTAAATAAAAGTTGTGGTAATAATAATAAAATAAAATCTAAAATTATTCTGACTTAATAAAACTTCAAAAAAAATTGAGATAAAAAATTAAAACAAAAAATTTTTAATGCTGACTTATTTGGTAGAAACTAAGACAGTGAAACAAAATAGAATAGCTTAAAAAATACTGGTTAAATATTAAATGCATAATAACACAATGAAACATCAATTTACCAAGTTTAAATACAGAGGTAGATGATAAAAATTGATGCTAATTTATACTTGATTTTCAATTTATACCATATGCCAATTAAAGATTTATAATCTTTAATATATTATTTATTTATTATATTAATTTCAAAAACATAAAAAAAAGAATACAATTTTAAATTTTGTAATTTTTTCTATTAAGTGGAAAAATAGTTTTGTTCAAAATTTTACCAATTGAATAGTTTTGAAGAAGTTACAACTGCACACAATTTCTACTTGAAATTTTATTCAGATCGTAAATATGTACGAATTTTCTGACTATATGTTATTCATCATCATCCTGTTGTTATCTCAACTGATCGTTTACTTGGTTAACATCATTGTACCCGCACCTTTTATTGACGAGATTTTTCACATTGGTCAACTGAACCATTATTGTGCAGGCAATTTTACCTATTGGGATAGCAAGATCACTACACCGCCTGGCCTGTATGTTGTAACGTTATTTTTTGTGCCAATTCTAGATTCTGTTTATGGTATTTTGAATGTGAAAAGCAGTTGTTCGTTGGAAACCGTGCGCTATTTGAATTCATTCTTTACTGCTGCATTGTATTTGATCAGTGTAAAAGTGATGCAGTCGCTTCACGAGAACTATTGTTCATCTGCTAATTTGAAAAATCGAGCCATGATGCAGTTAACTGCCTTGAACGTGACAATTTTTCCACTTTCATTTTTCTACACATTTTTGTATTACACCGATGTGTTATCGCTATTACTGGTTAGCTGGACGTATCTTTTGGCGAAGCTTCACTATTACAATTGTGGTGCATTTGTTGGATTGTTGTCTTGTTGTGTTCGACAGAGTAATATCGTTTGGGTGGCATTTTCTGCCGGATGTGCTTTGTTGGATCAAGTGGAAATGATCGGCAAAAGAAATGACATTGCTCGACCACTGGAATTGGTATCGTTGAACAAAGTGATTGGTATTTTGTGGTCGGATTTTGATATTTCAAAATCTGTTCTTTGTTCGTTGTTGTCTTATATTCTTGTTGGCATTAGCTTTGTCGTTTTTGTTTTCAAGAACAACGGAATAGCGTTGGGTGATCGTCAGGCGCATCAGTTGTCCTTTCATCTGGTGCAAGTTTGCTATTGCATGGTTGTTTTCTTTGCTTTCAACATTGCTGTCCTGCTACCCAAGCTCGACATATACGGATTGTTGCTTTTTGCTAAAAGGCGAAAGATGCTTTTCTCTTTCCTTGTTATTGGTTCGGCTGTTTCCATTGCTCTGTTCACGTACGCGCATCCATATCTGTTAGCTGACAATCGTCATTTGACGTTTTATATCTGGCGTCGATGGTTTATGGCCCATTGGAGTGCAAAGTACTTGCTGATGCCGGTTTACTTTTTGTGCTTTATTGCTGTACACAGATCGTTGGAGATGCATTCGTTTTGTTGGAAAATTTTATTTTGGCTCACCTTGGCACTGGTGACCGTACCAAATCGTTTACTAGAACTGCGCTATTTCATCACACCGTATTACATGTGGCGCATCCACGCGAAGGTTCAATGCATGAAGACATTATTATTTGAATTTACATACAGCGTGTTGATAAATTGTGCTTGTTTGATTTTATTTTTTTACAAAACGTTCAGTTGGCCTGACGAGCAACATTTACAACGTATTATTTTTTGAATCGTGTGGCATTTTTCTTTTGTTCAATAAAGTTGTCAATGTTATTATTTAGTATATGGAAAAAAGATGACAATGAATTTTTCATTCTTTGTTTAAACGTTCTCTGTATTTGATTTATTTTGATCAATAAAAAATTTATGCATAATTTCTTTCTTTTTTTTTTTGGTTCAGATGTCTCCCATTACCATGGGTGAATGAGCTTGTTCTCAGTCGCTTCTTATTGCATATTTAGTGAAGGCTCAAATCACTCGCATATATACGATGACAATTCGAGTGTCATTTTGGAAAGTAGGCAAACTTCGGCTGAAGGTTCAAAATTCGTTCAACAATCATGCTTACTGTATCTATGATCAAGCCGAATATAGTCGGTGCCAAATGAAATTCTGAAAGTCTATTTAGGCATATTTAGGCAGTCGAATATTGCATGATAACTAGCAGTAGCAGAAAGCAACAAAAATGTAAAAAATGAACTTTATTGTAATCTCAAAAGTTTACCAGTTACAGTATACTGACACGTCTGAATAAGAATTTGAGTTAAATTTCTTGAAATTTTATCATCAATAATCGTTATCAGAAACAGATACGATGAAATTATAAAAAACAATAAATATATTAATAATTTACATAATTCAATTTCCAAATAATGAGTAGATAATTAAATCTTCGCCGCTTCACTATTATTCCCTAAAAAATGACTTTAGCTAGCACAGTTTAAAACACCGTGAGAACAACGCACGTAATGCCCAAAGTCACTACTAGTATTAGTCACAATATTTTTTACCCCATAATCTATATTTTCAAAAAGAAATTTTTTTCATTATTCTATATTTTATTGTACCATAATATTAATTACATAAAATGTGATAGTAAATAACTCAGCAAAAACAATAAACAACACATCAATGAACAAGAGTCGTAACGACAAAAAATGAAAAAAGGAAACAGTAGAACACAATGTAAAATCTCCATCAGTTGGAAAGCGGTAGTAAATCAGTTCAAGCGTTACAGGTACATCGTAGACCTTACACGCGTGAATATCGGGAACTAGCATGAGGTAAATGGATTAGCTAGATACTAGGTTCTTTTGCTAAACTTTCTTTATCCAGACATGTTCAAACTGACTCGTTGTTCATTTCGTCATTATTGGACTGCTACCAAAAGATGTCAGGTGCCTTCTTACTTTTCAGCAGATGACTCAGGAGATACGAAATTCTCCTTTCCACTGTGGACTAATTTCACATTCCATATTATGCATCTACCTGCCGGCATCGCTAAGTAAAATCCATAGCCATTCATCGTTTGCCACAGCCAGGTATCTGTCCGACCACACGTTTCATATCCATCGTTCACCACCACTTTCACCATACTATATATCATCGACCATCAAGATATGCGCTTGTCCACGTAGCACCCTCAAGCAACGTCATCGTCGAACGTTTCCTCCGGCATCTTAAGGCATCCATGATCGCATGTTTACATGCTGTTATTAGGGTCAGGTGAACAACGGCAGTACCATTGGTATTATTGCGCTCACTATCACATACCAATGCGTTTAAAGAAGAACTAAATGTTCGTGAAAAAGTGCATAGAGGCCACGGTCCTCCATAAAACTATTATTCTTGCCTCGACCGGGAATAGTACGTAAATGTTTCCTCGCATGAAGGCAAAATAAATGAGTTCTGCTTCATAGTGTGACGCGCCACGTTGAATGGTACACTTGGGGTCGCTAGTCCCGACCGGTGCGTTCGGACGGTCTTCCGCTTTAGTTTCTCGTCAAGGCATCAGAAATACACAATTTATTGTGAGACCGACAATGGGCCAAACATAAATGCACGCACACGCACACACATAGCAACCGTCCAAGCACACACGGCCGGTTCGCCTTACTCCATTCTCCAATACCAGCTTCGCCCTGATCTTCAGGTACAAATTGGTATACGGTAATTTTTATTGCGAGTCTGATCATCCGAAATTACAATTATGTGTAATCAAAATAAATTTATAGGATGCGTGTTACAATCTATACATGAAATCTATACAAAATACCTATTTTTTTCAAAGAGTGTCTTTAAACATCTTTATAAACAAATACTGTAATTAAAAATTACATTGCTCTTGATGAATAAAATTGCTGCACGTTATTAAATATTAGTGATTAGATAAATTTTTTAAATATTTTAATTTGAATAATTTAAATTTATCTCGGCTATTTAATATTTATTTTTAAATGGTAACAAAAAATCTACTACACCAAAGTCAAAACAACTGTACTGCATATCAGTTAACTCCAGTAACAACTATCAGAGTAAGAAATCTGATTGTCAGCAAACAAACAGTAACTAGCGAACATGAAAAATGAAACCATGAACAATCTTAGAAAGTCTTTTTTTGTAATAGAAGAATAATTCAAAAACTTTATCAAGTACATATACATCAACACATGAATTATTAAAAAGAGTGAAGCATTTCTCTATTGATTGTTAACATTGATAAAAAAAGGTTTTGCATTTCAAAAAATTTCTTTTCAAAGTTTCAAAACTTTACATTCAAAAATTAAAAATTTCCAACTTATTCATTAAGTTATTTCATATATTTTTTTATAAACTTTCGTAAGCTGTGTTTCCAAACAGCCGCCCACATTTGACTACTAGTCAAATCATCAGTCAAACTTTGAATTAGTGATTAGAACAAATTTTATAAATAAATTGAACAGAAATTTATTTTTATTACTACTTTTGATATTCTGTTGTTGTTGTTATTATTATTTTAAAATGAAATCAACTAAATTTATTAATGAGAAGCGATCAATAATTTATCATTGCTTGCAATACGAAAGCGAAAACAGGTTTGCTTCTTCTGCTTTTACTAACTAGTTAGCCAGACGTGTGCTATTCTATAGCTGTTGAACGCAGCTCTTCAATTTCTGCAATTTTATTGTTTATTCAAACCAAACGTACTTTTCGCAGAGTTGGCGAACAATCTGATAAATCATGATTTTCGCTGATTTGCTTTATAGAAATTGTTTTCATCTGTCCACGATTATTCATTTGATCAGTTTTGCATGTGTATTAGTTTGGATAAAAATCATATAATTTATACATTTTCATTGCGATAAAATATAAGAATAAAAATTTGTTTTTTATGTTTTTATTTCCGTAATAGACGTATCACAAAATGCAATAAGTAATCCGCCGCAAAATCTGCTTCTAATATCCGTCTGCTATATATATATATATAGATATATATATATATAGAGAGAGAGAGAGAGAGAGAATGAGTGAGTGAGATAGAATTATAAAATAATGATGAAATGTGCGATTTGAAAAGCAAGCATCACCGATACCTAAAAGCGCCAAAAGCCTATGACAGAGGTCGCAGGCGAGCACTAAACTGCACGCTGGCCCCAATATGATAATAATTATAAATAATATAAGCACTCATTTATAAAAAAAATTAAGCTGCTTTGTATCAACTGAGTAGGTATCAAATCATTTAACTGAATAATTTGGGGTGTGTTAGGAAAGGAAAAGATGAATAAATACCATGAAGAAACAAAGCCGTATAAATGCTATATTTTAAAAATCGAAAACTCCAATAATGGCAGTAAAATAAAAAATAGTATGATAGGATGGTGGTAATGCGTTATGGATAGAAATGAAAGTAAATGTAAGTATAAGCGGCTTGTGCAGCGTAAATATGAGAGAAGAAATTTAAAAGCACTTGCGGTGCACAATGGAAGGACCACTTTCGTCGTATTCTTGTTTGCTGATCCACATCTGCTGGAAAGTGGACAACGATGCAAGAATAGAACCACCAATCCAGACGGAATATTTTCGTTCTGGTGGAGCGATGATCTTGATTTTCATTGTACTCGGTGCCAACGCTGTGATCTCTTTCTGCATACGATCCGCAATACCTGGATACATTGTGCTGCCTCCAGACAAGACAGTGTTTGCATACAAATCTTTTCGAATATCAATGTCGCATTTCATGATGCTGTTGTATGTTGTTTCGTGAACGCCACAAGATTCCATGCCCAAGAAAGATGGTTGGAATAGAGCTTCAGGACAACGGAAACGTTCGTTACCAATTGTAATTACCTATATATAAAAAGAGAAGAATTTGAATTTGTATTGTTGAAAAAAAAAACAACAAATTATTTATTTGCTTACTTGACCGTCTGGCAATTCATAGCTTTTTTCCAATGAACTGCTAGAGGCAGCGGTGGCCATTTCTTGTTCGAAGTCCAACGCAACATAGCAGAGCTTTTCTTTAATATCACGGACAATTTCACGTTCAGCGGTGGTGGTGAACGAATAACCGCGTTCAGTCAAAATTTTCATGAGATAATCAGTCAAATCACGGCCTGCCAAGTCCAAACGCAAAATTGCATGTGGCAAAGCATAGCCTTCATAAATTGGTACAGTATGCGTGACACCATCGCCGCTGTCCAAGACAATACCAGTCGTACGACCGCTAGCGTACAAAGACAGAACGGCTTGAATAGCCACATACATCGCTGGAGTGTTGAATGTCTCAAACATAATCTACAATAAATTTAAAAAAAAAATTAACAATTAAAATTATTTGTTCAAGTAAATATTAAGTAACAACAAAAATAAACAAACTTGAGTCATCTTTTCACGATTAGCTTTCGGGTTGAGTGGAGCTTCTGTTAACAATACTGGATGTTCTTCAGGAGCAACACGAAGTTCATTGTAGAAAGTATGATGCCAGATCTTTTCCATATCATCCCAGTTGGTGACGATGCCGTGTTCAATTGGATATTTCAAAGTCAAAATACCTCTCTTGCTTTGAGCTTCATCACCTACGTATGAGTCTTTTTGACCCATACCAACCATGACACCCTGATGTCTTGGGCGACCAACAATGCTTGGAAAAACGGCTCGTGGTGCATCATCACCAGCAAAGCCAGCTTTGCACATTCCTGATCCATTGTCCACTACTAAAGCAGCAACTTCCTCGTCGCACATTTTGTCCTTTTTTCAATCAAATTGCAAGTAAGAACAGTGTAAGACAAAGAAAGAGATAGAGATAGATAGAGAAAGAGAGAGAGAGAGAATTTGAGAGAGCGACTAGCAACTCAGCAAATGCCAGTGAAACTAGCTTCAACTAACGATTGTTGGTCAATTTATACCCAACGCCAACTGGATGGCAATTCTAGGAATTCAGTATCTATGCCAACGCAGCAGCTGTGCACACAGCCGCTTATTCTTGTTTTTCTTCTGCTCATTTGTGAAGCATTTCCAGGAATTGCCGTTCGCTAGCATGTCGGCGCACCGGCTAATTTTAGCGCTTAGCGCCGGCGTCCATCGAACAGTATGACACTAATATTTTCAAAATGAACAGCTTTGCTCGCATTAGTTTAACACATGCTTAGCCGATCATTCCCACTTTTGCCTTTGGCAATTTTACACATGCTAATAATAGCAGTAGTCGGTTCATAAATTTCAACATTTCCATAACAACACTTCGCATGTTATATGCGCTATAAAATAGAAATCACTTATAAGTAGCACATAATTGTCATCATGTATATATATATATTTTTTAATCATTTTTTTAAAATTTGTTCTTTTATTTTTAACATTGAATTCTAGAACATTCTTTTCTTTTTAAAGTATAAAAAGTACAAATAAACACGCACACACACACACACATGCACATGTTTCTTTCTTTCAATTACAATTAAAAATCCATTATTTTTAAATATGTAACAATTAACATTACGTTTCATATTTTGTCTTGTTACATGTGCAATTTGTTATGTTTTTAAAATTAGCTACTTTTTATTTAATCACATAATAATATTACTATTTTAAAAATTAAAAATTCACTTTATGTTGTATTCATAAATTGAACGGTGTAAAAAAAAATTTTTTCTTTAAGATGAACAATTCTTATTTACAAAATTAATTACATTTATAAAATGTTATTAATTGTAATGGGACTTCATAATAATTTGTGATGCATGAATAAGCATTAAAGAAATAAAAGTTCATCCAATGAATGTTGTTCAATTACTGCTTGACCGTTAGTTTTTGAATGTGAAAAAAATCTAAAAAATGTCATTTGAAAAAATTTTTGAAATTTGTGTAAAGAATTGTTTAATCAATAAAAAGTAGTGTAATTTGCATGTCTATTAAGAACAAAATGTAGGAAAGGTATAAGAAAGCAATTGAACGCTACACTTCAAAAGCGTCTCCATCAAGCGTATCTAACTTTGCTCAGCTAACAGCAATACGAAACATTTGTTGCAATTTTCGTGCAAAGAAGCTACTAAACACTTTCAACATATGGCAAAACACTGGCGCACATTTATAATTGGATCCTTTGAATACTAATAAATACTTCTAAAGCATGCTAACTTCTTGGCATGCAGCATCTACGATTGAAACTAAGAAATCATTGAACACAATACAACTCAAGCGTCGGCTTATTTTTCAAATCATATGCATAACAAATGATATATAATGTTCAACTTATGAACAGATTGTTATTCACTTTTATGCTAGCGTTGTGCAAAATGTGCAACATTTGACCACTGAGCGGCTTACTTTTATCAAAATGCAACTGCAACTGATTCATCCACATCAACGCACTGATACAAATCAGTGAATAATTTATTTCACATGCGTTTGTTGAATCTTATTGTGTATTCTTGTTTGTGTAGAAAATATTACAATTTTTCTTGAAAATCATTATTAAACAATTAAATACATTTCTTTTAATATAATAACAGTTTTTAAGCATGCAATATGTTTGTTCAACGGTTTTAAAAGTAGTAAAATAATGACAAAACTAAAAAAAAAATATGCAGAATAAATTAGTGTAATATTTTTTACTCATAAAATGACGGTAATAATAGTACTTAAATGAGTCAACTTATATGTGTATCAAATAATTTAATACTGATCGTTGGTTACAAGCAAACCAGAGAAAAACAATTCACCATTTGAATAATAAAGCTTTTCACTTTGATAAAAGTAAATATTGCTTGCACTCCCAGTAAACACTACCAAAGTATGAAATTTAAATTGGACACTATTTGCATAAAACTTGTACCTAATTGACCGCCTTGTAAATACAGTCTGTAGGACATTCTAGATGTTAAACTGGAAAGCTAAAGTGTGGTCACAAATTAATCATTACTCTCAAAAGTACTTGATGTTGTTTTCAGCTTCAGTTGAAGCTCAAAATTCAAAATTTGTATATCTCAAACTTCGATCAATATCAACTATTTTAACATTATTTTAATAAATAAAATTACTCCGCAATAAAATCTCAAATATTATAACTGCGGCTTTTTCTAAAATAAATATTTCACTCTCTCAACACATTAGTGCTTTAGTGAAGTTTTAAGTTAGAGATTATGATTTATTAACTAACATTCATTGTGACATAATTTCCAGCTAACAAGTTATTGCAAATGAATCGCTTTGCATTAATTTTAATTTCTCAAAATACTGAACATTCTGTGCCTCTGGTGTAAAAATAATCACAATATAATAAAATTAATACCTACTTAAACGTTTTCATGAATAGAACAAAACATGAACAATTAATGTGTGGATTGAATGTAATTCTTTTTGGTTAATGCAAAACATTGCTTCCTGTCTGAGCTATCATTTACTGAATTGACTTACTGAGTAGTTACTACTGAATTGTGGTGTCAAAATTTAACTTATAAAACCGTTTCATCTTCTTCAATTTGAATTCATCAAAAAATTACTCTTCGCTTTATATTTCTGTACACTGCCAAACTGTTTGCCACTCATGAACAAGAAAAGCACCTTTTTTCTTCACAAAATCATACTGTGAAAAATGCAGCTAAATATTTCCCTTTTTGCATAATGCGAATAATATAATGAATTCACATTTTTCAACATATAATCTCTCTTCTACCAGTTTACTGCAGCTCATGTTTACACGCATAAAGCTGAAATTATTATCGCCGTTTAGCAAACAAAAACATAACAAACATGAATCAAACACCGTTATCCAAGTGCCATAAAAAAAAATTAAAATTAAAATGGCACCATCAGCAATACGTGCAAAGCAAATACGCAGTTTTATTCACTGTTGTTCCAAGCCAGAAAACACAGCCCTTGTATTATTAACTCGAATCCTCTTCATCCTCGTATTCGGTGAATTCAGACTCGTCCAATTGTTCATCGTCTGTTTTCTCTTCCGAGAAATCCCACTGTGGATGCGTAAGAATTTCACAAGCTTCGTGCACTTTGAACTTAAAAAAATATGATTTTTTAATACCATTCAATCACAGTTCACTGGCTATACAATATGCTTACTTTCACATCTTTAAATTGACAAAAATCCACATACGAGTCTGAACGCAGACACACTTGAAAAACATACTGACCCGGCTTAATTGGAGCCGGAAATTTGATCTCTATCTATATATATATATATATATAAAAGGTCTGTATGCACTTTTGCTGAAAAATAATATTCACAAAAAACCGTGAAAACAAACCTCCTCTTCATTGACTAAAGTGGTGACGTGAATCGGAGGAGCAACAAGGAGACGCCTTTTACGATCACAAACAAATATCCACCACCATTCAAATTTCTCCTCACAAAAATACGGACAATGCACTGGATGTGTGATGCTCGACTTTGTTTCCAAAATTGCCCTCTCTTTTTTCAGATCCGGATCGTTGAGCAGATATTCTTCATCTTCACTACCATCACCACTGTCCTGTTGTACAAAAAAATTGAAATAATATTTTGTTTTGAAAATTCTAATCAAACATATCAAAAGTTATACATCTCTTCCTCTTGTAGTATTTATCAAAACGAACATCTTAAACAGGAATATACATATATATGAATTATGGATTATAGTTTCGCAATATATTTAAAAAATTACACCATCAAAACACTAACATCTCTTTTTATGATCACATTGTGAATATTTTTAAATTAAAATTATAAGCTATATCAATTAATTGGTGCATTATATTTGAAGCAATACTTTTTAAAATGCTAATCTCATATCACATAATTGAAAACGAAAATTAACAATCTTCCTGAAGCGTCTGTTTAAAGACAATAAAATTAACACAAATATAATCGACAAAAAATGTTACTTTAGCATTATCCGGTTTGTTCATCGAATCATCACTGTCGTTTCCAGAGCCTTCTACATCTACATCAGCTTCATCTGGTTGTTTCTCCTACAAACAACATTATAAAAAACCAAATGTTCACCAATAAAATAAAAAATACCAATCTTACAGGGACAGTTTTAGCTGGTTCAACAGTCTTTGGCAAAGGCTTTTTAATTGCCGGCTTCCGTTTGTTATTATTGGCGCATTTGGGCATATATTTCTTCTTCTTCTTTTTCACCTTTTCCCAAACTTTGCGCTTGTTCGTTGCTTCTTTTCCATCTACCAACGAACCGTTATCTTGTACAGAACTGTATCCATTTGAATCTTTTTCCGGCTGGAACCACAAAAAACACATTAAGCAAAAAAAATGAATAAATGGAAATTATCATATTTACATTTGAGGCACCCTCAGAATCTGTAGCAACTGATACAGCCGACGACAGTTCTGCAGATTTCCACTGTTGCTGTTGCGTTGCCCGCTTGCCACAATTGCCAGGCACATCTAGCAATGGAGTTCTGCAAAGCTTCACAACACAGGTCACTAATGCACCGGCGGTAATTGTGTCTTTGTCATCATCGTCACGCACTGAAATAATAAAAATTAATTTAAAAAAAAAATAATTTCAACATTCGAAACGCAAATAAATATCTATCAAAATGGACAACTGATTCACGTGTTCACATTTTAAAATACTTTCTGATCATATTCACTTACCCACAAACTGGACGCTCATTTCAATGTTCGGCATGCTGCTCAATACGGAAATAACATCCTGATATTGGCGATCTGACAATGCTTTCAACAAACTTCTCCTTTCCACCTCTGGCAGAGCAGCTAGATCAGCACAAGTTCTTATGTTTCGCTGAAAAAATTTTTTTAATCTTCTCCAACTGAATCACTGCTACTTTCCAAAAATTGTCACATTCAGAATCTACATCAGCAAACACTTTTGTATACCTTTTTTGTAATGATGCTTCGGATAATTTCATCTGAAAAATGAGGCAGCTGCATCAGCGGATGTTTGCTTTCCATCACCGCTTGGATGAACATTGGCCCCAGCTTCATGGTGTTGTCCAAACTTTCCAATGTTGGCATTCTTGATACTAAGAATACAAATACAATGCAACTTTTTAATACTGTTTTAAAACGAATTTCCTTAAAATTTTACTTCGGCCCATCAACGCCAAATTAACTAAATGTGCATGCACTTTTATCATTTCCTGAATAAGCAAAATGGACTTTTTTGCTATGTAATTCGCATCTAAAATACTAAATCAGACGCGGATCAAAAAATAATAAACCAAATACAAACCCTGACGAAGGGTTTTCGGTGGAAGAGGTATTCGCTTCAGCTGGGCATAGATCAACGCTCTCGCTTTAACACTATATGGAAAACAAAATGGTCGTTCTTTCTTTGTTTCGCCAAGATTTGGTAAAAGTTTTATCAGCTGAAATCAAAGAAAAAATACATATTGTGAAATAAAACTCAATTTTGCTTATAAAATTCAACGTTTTTCCCGTACATTTGGAACTTCAACATCGTCGCTGGGTCTTTCGATGATTTCACTGTTGCACACTTTGAAAAATTCATAAGATCCGGACAAAATAGTCAACAGACCTAAACAATTATATTCTCCTATTAAACAATTTTTTAAAAATCACTTTTCAAACCAAACGCACGTTTCGGTACAAGATTTGGTGTTCTGTGAAACATGTACTTGTACATCTGCCTAGTATCAAGTAAAACACAATCGGCACTGTATTTAATAGATCGGAACCACCAAGACCCCTGCAAATAAATCATTTAATTGAAATTTCACTTCATTTTTGTGGAAATGATGACATACCACCACCACTGGAAGCACAATCATGAACAAAAGAGCATAAATGCCAAGAACCCAAATGGCATATTCTTTGCTGATCAACCATGACGGAAGGGCTATACCGAAACGTAGCGCTAAAATAACAAAATTGACAAATACGCAACTTCCAATTTTAATCTTATAAAAACTCATAAATACCTCCAGGTCCATCAGGATTACCATATTCTTCATAATTCCGCCTTGTATCTTCATCAGTCAATCTAAAGTTTACGTAAAAACATGTTATTTAATGTATAATATGTTTATGTAACAATTAACTTGAAAATTCAATTTTTATATTTTTAATATTCTTTCTATATATTCATTTAAATAATTTAGATTTAAGATGCATCAATACTTATGAAACATGTACGTCATAATTTCACTGCTTTTCAATAAAAAATAAACTGCATGCTCATCAAAGCAAAAAATAGAACGTTTCTCATTATAAAATTAACGAATCTAAAGTAATATTCTAAAAATTCATTTCTCTGTAAATCTGGCTTCAAAATTTACATTGCGCAAAAATAAATCTCTAAATTCATCTAAAAATTGCAGTAATAAGACGTAATTAAACAGAACTGTTGTAACAGTTGTCATACTGTAAATACTGCTTTGCCACTTTCTGCATTTCATATTTTTATCGTTGCTTTTATTACTACAAATAAACTTGACCATGTGTTTAAAAACTGAAAAGCATCCAAGTCAACCGTCAAAAATGCTTTTGCGTACTGTAAACCAATAAATGTCACCCGCAATAATGAATTACACTATGACAATTTTATCTGAACGTTTTGCACCTAATACAAAAGTAATTATTTTAAACAACGTATCATTTCATACAATTATGCTATTAAACTATTTTCGGCACTGCTCTGCTTGATGGAAAGTTGTGCATGTTAATAAAAGCATCAAAGTTTAAAATATTTCTCAATATGTGACCTATTTAAAAATGCAATAAACGCGTAAAACGATCACATAAAGTAAATATATAAACATATTCAAAAGCTAAAATTTCAATAAATACGAAAAAAAATTAATGCTATGAAATATTTGTATTATAAAGTAAGCTGTTGAAAAACCAATTAATAAACTATAACTGTTACCAAAATATAAAGCAAGACCAGCAAAGTCCTTAGCGCAACCCCAAAATAAAAAGAAAAAATAACTAAAAATGGATAAAGTAAAACAAAAATCCAGCAAACTGCATTTAGTTTAAAATTTAAAAAGCTACCAAAAAAGAATAGATAAAAAATAAAACATTACGCTTGATATGCTTTCGCAATTGCCACAAAAACTTTTGAATCTCCCCCTCTATCAGGATGGTGTTCCATACTTAATTTTCGGTACTGCTTTTTGATTTCTGCTAGAGTTGCGCTCTAAAAAAGTGCAAATAAAACAGGTATTCAATAAATAAACAAAAAGATCAAATACAGAGTCCAGGTTTAATATGGCATAAGGGTCATATTCAGCGCC
Source organism: Trichinella pseudospiralis (assembly GCA_001447645.1). Lineage (NCBI taxonomy): Eukaryota > Metazoa > Nematoda > Enoplea > Trichinellida > Trichinellidae > Trichinella > Trichinella pseudospiralis. The sequence continues at coordinate 349,146 of JYDV01000012.1, forward strand.
TTCAATTTCAATATTCACAGCTTTGTATATAATGCAGATTAATCCTACCCATCCAACAAGCAAATGAAACTTTCTATAAAACAAAAATTGAAACACGTTATAATTTAATGAAGTTAGCATTGACATTACATGATTTTTCTCTTCAAATTTTTGTATGGTTCCTTTGAGCGACGTGCAGCTTCCTTTTGAATACATGGCTCACATCGACACCGCTTAACATCAGAATTACGCTCTAAAATACAGTTATGTCGCATTAAAAGTATTTAAACAATAAGAAATACCTCGTTCTTTTTCTCGTGGCCAAAAATAATATGTTAAAGGCAAAAGTACAAACGCATAAAATGAAGCCAAAAAGTAGTAAAATGTGCTACCACGTTCATCGTATTCAAATTGCTGCCCAGGCATCTAAAATTAAAACGTAAACATTCACTGAAATATTACACTAACAAAAATACATTAGGTATGCCAAATACAAGGAAAAACTAGCTTACATTTTCATCAAAACAAATAACTGACAACTAATTATAAAAATACGTATAAGTAATAATTTTGTTATTTGAAACTTAAATATTATAAAAACAAACAATAAAATAAGAAGATGTAAAACATTTCAATATTTAATGAATGACAAGCTATAACATTTACAAAACTATTAAATTGTTGTCAATGTAAGAATGAGCAGACCATAATAAAAATCAGGTACAATTTGGAAATGAAGGTTATGTTCACAAAATTAGAAAAAATATTTAAATAAAATATCTTTTTTATTATAAAAAAAATTAAAACTGCTAATTTAATTGTTATGCAATTTCCCACTTTTATTTTATTTCTGTTATTCATGACAACCATAACTGCTTTTTATTGTGGTAGTTTTATCCCACATACATATTCTTTAAAAATATGTTTAATATAAAATAATAATAATTTTACTTAATATGTTTGTTTTAAATTATGTTTATTAAAGAAAACAATTTTTTTCAAAGTAGTTCTGTATTTTTGGTACTGTAATGCAGCATGAACATGTATAACGCATAAGCTTCTATTAAAAAAAATTTGTTTCAGTTAATCAATATGCATTTTAATTTTTATTTTATGGCTTTCCATTTACATTGTGCATATTAAGTTTACTAAAAAGTCATCTTTAAAGCGTGAATAAAACAAATAAAAGTACATGCCAATATTGTCGTAAATTAAAACAAAGACGCAAATTAAAGTAAAGCAGTTATGTTGTAATTGCATTATTTTAAAAAATAAGAAAAAATTGCGATTTTATTGAATGTAAAAAATTAAGTTTATTCTATAAAAATAGTGCATTTAATTATAATAAATATTTTACATTAAAAATACTTTTAAAAAAATTTTTTTCATTTTATTCAATTTGGTTGTCATTACTTTTTTATTTTACTAGTAGTACAAAGCAAAACTACATGAACTGTTTCAACTTGATTTTACTTTACTGTACTTTTTAAAATCACTTCTTTATTACATGTTTTGTAAATTATCATTTGTTGTTGTTGTATTCAAATCTTGAATACTACATATAAAACTAATTTTAAAATAATGAAATTATACATTGGTAACAAAGTTCCAGATTTGACGTGCTGCATTCCAGAAGCCCAAATAAATATGTTTACTCTACTCTAATAACTTATAACATCTAACATAGCTAGCACTTATAAAATATAAAAAATCGCATTCCTATTAAAAATCAAATTCATATACTGTAAGTAACTAAACGTAGTTACTTCTTCCATGTTCTTAGGGCGGATGTGGATTCGGAACTTTTCCTGGCCAAGATTCTATAGGATACTTTTTCTTTTTCTCCTTCTCTCGACCGGATGACAAATCGCGTGCCGATTTAGACGTCTCAGCAATACCCTGTTCAGTTTTCGAATCACGTTTTGGATCAGGCAGAGTTCGTTCGTAAAGTTCCACTTCTGGAGCTAAGTTAATGCGCAAAGGATGTTTAGATCTGCTCACACTTGAACCACTCTCTCTGTTGGCTGCCTGCATTATTTTCTTAACTGATTCTACATTCTTTTCCAACGTTGTTTCAGCTTCTTCTACCATATGCTGCTTCTTCTTCGGTATAACAGCAGTTTGAACTAAGTTTCGGAAACGGCCCACTGTTGGATCAACATCTTCTGGGTTGATAATCTCCTCTTCATCTACAAAAGAAACGCATTTCGCCTTACGTTTACGATTCAGCGGCTTCGGTGCGTCTTCCATTATGATTGGCAGTTGCCTATTCAGCGCAGTATTATATTCAGTGAGAGCATCCAGGACCGATTCATTGTTACTGGATTCGTTTGCACCAATATCCATGGGCTCACCAAACGATTGAGAACCTTTTTCAAATTTCTCTGAAGGAGGACGTAGACAGTACGTACGTGTTGAAGCGCCAAAACGAAATTCTTGGTTAAATTCCACATTTTGTGGTTGAAACGGCGACAAGCGTACTTTCCCAATAAATGTCCCATGAGAACTACCCAGATCGACGAGAAACCCACGCTTCAACACACTGTGGTACATAACTACAGCATGGATTCGAGAGCAGCTCGCGTGGTCGATTACAATATCACACAGTTGTGGATTTCGACCAAAGTAGTAAGCCTTCTTTTCATCCAACAGTAGCTTCTGAACTACGGTGGAATTCTTCATAACATCCAAATGAGAACCCACCGGAAATTTTTCTGCCCAACCAGGTACTACATATTTTTCCGCGTCCATGTCCGTCTCCATTTTGGGCACTGATTGAGGCATGCATATACAGTAAGAATTAATGATGCAAAGGTGGTTTAAGATATCGTCATCTAAGTTACTCTCATAATTGTTAAAATGTAAAAAAATGTTGTCCTTTATAATTTTATAGTTTTTTGGCTACTAATTTTATGCTATTTTGTGTTGTATTATTTTACTTTTTGAATGGTTAGCTTAGTATTTAAATGCTGTTTGATTTTTAACTGTAACAGTGATTGTTTACAGTGAAAACTGTATACTTTATGCATGTTGCTAAGCTTAGTGTTGTTTGATTGAAAATTTTATTTTTGTATAAATTTTTTAAATTTTTTCTAAATTTTCTGCATGTGTAAATTATTTATCAGCGAAGCTTCCATTTGTTATTACAGTGAAAAATTTTGAATTGCCTGTTTTTCAAAATCTTTTTTGTTGACCGTTAACTTATCATTTTTTCATTTGTATTTAAATTGGTCAAAGTTTTATTTAATTTTTTAACACATGTTATCACACTTTAACAATGAACGTGTTGAAATGTTGGTTTTATAAAACGCGCTCAAATGAATACTGTAATGAATGTGTATACTGTGAATACTCAAATATTTTTTAATTCAGTTTATTTATATTTATATTTTTTACATTCATTTGTATAGTCTGCTCTGGCGGAAGTTTGGTTATGTTTTCACGAAAACAACGAAAATCAGACAAATCTGTACTGAATTGAAAAGCAGCTAGTAAGGCTAGTGTTATAAAATATAATTCAAACCTACATTTCCGACTATTTTACGTAAAATGAATGGAATAAATTTGCTTGTACATGTGAAGTTTCAGCTTCTTTCAATATATCTGCATAATTTCTAACTTTGAATATGTGCATGGAAATGCTTGGCAAATTTCATGTGCAGTCAACCAAGTTTGACTTTATTTTCAAAAGTATTTTATTGTTAAGAAACGGAACAATTATAAAGTAATGGAAATGACGAGGCATTGATTCACTGAATTGTTTTATAATTAATTATTTTTAACATTAATTTAAGAAATAAATGTGTATCATACGTTGATGTAATGTTTTTAGTGTGCTATGCAACATTAATAAATTGTTGTCTAGTCTTGTTTTTGAAATTGAAATTTGTGAAAGGTAGCGTAAGCATTGTTTGAAATTTTGACGTTTTACTGTCACCACAAAGTAGTATGATTGTACGAATTTCGCATTATAATAAAAGTGAAATGAAATCCAATGGATATATGCATAATGTTATGATTTCACCACTTAATCGTGTTAATAAAACAGTTTGATGTGTTTATTTTGTAAATTTAAAATGTAAGGTTGAATGAAAATCTTGTTGGCAAAATTATTTTAGTTATACTAAAATTTAGAAAGGAACATATTCAAAACATAATAATGTTTATAATTTAGTAAATCAGAAACTCAGAATCAGTGTGATTGAGAGAATGCTTGCTGAAGACTAGAATTTTTCGTGAAATGAATAACAGTGTTTACGATCTGAAGAATATAACAGAACTGATAAGAAGCAGTATGCTGTTTACAGGAGTAAGTTAAGATAGTTTTTTACGAACTTTCAGTATGAGAAAGTGCTTTGCAGCGTTCATCATTGCAGCTATGGAAACAATTGCACTTTCAGTTACGACTGGGGAGAAGCATATTGTGAACAAGTCTGAAAACTGTTCTTGAAAAATAATCAAAGATCAGTTGCGCATGATGATGAAATCTCATCACTGGATGGATGGACTGAACAACAGGCAGCTGATTTCTGCTCTTCAACTTGTTGTGGCGGTTTAGTTTTCTTGGTACGCCCTTTTACCTCATATTTCTATGGCAATGGGAGTAAATGATTCTGGACATCAACGTACATTTCACCAAGGTAAGGCAACATGTCAAAAGTAAGCTTAGCTGATCTCTCTAGTTATCAACTCTAGCTATCATCTGTTTTTCTAATACTCTGAAGTTTTACGGCCATTGTAAGCAGTTTTGATCTGTCATTACTAAGAAGCGTCGGTATATGGCAGCAAGTCTGAATATCATATCAGGCATACCTCTCATCCAGCAGCGCAAGAAGTTAGTAAAATACTCATACGTGATTTTTTCATGTTTTCTTGATCAGACAACGCTCATTCTTGCATCTGTGTCGATAAGAATTCACAATTACATCATCAAGTCAGAATTTGGGTGAGGATAAGCTTGTAAATTGCTAATAAACTTTAACAAACGCTGACCACCTCGAATTCAACTACCTGCTGCGTACACAATTGCCAAAATAAAGAAATGTAGTGTAGTGCAGAAATAAAAGTTTTGACGCATCACACTCCATCCAAAATACGGCGACCGCTAAAAAAGTAGCAGTTGCTTATTTGTCTTTTAAAAATGAAAATGAAAAAATCAAAATACCTGCATGTGATTTATATCTTACTGTAACTCACGTAAAATTAATAAATAGTTAAAAAATTTAGATATATTTTTAAAAAAATATTTAGATATATAAAAAATTTTTTTATAAATTAATGACACATGAATTTATTAAAAAATAATGAAAAACATTTTATAAAAGGTTAGTCAACGTAAGCAATCAAACACTTTAATTTGATTGGTGCATTAATGAAAAGCAGGCTCAAATTTATACAGTTTTGATGTCAGTTAGAAGTTTAATGACGTTTTGTCAGTTCGATACCTTTATTGTTAGAGAGACACGGTCATTTAAAGTCTCGATTTAGTGACGCACGAAGTAAGCAAGATACAAAGAAGATTTTCAGCAACCTTTAAAGCATCAGGTAAATACATTATTGTTTCGCTACTGACAATTACCGTTTTTTTAAATTCTTTTATAAACTGTTTTCGCACTTGTTTCATAATTTTTAATAAATTTGCGGCATATTTATTTACCATTGTACGATTCACAAATAAGATAATTTTTTGCATTATTAAAAAATGTACTCCTTCATTTAGTCAATCTGTTTTCTACGATACATATAATGTGTGAATATGATTTGCAGATTGTTTTTGTGTGAAGTTGAATTTAATGCTATCCGATTGCGGTGATCACTTGATTATAGAAATTAATCACATTCTTATTATACTGTTTTAGTTTTTATTGTTTTTCTAAATTAAAATGCACCTATATTAAGAGTACATTAATGATTAGAGAATTACAATTTCAAAAGATACTACTTTTAACAAAGTTCAATTTCAAAGCGTTATTAAAAATTATTTAGTTTATTTTGTCAAATAAATCCAGTGTTGTATCGGTATTTTATGGATGCAATGTTTGAATGTCGATACTGCCAAAAGCCCTACAAGAACGTAGGGGCGTTGTACAATCACGAAAAAATTCATGAAATGTATGGAATCTATACAAAAATAGGAAGTAGACATAAGAATGGAAAATATCAGAAAATTCAACAAGCAGATTTGTAAGTATATTTATAAATTTTAAAAATTATGGAAAGAAATTTATGAAGTTAACATAATTTTGACATTAGAACCACAGCCTTGGTCATGAACAACAGAAACGAGATTTCTAATGAAAATACGTAAGTATGTGAAAAAGTAATTAAAAGGCAATAAAAAATGGCATATTTAAGCAGAACAAATGGTGAAATGGTGGCTACTAGCTTTGGTAACGTTGTTAATAATGGAATCTATCAGAATTGCCAAAAAGCAAATCAACTAACAGTTCGAGGTAATGCTGAAATGATGCCAGAATCAAACATCCCTCATCCTCCAAAAATTCGAAAAATAAATTTGTAAGTATATATAAACGTTGAAAATTGAAAATATAAATTTATGAAATGCACAACATTTTCAAATTAGTATTCCAACACTGAGGTCTTACTACGGATCAAATGCACGTGGTGCAAACACGTAAGTCAATTAAAATTGTATTTAAAGGAAGTAAAAATGACACATTTTAGCTACACAAGTAATCAGATGGTGTACAATAACTTTGGTAACGTCCCTGATAATCGAAACTATCAATCTAATCAAGTAGGAAATCCAATGGTTAACAAAGATGTTGGTAGAGTGAATGGCAGATTCAATTTTATAACTGCAGGTCAAATGGAAAATAGAAATTTGTAAGTATAAGTAAATTTAAAGCAATTTTAATATACATTCCTCAAATACACAAAATTTTGTTAATAGAATGCCAACTTCAAGCAACTATTACAACACCAATACATACGGTGCAAACACGTAAGTATATTAATATTTTATTGAAAGGTAATAAAAAATGACACACTTAAGCTACACAAATTATAAAATGCCGAACGCTAACTCTGGTAACGCAGCTGCCACTGAAATCTATCAGTATTGTCAAGGAATAAATAGAGGTGATCCTTTGATGAGTACAAAATCGAACATTTTGCAACCAAGCAAAATTCAAGAAACAAATTTGTAAGTATATATGGATCTTTAAAATTGCGAATATACATTTATTAAATGGGCAACATCTTGAAATTAGAATGGAACATTCATTGAGGTGGAATGGCAACAAAGCTGCATGTGGAGAGACGTAAGTTTGCATGAAATTTTTTGAAAATTAATGATGCAGTTTTAAATTATTCATTGAAAATAAAATTGAATTAATTTGAAAGCTAATAAAAAATTACATATTGAAGGTATGCAACTTATAAAATGGGAAACAGTACTGATAGTAACGCTGTTGTTAATGAAAATTATGGACTGCGCATGTATTTATATATTATATTTATGGTTTGTTTTGGAAAATAATTATACTTTTAAAATATTTTCAGGAATTGGGATGCCAACTATGCTTCAAACGTATGCAGTGCAATGAATTCTTCGACTAAACTATCCAGTCCTATAGGTATGGTATTTACTGGTAATTATTGAGTTATATTTATAGCATTTAAGAAAGCTACAATGCAGAAAACATTAATGCACCTTTGCAATCATATGAAAATTGCGAAACGTTTTCTCGAGTACCGTATCAAGAACTTTCAAGCAATGATGGATGGATTGCTGCAACTGGAGCCCCGAGTAATGTCATGCCAAGTGCGGTTATGAATGATGAACTTTTAAATAAATTAAAACTATTATTTGTAAATTGTTTAGATAATGTCTTTCTGATTAGCAATGATGCAAACTACTATGTCAAGTAAGTATTATCCACATATAGAATGCAAAATAACAAATGTAATATTAATTTTAGTCAAGATGAGACTCAAAACACAAATGAATTTGCGAATCTGAATTATGATTGTTTTGTGAATGATGACAGTAATTTTTAAATTGTTGAGTTAGTTAAATTTTTAATTTATACATTTTTTAGCATCTCAGATTCAATTTCAAAATGCGGTATCACCAAACGTCGGTTTTGCTGGCTCTGAAATTGAATATGGCCAATTAGTTTCTTCTGAGTATCCTATGGGGCAAGTTGTTGGTGACAGTTACGCTATGAATGCAAATATGTATCAGGAAAATTGCTATGCTAACACCGAAGATGTCTTGCAGTATGTTATTGATCTATATACATTTTAACGTTCTTTGTTATAACTTACCGATAAATGTTTGCATAGATGAGCAGGTTTTGCATGATAAATTGTAAGCATTTTTAAATTTAAAAATTTTAAATAATAGTAATTTTAACATGATTTTATATGTAGGGTATTTTTGAGTCTTTAAAACTGCTATTGGTACTGCTTGAATTTTTAGTTTTGATATATGATGAACTTGAACATATTAAAAAAACTGTTTCAAATATTGACTTTGTAGAAATGGAAACGGATGCGTTCAATATGGTGATGGTACTCTCAATTATGCCGCCAATTTTTATTTGGAGGATAAGTATGCATGGAAAATACTTATGAATTTTTCTTTTATTTTTTAAAATGTGCTTTTAAAGGCAAATAGAATGGCAAGCCTCAGCTACTGTTTTGAATCATTTTGATGAAAGTGATGAATCTTGGTATGTAAATTTAAAGTTTATCAATTGCATATGATAAAGCGCACATTTCAGGAATTACTTGATTTATGAGTGTCTTCCTTTTGATACCGTTAACATGCAGTTTGTTGATTGGATTCTAAACGGTAATGAGTTGATTAACGTTTATAGACTGGATTTATCATGTTATTGTGTTATAGAAGATCACGAAAGCAGTTCTATTTTTGCAATAGATTTATAATGGTAAATTTTAAATTATTTCTTGTATTTGATGGAAATGTTTTATAATTCTAATAATTTATATTCATTTTAGATTTTCTGCGTGACGCGGTGTTGGGTTATTTTCCATGATGAGAATTCCATGAATTTTATACAGAATAATTTTTTTAACCCTATGCATGCATTGGTGATGAGAATTTTTTTTTTGATTCGAATGATGAAATCAATTCAGGTTTTTTGAATGGTTGATGGAATAAAATAGTTCTGGGTTTTCAAAATTGTTATGCATATTGTTTCTGTCTGTAAACATGCACAACTCCCAGTAAGTCATTATTAGGCTTTACTGAGGAATCGCCTGTACGGCTGTGTAGTAGCTATGCAGTGATTGTTGATTCAACCAAACAAGCAAGCGAAAGTATTAAATTTGAATGGTGATCGCATTGCATGTCTAATTGTAATCCAACATTGTTGTGAAATAATTCTAACACAATGCACATCACTTTTGTCACTTTTTGAATAATTTTTTTAAAAAATGGAATGAAATTTAATTAAATGTACTAATTACGTAATTATATTTATTAGATAATGTTTAAACTAGGAATCTGATGTTTGAAGCAACGCTTTACAGAGGCTTCAAATGTCCTATTTTTTCTTATCAATGTCTGATGATAATTAACATAACTATTGCGCAGCATAGTGCTATTGCACATGACCAAAGGACATACCTACTGACGTATAGCAGTTATTGAATGATTGAATGTTGAATGATTCAATTTCCATTTGTTTTATAAACGTGAACTTTGATCATGTTTTCACATTTTCATATCGTTCGTTCTTTCAGCTTGTCAGATTAATAATTTTAATAATATTTATTGAAGAAGTTGTCCATTATGCCAAATTGTGGGATTTTATTTGATTTTATTTTATTGATTTTCTTATACCTTCTTTCCGTATGCCATAAATTTATTATAACCATACTAATTATAACAAAAACAAAATTAAATTTGATCATGCATTTGCATGATGATTTGCGCGTTGCTATTGTTTCGTGATGATGCATAATTTTCTAAACAACTTTTATTTAAAACAGTAATTTTTCTTCTTGTTTTTAGAAAGTATTTGTAGAACTTGTCTGCCGTTTGAAAGAATATATAAAACATATTGCTTCTGCAGTCAGCATTTGCTAGCATGCATTCATCATTTTCAACATTCAAACCAGAACACAAAAGTATGCGTTTGGATACTATATTATTTTCAATTATTAACTACATAAAGTTATTTTCATGTTTCTTCTTTAAAAATCCCACTGCTCAATGGTTAAAATAAATAAAAATGTACATTTTGAACTTTATTCTTTCAATAATTGTTCATTGCATTGTTAGATTGTATTCGTAATTTTGATTTTGAGATCATCAATTTAAGAACATTTCTCACCAGCATTGAAGACAACGCCAGATTGGCACGATATTGTAAAAGAGTTGAAAGCAACAGCTCATCCTGTTGATCTGATTAGTGGCAGCAAGCAAAGAGGAAATTTGCCTTTTCACATAGAAAAAACTATTGTCAGCGCTCCTGTGCTATGTCAGACAAGACAGGATTCAATAAATTTAAAAGAAATTTATAATGAAACCAACTGTAAGGTAATAATATTATGATTAAAGTATATATTATAAAACAATATTATCCAATTTATGTTTCTTTTTTGAAATGTGTAGCTTTGCCAAGCATCACAACGCAATACCTTCGATACAACATCATCAAATCAAAATGAAGACAGTTTTCATTGTTCAGAAAAGTGTTTTCACCAGATTAGGGCGAAATTTTCTTCACCGTAAATAATGACAAACATTATATTTCTTAAATTTTAATTGAAATACTTGTAGTTCTATTCATCAAGCATCAAACCGTTCTCCAGCAAGCGCTCTTGTTACAACACCAACGACACCTGCTTCAGCTCCAAAAATACGTCACACTACTTCTGTTGAAAAAGCAAAAGTAAATTGTTAATTCTCTGCTTGAATATTAAACTACAAACTCGTATCATTTTTTTACAAAAATTACAGGTACCGTAAGTGACATTCAGGTAAAAAAATTGAATGTAATTAAAAATTTGGATTAATCGTAATATAAGAATACCTTTTTTACAAAATTTATGCACATCTGTTTATAAACAAATCATAAAGTTTATCATTATGCTTAATACAGAGGGCGAAGTTGTTATTTCTTTTTTATTCAATTAGCATTATTGAATATTAATTTTAAATACTTTAATCTGTTGCAACTGTTTTAGTTAGCATGCTCTGCAACTGGTCAGCTTTCACAGCATCATCAGCTTGCACTTTGTGGTAGTACTACCTAAACAGTCTTCAACAAATTAAGCTAGCTAATAATAAAATTATGTTCAGATTTTGCCAGTGTACAAGAAAAGGCTTTGCAGCAGCTTCTTCAAATTGTAGAAATTCCAGTAGTTGACGGCATTCTTATTCCTGATTGTTCATTGTTGGATGAAAGTTGTCATGAAGAAAAAAACTTCTTCAAGCGTTACATGCCATTTTCTGAAAGAAAGAAGTCGAAAGATTTTTTTAAAATGAATTCATTTTCTTCTTGGTAAGCGTATATACATTATTAGCAAGCAATTTTGTTTTAGAAATAATTGAATTTTAAAACTGTATTCAAGAATATAAAAAAACTTTTTAAACGAATGATAATAAATTTGATAAAATTACATCCCATGACAAAATCTGACAATACAATGTTTGCGTAACATAGCAAGAAATGCACAACAGCAGCAAAATGCATGCAGTATAGCTTTGATTGTGGTGCTTGTTCTGTTGTTGCACGTTTTATTTTCATTTCAGGGCAACAATGACTCGAGATATTCAGTTTCAAGATATCTGGCTAAATCTTGCTGTAAAATGCTTGCCGGAATTTGATTTGTCAAATTTTAAAGATATATTAAATAAGTCAGATCTTCACAGTCAACGTATTTACATATATGACAAAGTGCGACACTATTTCAAGAAGCATGCAAAGGATCACATACTGCTCCCGGCAGAATACGAAGATATTGTTCTGCAAATATCATCTATTGTTTCAAAAGGACAAGATTTTCTCGGCAAAGCTCTTAAAGCAACTCAACTCATGTTTACCCTGCTTCCGGCCGAACGGCGCAAGTTACCATTCAGATTGTTGGAATTTCTGGCGCATGTATGCAACAGTGAAAATGTGTCGCTGAATTCCAAAGAGTCAAATGAGAATCAAATGTTGAACGATTTTAAAGATTCATTTTTCAAATGTACTGCTAAAAATCAAGACAAAACGATTCTTTGGATACGATTCGCAGTCGAAAACTGGAAATCAATATGCGAATATCCGAACAGATTTGAAAATGAATTTCTAGAAAACTGCTGGTCAAATAATAATAAAGAAGTCTACTGCAGCCAGATAACAAAAAATCAATATCAAGCAGAAAAATGCTACTACTCGGCAACGGAATTGGTGAAAATGATACCATCTATCATGACTGATGACAGTTTAACTAGCGAAGAAAAGTTGACTTTTCTGACCAAATTCAAAAAAGAATATCCAGAACTTTACAATGCTAATTTTCATTATTTGAACTACAAGCCCTGAGTAGCGAACTTTTGAGAAGAAATGATTGTTCACATGTTCTGAATTTATAATTTAGAAAATTCAGTTTTCTTCATAAATCATATACCTATTATGAACAATTTTTACCAGTAAACGTTTTAAAATTTTGCTTTTCATCAGGGCAAACGATCAAGCGGGAAAACATTTAAAACCTGATCAACAATAAAATCTTTCTGTAGGTCGAGAAGCGTAAGCGGGAAAGCATGCAGAATTGGTCGGACGAGAGAGAGAGAGAGAGAGAGAGAGAGAGAGAGAGAGAGAGAACAGCGGATAGTGACTTTCTTTTTTTTTTATAGCTTACCTCAGTTTGTATACAGCTGCTGTTGCCCATGTACATATGCAATGGAATGACGGAGGCACCGAAGAGCGCTGCACAACGTATTCGGCTAGAAAATGCTTCATCATTGTCAGAAGTATATTTTTTGATCGTTTCTGTTGTCACTGACCATACTTTTTCATAATCAAATCGTTTATAATTTTTGCAAATGTACTTCAAAGCTGAAACAATAACTAACTCACCGTTCTTATATTACAATGTGAATAATAATTTCATTTATCATTTCAATTGTTCGTATTAAGCAATTGAACAACAAAATTAGTTCTGGAAATTTATGCACAGAATATGTTTACTTCAACAATACACAAAACATAAGCTTCACAGAGAATGAGAGAAGAAAAAAAGTCTAAATACGTCTAAGTTGAGAGATGTTGGTTCGGGTAACGAAATAAATCTATCTAATGCAATTGGACTTCAATAACAGGAATGCTAAACATTGAATAATAATATTATTATTATTATTCTACGTGTGAGAAATTGTTATTTAAAATTAGCATCTTAAAAATAAATTACATCACGGCGTAATTTTTAGGGTAATGTAAAAAGCGTATTTTCCATATTTTTTGACATTTTGAAAAAAATTTGTTCCACTGTTCAACGTCACCTGTGCTTCTTGGATTGAAAAAAAAAAGTTCACTTCAACGTGTCGACCATTTGGAAAGATTCATTGATGGCAGAGATGAGCAAGAAACAGCTTCTGATTCTTTCATTACTGTAAAAGCATCTTTCGGTACTTTGCTGATACCTTTCATATTATCACAAAGCAATTTCGACATGGACACTTTTTCAATCTCTGCCAACTGGTCTGGTCTAAAGATCTCTGGATTCTGATAAAAGAATCTAAAATAAACAAACAATTCTTTTAAACTACATTATTTTTTATAATACAATAATAATAATAATAATAATAATAACAAACCTATCACCGTCACGTAAACGACGGAATTGCTCAGCAATGAGACAAGCAAAAGTTGGACCAACCAGGCCATCAATTACAGGATCTTCCAGTAAACCACCGACGTACAAATCAATGTGATCTGAACACATTTTTGAAAATAATTTCACGACTGATTAAATCAAATCATAAACTGAATCGACCTGTTTGCTTGTAGGTTTGGTGAAGATTGTTTCTCAAGTTTGGATCGAGAATTTCGTTGCTAAGATCGTCAAATGTTCGGGCTTTTTTCAAACCGCAAAATTCTCTGTATTTGTTGTAAGAAGGAAGACCATGGTCACGACCACGTTGTACATTCGTCGACGCCAGATCTGTACTGCCGAACATATTTTCCGTCACTGACGTTGTTACCCTTTGTGGTCTTTTCACTTCCATGATCAAGTGGCCTCGCATCACCGGTTCAATACCACCTTCAAACAGTAATCTAGCAGGTCGCAGAACCCCCTGATCAAATCTAAAAATTTCAACACATGAAGAAAAGAAAACTAATCACAAATGAATCAAATTGCACTGAATTCACCTTATTTTGCCATTTGGCACTGATTTTCCATGCTCATCGGCTCGTTCGTAGAATTCAGTTATCATAGCATGACCAAATCGCATTGCGGCAGTTGTAAATTCATTTATAATTGATGGATTGACGTTCGGATTATATCCAGTGTAGTTGCCCATCAAAGAATTGTATCTTATACCAAGAATTTTTGGCAAATATTCTTTGTAAGTAATTGCTTGAATAATAGCTCCTACAATTTTCCTTGTCTCTTGGAAAATACGTTCCGCACTCCAAGTTGGATTCAGTGTGAGAAGCTGTTGAGCAATTCGGTTGTGTTCACGCAAGAAAACAGTGTGAACACCAATGAGAGAAAGGAAAAGGGTCCCTCGGTTATCACCAACGTCTAAGTTAGCATTGCAGTTGTTCGGCCCGAAGCATGTATGCGGATTGAACGGTGGCATGACGTGGTTGTTGAAGAAAGTGAAACGCATCATACCCGTCTTGGAATCTTTGAGACGCAGTGAATCTGGCAAACTGCTCGAGTAAATAGCTGAACCATCCAAAAATGCCGTATTTTCATTCACTTGTTCCCGTTTAGATTGTGCACCTAAACTGTGCTGTGAAAGCAACTTGGACAAATCAACCAAATGCTATAATACAATTACCAGTTCCACATAGAGGACTTGATCTGGTGAAAAATAGACAACACGGTGGTCGAACACATCCAAATCTTGGGTCGATTGTTTCAACTTTTATTGGGAAGCATCTGCCTGGTATATCTGTACAAGAGCCACATCGATCTGCTGGAAGCAGAGATGTTCTACTGATGTCGTGAACAATGAACTGTCCAAATGGCATCAAAAGCATATTGCCTTTGCTACTAGTGACGAGTTGTGGAGAGCTCAGCAAGAAACGCGTCGCTTCTCTAGCACTTGGACGGCTTCCTGGTCGAGTAGCTGAAACAAGGTTTAACCAATTTATGTTGCTGTGAGTAAGCTTTAGCAACAGTTCCTATTCATCAATATTGATAGAATATTTAAGATCTTTTAGTAGAGAAGTTCAAATTGTTTACCCAAACAATTATATCAAGCAATTCAAGGATAAAATAAAATAACAGTCAAAACGAATAACGACACAGCTAGTATTGTACTTACAGATTGGTGTTCCAATTCCATCTTCATAAACAGCTGGCAGAATACGATTGAAAGTTGTTCCCGCGGCACCAACTAAAGGATTTCTCAAATTGTTGCAGGTTCCATCTAATGTTCGATACATTGCATGGAAGCACAAGTTGCGATTGCAGTCGCTGCTGTCCTGCTCCCGGAAACATCCCATCATCTGATTGTTCGTCACCATATCCCTTGCGGACAAAAGACGACGACTTGTCGCATCTAGAAATTAGCATATAATCGCGAGTGGGATATTTATTTTAGTTTTTATTCTTCTTTTGCAAAAGTCCCTCAACAGACCTTCAAATACAACAATTGCGCCATTGCGTGCCATTTCCTGAAACCGTTCAGAGCCATTTAAGCGTAGCATTTCAGCACAGAACAGAGGATCATGTCCTCGACGAAGCATCTGCCGCGGTGGAGCTGCAGTTTGTTTCTTGGTCGTCGATACTGATGGTTGTGAAACTTTTTTTGCTTTTGCTAAAATTGCATCATATTTTTTTTAAATATTTTTCTATTTCGACAATAAAAAGAAATAGCATAGATTTGTGTTATTAAAGAATCGTGATATCAACACGTCATAATTAACAAAAGTCATCAATGTATTTATTGGTGCAATTTGCAAGCTTTTAAGAATTAGGTTATCAATGTGAAATGTCCGTTGAGCTTTGTCAAAAATTGTCAAAATCAAAATGTGATTCAGTTTGCTATTTTAATATTATATATAGTTGCAACGTTGAAAGCAAAACTAGCACTGGAAGAAACATTAAAAATTAATAAATAAATGTGAAAAACTGCAAGTTAGTGAACTGTGACATAACCTGGAGCTGCTGAGTGTTATTGCAAAATTATCGTTTCAATTAAACCCTGATGAACGAGTAAAAATGTGTTACAATGAAGAGAAAGCATTTTGCCATAAAATTGATATAATTCGACAAGATACGCATCCAGAAAAGTTGTACTTGTATTCTAAACAGACCGTATATTTGATTTTAAAATTTCGAAATGATGCGTAAAAATAAGAATGTCCTGCAAAGTAGTCCTATATTTTGTCATTATGACGATGCACTCCTTGAACTCTTGCACCTAATAATATTTTACTATTTCCTAAAATATTTTCAAAATGGGTCATCAGTAAAGAAATGAAGCAGAGTTATGTCAGATTATGCTGCAAAAATAATTCACCAACCAACGCATGAATAGCAGCAACGTTGAAAATATTTTCCACAAAATGAGCAAATTGCATTTTGTGCAACCAAAAATATGAATGAACGCCAATCAATCAGACTGACAACAAATTTTAAAGACAAAATTTATCTATAATTTTATTGCATGCATTGCGTAGCATCATTTCTGCTACAAGCATTTCTGATGCAATAAAAATAAATGGATTAAAAAAAGAGATACTTTTATAGAAAACAAGTTTTACATGCATCGTTTATAAATATGAGCAACAATTTATTAAGCAACTTTTCCAAAGTGATGAAACCAATTGAATGCTTTCAGTAATGTTGGATTATTTTTATCGACGATCAAATGCACTGCTTTGCGTTGAAATGCTCTTTTGCATGCAAAGTCAATTATAAAACTCGCATTAATATAGTCATTGTGATTGTTATGCAAAAGCAATATTTTTGCACTTATTAAAATGTAATATTTATTTTGAAAAGAACTAAGCTGAGCTGAACTAAATTGACCATAATCTGTTGACTTTGTTCCGTCAGATGTGAAATTTGCATAGCTATCTGTTGGTGTAGCTAAATAAACTGACCAACAATAAGATATTATCATGAAAATGAAGTGAAAATTTTCAAATGCATGCAACATCAACAATATTGAAGATTTGAAGTATAATTTTCATATTTGTTCTATATTGCAAATGTTAATTATTTTGTTGTACAGTTGTTCTAAATGAAAACTATAATGACAAAAATATGCTGCAGTTTTCAGAAACTGAATAAGAAAAAAAGAAAGAAAATATTCAAAAAGAAAAAATTTCAATTATTTTATAAATATATAGTATCTATTGAAATTTTTCCATTTTTTAACATCATTCTACAATTGGTATTCCAATTAATGAATAATTTGCTTCATTTTGCTTCAAGTGCAATTGATCATAAATATGAATATGAATAAAGAAATATGAATGTGTTGAATAATAAATTTTTGTAGAGCTGTACTGAGCAAAAATTCTACTATAAAATATTTGAATCAACTTTCTGAAGAGTCAACTACTGATGACGTGAACATTTTCATTTGTTATTTGTACAAAATTACCGAAATCTGCAGAGTTGATCAAAAATTGATAACTAATCAAAGGTAATAGTAGAAATTAAAATTTTGACATTAAAATACAACTGCATTTTATAATGAAGACATCAACGAAACAAGTATTTGAAACAATGACAATAATGGCAGTTGCGTAAGAAAACTTTATGACATTTTATGACTGCAAGCATTTACGTCATTCTTTCATAATTGCAAAACTTCAAGTTGAAAATTTTACGACTTATAACAAAAATAATAGACACACACACACATGCATGCATATATGCACACATGTATGATTTTATCAATTTTATAATTCAAATATAATGACGTAAGCACTAATCAAGGTTAAAAATTGTTCACAAACAATAAAACATTCTGGTCAAATGTTCAACAATAAATAAGTAAATAAATAAATAAATAAATAAGTGAAATGTTTAATACTATTGCCTGTAGTTGCAAATGAAGCATTTTGGACAATATTGCCAAAATACTTTAAAGCAATACAATTTTCCAAGTGCAAGATGTGATTGACTAGTTTGCTTGGAACAACAACTGTTGAAAGAAAAAAAGACAGAAATGAAAGTAAAGAAAAGAAACAAATTTCAAACATCCTGAATTTCAGGTTGCAAATTCACATAATCTTTTCAATTTTACGAGCTATTTTTATTCAACAACGATTTTGCTACAATTTCAATTATTACAATAAAAAGTGAAAAACTTGAGCTTCATAAAAATATTTTCAAAAAAAAATATTTTAATCATAATTGAAGCATTGATTTAATTTCGAAATTGCAATAATTGCCATTGAATAAACTGCACAATTCACTTGAAAAACTTTCAAATAAAATTGAAATTATTTATTTGTCTTCTTGTTTTGTTTCTATTTGTTGTTTCTGTTTTTTCTCTAAGTTACTTTTCTGTTTTATTCAAATATACAACAACTGCTCCAACCCAATTGCAAACTGGTCTTCTATTAGCATGAAAAATAGAATCCCATTTTTTTAAAGAAAAAAAATACACCTACAACTAACTCTCCTTGAATAACTAACTACCTTCTCTTATCGTTATGTAGTACTCTCTTATTTTGCGGTTCAGATACAATAAAATGTATTTCCATTGATCATCATCCAATCGTCACTGTAACTAGTGTACAACTGTAAGAAAAACCAACAAACAAACATCTACACTTGAAAACCATTGGAAAAATGCAAAATTTCCAATATCAATCTCACCAATTAAAATGAGAATGCAACTATAATATAAATAAACTGAACTCTGCTGATCAGTATTAAACTTTAAAAAAAAATACTACATCCCAGATATTGTACAAAATTTCTTATCCATTTATCCAACTACATCTCGCAAATGAAGAAAATAATTGCTTCACATCAGATACACAAAGTCATTTCAATTAAATATATATTTCATGAATATCCATTCTTAAAAGTAAAATGTTGTACAAACTCAATCAAATGCTCTCACGCTCTCAATTGCTAATCCTTTGTATTGTTCCAAATACAAAATTGCAAATGAAAAACAACAAAAATTGTATGCATGTGAAAAAAATTTTGCCAACTCAAATTTCAAATCACAAACTTACCAGATTCAGTTACCGGTGTTGGAGTTGTACTGTTGACAATTGTGTTGGTATCATCGCATTTTTTGCATGAAATTTGACAATTTCGATTCATCCAATTTTTATTCGTCTCACATTCTCCAATACCAGCCCAAAATCCACACCATTCGTGTTGATCGCAACAATTTGATGAGATGCATCGAAAATTTTTTGTTATTGGATCTGCATGACTTAACAATCCTATAAATTTGAAAAATTAATATCATACATTAAGCTATGAAGTTATGTTTTCATTACCGATAAATGAAATTGCTAGACAAAGTGCTGGAATTGCTTGAATTTGAAAATGCATCTTTGACATTCCAATATCTGAAAGAATATAGATTAAGCAATAATGCAACAGAATGGGTGGAGTTGTGATATAATTTTAAATAAAAATTGAAAGATTCAATATGATCATGGAATATCATTATATCATGGAAGCATCGCTGATGAAGATCAATGACGCAAAGTGAACGTGCCACAAGGTTAGTGGAAAATTTAAAATTTTATACATGACTGTGTTAGTAGGTTAGTAGTTTTACTTCGAAGGATCTCAACTGAAAAGGCGACAGCCGTCAGACTGGTTGCAGCAGTAGCAGCAGTTTTGTAACCAACGTTAATGTTCTAAATTTAAATTCAATGCTTTCTAACAAAACTCTCTCTTTCTCCAATTTTGTCACTTTCTGTCATCATCATTAATTATCTATCAGCTTTTTGCATATCTCACTCCACACCCACACACCCACACACACATACACACGGAAATCACAATTAAACAAGCATCATTGCATATCAAGCATTACATGATCATTCAAATCTATTACACATCTAATAATATCACTTATAACAATCAAGTGATTTTTGTTCAACTGAACATGCTTTAAACAGTTAAAAATTTCACTTAGTCTTTACATTTACATTATTTTTGATATCATAATCAAAGAAAACATCAAAGATCATAACAAAGAAATTATTAAAACGGTTATCAATCAAAGTTGTGCTTTTTGATCAATATTTGATAAGTGGCAATATTTTGTGCTTCAGGTCGTTTGGCAGATAACAATTTGTCAATGCATAATCAGTTTCAGTTAGTTAAGCTTGTTCATTCATATTATTAACTGAAAATACCTTCTTGTAAAGCTGTTTTGAAAATAATTGCAAAAAAAAAGAATTCAAATTAGTAATATACACCAGAAACAATTACTTGAAAAATATATTTTTTTTTCATTTCACAGAATTCTGTATCATTCCAAAAATGAACAATGATTCATTATTCATACGGTTAATTATTTGGTCCACTGACGTTGGCATATATAGAACAGAACTGAAAGTTTTTGTTTTGAGGAAAACAGAATTTTTTACTAAATTTTTTTGTCACGGAATTTCATTGTTCTCCAACAACTAATTCATTTTGTCATGTTGTACAAATAAAGCAAACTGTGATGCAACAAACTTATTAACTATTTTTCACAGAAAATGGTAAAATGTAATAAATAATTAAAAATTCTTACGACTAATTGCTACTTTCACAATTTTAATCTGTTAGATATCTTAAAATTGGAAATATTAAAATTTATGCTTGAGCCTATATAAAAGCTACAAATTTATTCAAATGGCAATTTCTATCTGAAACAATGGTGGTACAGCACGTCAGTTTTTCAAGACACATACAATTGCAATTGATTGATTGTGCACTATGCAAATTTGCTAATGTTTTTCTATAATATATTCATCACAATATCACAGACTACAAACAAATTTCACATGATCTAAAAAAAATACATTTTCTATTGAAAGAAAATAAAATGCTAACTTGAACTTTTTTCTTTTTAAAATACCGACCTCAAAAAAGATGGTATAAAATAATTAACAAGCATTAAAGCTGAATTTTTTCGAAAAGAACGCGGAAATTTGCAGTTAAGAAGTATCATGAGAACGTCCTGCTTTATTTCAAATGCCGCCTACTATAAAAACACTACAGAGATAAATGTCAGATTTTTCTTTTCATATTTTTAATAAATAACTTACTTCCTCGTCAATTCACTGCAGCCGAAACATCACAATATAATCCTCTTTTTGATATAATAAACTAATTTTATTCAATTCAATTGCCCTTGATGACGCAGGCTAGCTGTAAGCAGAGGCGTATTTTGTTTTCTTGAATAGTAAAAAGTTTTCAGAGCATAACATTGTAATTTGAATTTAATGCTTTAAAATCTAATCTTGGTTATTTCTAGAAATCTTTGTGGGCTATATCAGAGAAGCAACCAAATGAATACTTTGTTTCTAGTTTTCTTAACTGACGAGTTATCTGATCTGCTACAACAGCAAAAATGATATCTAATTCTTCATATGCGTAGAGGCAAATTGCTCAGTGACCCTAACGAAACATTTTGATAGTGTCAATGACTAATAATAAAGCTGTGCTTAGCAACATTATTGTTCAATTTGAAAACAAGATCGCTTGTAATTATGATAAGCATTAAAGCTGTAAAATTTCAATAAAGCCTTTGGCACTATTATTCTCGCGAACCAAGCGACCTAAGAATATTGAAGCTCTCACTCTAATCACTGTTCCACTAAGCTCAGCCAACACCGTCCTACGTTTTTATCAACGTCAATGCAGATATTAATCTAAGATGAAGATGCCAACAAAAATCACATTTCAGTGTAATATTAAAATAAAATCATCAACAATAATACAACATTCGTAATTGACAAATTAATAATTGCAAAGCAAAATTGATTGTACGTTTCTTTGAATGTAATGTAAAAGAAGTTGAATAATATTAAAAAGTCCACTTACCAAAATTTTATTCGCCATGACACCAAGTGCGAAGAATCTTTGCTACAAAAACGGCAACATTGAAATATTCTTTCTAAAAATTTCAAAATTAAAACAACAACAATTTTAAATAACTTATACAAATATTCACAAAAGAAGTAGACTGTTGAATTTTTTTATACGAAACTTTAAATTCATTGAAGTGAAAGAAAGTAAAAATTGCTCAAAAAATAACAATTCAATAAATTTATAAATTACACATATTATTTATTGATAAAAAAAATGCATAAACTGCTATTAATTGTTAAATTAAATTGCTTAAAACAACAAATATTATTTACTTGCTGTTCGAACAATTTTAAATTGCAACACTTTTTCTGCATTCAAACGCTCTGATAAACCAATTGGATGGCTTCGAAGAGATTGATTTAGCAAAACGATGTTGAAACTTTTGCCTGAACAAAGCAATGAATTAAGATATTCACCAGCCAGTGAAAATTACAGCAATGTCAAAGATTGTCAAACATATTTATACATCGTGCATATTGTAAAAATTATTATTTATTTATTTTTTTATAAATATTTCAATTAATTTATAAATTTCAGGTTTGAAATAGCAGAATAAAAAAATTTCAAAAATTTTAAATAATTTTGTTCAACAAAATTGTTCAAATTCAATATATTTCAATAAATTATGAAATTTCATATTCAAACATTTCGGGTATGTGTGCAGTTTGAAAATTTGACACAGAAAAAAACATTTGAAAAAAAAGTAGCAAAATCCTTGACTCACATGCAAGTGCTGCTTCTCATGCATCCCAGTTCGTCTGCTTTAGCCGACTTTAACTTACCCGGTCAGTTGGATTGTATGCCGCAGAATGTAACCACTTGAAATCCAATACTTCTCGTCGCATCACACGAGTTCTCTACATCTACATCTATATGTAGCGAAAATTTGCATAATAATGATTATAATGTGTATTTTGTAAAATGAGCAACCACATTTGGACATGATATTGACCCAATTTCAAATTTCATCTCAACGGCCATTTTCAAATCTGAAGATTTTGATCTCTGTTTTGCAGTGAGTGAAGAAAATGTGAGGAAAAAAAATTTCTTCCTCTCCATCCTGCAGAAAATCGGCGACTAAATTTATTCGAAACAAAAGAGAAAAGAATTTATACAAAACTGAAATTTCCAGACATAATATCAACAAAGATAGTTTTGACTGCAGTTTTCCAAATGTCAATCAAAACCGGTTTAATCGTCATTTCGCCTCCTCAACTGCCGTTTCTCTGTAACAAATTTGCCAGAGCAATTGGATTAATTTAAATTATTTCACTGTCACTACATGAATAATTTTCTTGCTTATTGGAGAGCATATTTATTTAAAAAAAAATTTTTTTCTCTCCAAAATTAAAACGTAATTTTCTTCTTGCATCACATAAAATTCTGGTTTTGTTTTCTCTTTCTTTTTTTTTCTTTTAATATGAATAATTTCAATTCGGCAAAATGACGAAATTGAAACTATACAACGCTACAGTATGATTCACATGCAATACTGTTTGTTCAGTGCATTTCCAATGCAATCAATTCTGATGCTACAATGTACACTGAATGTAATTTTATATAATAACTCATTATTACAGTTTCACTGTTATAAAAATAAATAAATAAATAAAAATAAATAAATAAATAAATAAATATATATATATATATACAACTGGACAATTGATGACTTAAAGAATATTCAGATCGTTACTTTTGAAATAAAGCTCATGTCAATAAAACGGTGCATCAAGCGGATGACCATTTGGAAAGATCAACTGAAGGCAAAGATGAACACGGAACTGTGTCTGCATCTCTCATTATTGCAAATCCATCTTTCGGTGCTTTGCTGAAGCTTTTCAAATTTTCACAAAGCAATTTCGACATGGACACTTTTTCAATCTCTGCCAACTGGTCTGGTCTAAAGATCTCTGGATTCTGGTAAAAGAATCTAAAATAAACAAACAATTCTTTTAAACTACATTATATTTTATAATACAATAATAATAATAATAATAATAACAAACCTATCACCGTCACGTAAACGACGGAATTGCTCAGCAATGAGACAAGCAAAAGTTGGACCAACCAAGCCATCAATTACAGGCTCTTCAATTAAACCACCAACGTAGAGATCAATGTGATCTGGATAAAATATTCAAACGTTAAAATAAAAACAATCAAAATTTATTGCAACACAAATTCACCTGTATGCTTGTAACTCTGCTGAAGATTATTCCTCAAATTTGGATCCAGAATCTCATCGCTCAGCTCATCAAACGTACGGGCTTTTTTCAATCCACAAAATTCCCTGTATTCGTTGTAAGAAGCAAGACCATGGTCACGACCACGTTGTACATTCGTCGACGCCAGATCTGTACTGCCGAACATATTTTCCGTCACTGAAGTGGTCACTCGTTGAGGCTTTTTCACTTCCATCATCAGAAGACCACGGATCACTGGTTCAATGCCACCCTCGAAAAGCAGTTTTGCTGGTTTCAAAACGCCCTGATCGAATCTTGAATTGGAAAATAACATCGTCCAGCATAATTTGAAATTATCATATCTGTAAACTTATATACAATTGCTAATTACCTTAATTTAGCATGCGGTATGAATTTTCCGTGCTCATCAACTCGTTCATAAAACTCTGTTATCATACCGTGGCCAAATCGCATTGCAGCAGTTGTAAATTCATTTATAATTGATGGATTGACGTTCGGATTATATCCAGTGTAGTTGCCCATCAAAGAATTGTATCTTATACCAAGAATTTTTGGCAACCATTCTTTGTAAGTAATTGCTTGAATCATGGCACCTATGAGTTTCCTCGTCTCTTGAAAAACACGTTCCACACTCCAAGTGGGATTCATCGCAAGAAATTGTTCAGCAATTCGATTGTGTTCACGCAAGAAAACCGTATGCACACCAACAAGGGCAATAAAAATTGAAGCACGATTGTCACCAATATCAAAATTAGCATTGCAGTTGTTCGGCCCGAAGCATGTATGCGGATTGAACGGTGGCATGACGTGGTTGTTGAAGAAAGTGAAACGCATCATACCCGTCTTGGAATCTTTGAGACGCAGTGAATCTGGCAAACTGCTCGAGTAAATAGCTGAACCATCCAAAAATGCCGTATTTTCATTCACTTGTTCCCGTTTAGATTGTGCACCTAAACTGTGCTGTGAAAGCAACTTGGACAAATCAACCAAATGCTATAATACAATTACCAGTTCCACATAGAGGACTTGATCTGGTGAAAAATAGACAACACGGTGGTCGAACACATCCAAATCTTGGGTCGATTGTTTCAACTTTTATTGGGAAGCATCTGCCTGGTATATCTGTACAAGAGCCACATCGATCTGCTGGAAGCAGAGATGTTTTGCTGATGTCGTGAACAATGAACTGGCCAAATTGCATCAAAAGCATATTCCACTTTCCGCTTGTAACAAGTTGAGGAGAACTTAACAAAAAACGTGTTGCCTCTCTAGCACTTGGACGACTTCCAGGTCGAATGGCTAAAATGATGAATTTAAATACAATTTCCAAATTCACATTATTCACAACAATTTCTAATGCTCAGCCTAAATGAACACTTTCATTCATTATATTTCCAATCATCATCAAAACTGCTAATTTCGTTCATTCTAACAAAAAGTTATGCATAATAAAATATGAAATTTCTTGTTGATTTAAACAAAGATTAGATGAAAATGAATGCTATTTGCACAAAAAGTTTCATGCACATGCTGTTATTACTTATTCAAATAAAATAAAAATCAAAATAGCTTCATTTTTGTAATGCAAAACCGAAAGCAAGCAAATCATAACATGTAATTTAAACAATATAAAGTTCAAAAGTAGTATTGTACTTACAGATTGGTGTACCAATACCATCTTCATAAACGGCTGGCAAAATACGATTGAAAGCTGTTCCTGCAGCTCCAACTAACGGGCTTCTCAAATTGTTGCAGGTTCCATCCAATGTTCGATACATTGCATGGAAGCACAAGTTGCGACTGCAATCGCCACTCTCTTGTTCCCGGAAACATCCCATCATCTGATTGTTCGTCATCATATCTCTTGCAGACATGAGACGACGATTTATTGCATCGAAAAATTGAACGGAATCATTACGACAAAAGCAGTTATTTAAAAAAAAATTATATAAACAAACCTTCAAATACGACAATAGCTTCATTGCGTATCATTTCCTGAAATCGTTCAGAGCCATTTAAGCGTAGCATTTCAGCACAGAACAGAGGATCATGTCCTCGACGAAGCTTCAGCTTTGGTACAGATGAATTTTTCTTGACAGTTGTAATTGAAATAGCAACTGTTGGCTGTGTCGTATGTTGCAATGAAGCTGGGTTTTGCTTCGTTGTAAACGCTTGAAGCAAAAATAGCTTCCATTAATAAAAACTTGTTAAAAATCAAAATGTACCATTTCAAATAAAACAATGATTCGATTAAATTGAACACAAACAAATTTGATTAACATTCAAAAAAGAACTCACGCTTGAATTACAGTATACAATGCAATTAAGATAAAAAAAAGACTTCTCAGTATTAGTATGCTAGAATTATTAAATATCATTGAAACAAATTTCACAAAGAACCGTGACTATTATTGAAATTCATTGTAAATTCAGTGGAAAAACCACTTCTCAAAGAACAACTAAACAAGAAAAAGCAAGAACATTCCTTTCTGTAAGTCCTGCTGTATTCCATTAAGATGAAAATCTTGACAAGTGACTTTTGCTTTGAAGCGTAAAAATCTCACCAGATTCATTCACCAGTGCTGGAGTTGTACTATTGACAACTGTGTTGGTATCATCGCATTTTTTGCATGAAATTTGACAATTTCGATTCATCCAATTTTTATTCGTCTCACATTCTCCAATACCAGCCCAAAATCCACACCATTCGTGTTGATCGCAACAATTTGATGAGATGCATCGAAAATTTTTTGTTATTGGATCTGCATGACTTAACAATCCTATAAATTTGAAAAATTAATATCATACATTAAGCTATGAAGTTATGTTTTCATTACCGATAAATGAAATTGCTAGACAAAGTGCTGGAATTGCTTGAATTTGAAAATGCATCTTTGACATTCCAATATCTGAAAGAATATAGATTAAGCAATAATGCAACAGAATGGGTGGAGTTGTGATATAATTTTAAATAAAAATTGAAAGATTCAATATGATCATGGAATATCATTATATCATGGAAGCATCGCTGATGAAGATCAATGACGCAAAGTGAACGTGCCACAAGGTTAGTGGAAAATTTAAAATTTTATACATGACTGTGTTAGTAGGTTAGTAGTTTTACTTCGAAGGATCTCAACTGAAAAGGCGACAGCCATCGGACTGGTTGCAGCAGTAGCAGCAGTTTTGTAACCAACGTTAATGTTCTAAATTTAAATTCAATGCTTTCTAACAAAACTCTCTCTTTCTCCAATTTTGTCACTTTCTGTCATCATCATTAATTATCTATCAGCTTTTTGCATATCTCACACACATGCACAGAAATCACGGCTTTACAAGCATCATTGCATATCGAGCACAATAGAAAAGTGTACACCTGCTCATTTAAATCTATTACACGTCTAATATCATTTGTAACAAGCGACTGCTTATTGCATGTTGTAGTAATTTCTTAGTCAAACTGTATTCCAACAAACCTTTTGACATATAGAGAACAATATAACGTGAGCATAATTTTCAGATCTGTGTCAGTAGTACTTAAGCATTGAACACTTTATTATGCAATTCTTTCATCTTTGCTTTTATTATTAATCGTAGGAAATTTGAAAAATGAATGAAATTATTTCTGCAACATTTCCGCTTTGATGATATTATTTATTAAAGTGGAAAACAAATTTTTATTGACATTAATGTCTTTTCAATGACATGTCAGTGAAAGTGAACAATGCTTTTAATTGATTGTTCAGATTTATCAACAATTACAGTGACATTGTCTTTTTTGAAGAAATTATGTGCTGGAGCAAAAAATGAAAGAAAAATAAATATTCTGAATAATTTATTTATGTTATAAAAACAAATAATAAAAAGTATATCTTTAGTAATTTATGAAAAATTCTCAAATACTTGTACTTACATTTTTTGATGAAATAAAATTGTGTAATGCATCCAATAGATGAGGGAAGACTTTTAACAGTAAAAATCTGATAATGCAATGCATTTTGAGTTGCTACGTGAAAGACTATTTGGCGTACGTAGAGAAACTGTTTAAAGGCAATGAAATGCAATAAAATAGGTTATGTCAATTTATAAATCCTTATTTGAGTCAAAACATTTCTTCCAGTCAAAGCTGTTTTTAATCAAAATATCTTTTCCAGTCAAAACTATTTTGTTGATATTTCGCCCAATTTCTTTTACTTGCCAGTTCCGAGTAATTTGAATTTTCTCAGTAGCTATATTTAAAGCTTATCACCACTGCTATTTAAACAGATAATCATTTATCATGTTTAAATTATGTTTAATTTAATATTAGAATTTGCTTGCATTGATTTCATGAATTTGTTTGCATTGATTTTATCATGTTACAAATAAATTTAATTATACAGTGTATGTTTTCTGCTTTATTATTAGCTTGATTGACGTGACCATGCTTTTTAGAAATTAAAAGATAAAACGTATACATGAAAAACGTAAATATAAATAATACAAATATAAGTAAAATAAACAAAATATATAAAATATGAAAATACAAGAGAAAGAATAAAATAGATGTGCAATTGACATCAATTTACAAAGATTTTACTAATAATAAACTTTTTAATTGTTATAATATAAAAATTATGAATAAAAACTTTTTTAATTTGAGAAATAAAAGAATAATTTCAAAATTTATTGCAAATTAAAAAACTGGCAAATATGCACAGTAAAAACTGGAAGCACTTAATGCTGATATTATTGTGTATTATAACAAAAAAATTTTTTATATTAATCTGTCAATTCAGTTCGATTTTCCATTAAATATTATATTAATTATATTACTTTTTCTGACTCACAGTAAGAATTTGTACTTGTCTGTTAATTGTACTTACTGTATCGCATACGTCATCCTTAAATTGGGTTTTTTCCACTAATTTGAATGTTCACTCTCGCATAGAGCTGTTCAACTTTTATTCTTTTGTAATGTCTTGAAGTTTGCGACGAATTTACTTCATTTGATGTATGAAATGCATAATATTTGAGTTAATATTATGTTGCAAATATTGTGTAAAGAAAGAACGTAAATCTAACTTTTCTTTGAAAGTTCGTCATCAGTATAAGAGTTGAGATTTTAATTAGAAGCGAATTTCTTAAGCTTTGTTTTCCATGGTTTAGAGTGAGTTTCCGTGATTTTAATCGTTCATTAATTATATGTGAAATCGAATTTTATGTAATTAATTGTTCAAATAGTGTGCTTGCTGAAATGTTTGGGTTCAATGATGTATAGGTAAATCGGTAGCTGCACATTTTTCTATCAAATATGATTGCGTCATGTTTATATGCTGTTAAAATTGTGTTAAAACATTTTTATTATTCACTCTGGGTGCATATTAATCAATTTTTTGTTTTATCGGTTAAACAGATAATTTTTATTTTAGAATTATTTACATTTATTTTTCGTTAATAGTCTTTTTATTTTGAAGATTTTTTTCATTAATTTTTGTTAAGTGTTAATAATGTTGATTACGTCAATTTGGTTTAGTGTAAGTTAATGTTGCTTTGAATAAAGTTTATTGTTTTATTCAGGGTTTGTTGATATTGATTTATAAGACCATTTTATAGGTTTCTTTTCCGTGTGTATTATAGGAATAATAATTATTAGCAATGGATGAAGAACAGGAAGAAATTGTGAATACGCCATCGGGAAGTAAGCGTTGTCTAAATTATAATTTGATCAATAATAGTTCTTGGTTAGGTCGCTTTGTGCCTTCTGGAAGAGAATCTCGAGTACGTAAAGTAAATCAAAGAGTCCAAGAATTTATGCGCAGTTATTTGATTCCTTCTGTACGTCATTCCGAAAAAGAAGAATCAGTTGCACTGCCGAGTAATATATTGTTTGTTGTTTAATTTGATTTAATTTAACTAATTGATGCTTTTTTAGAAGTAATTCATCCGCATCGAATAATGAAAGTAGAAGCATCCGGTACGTTGAAATGAATTAAATATGAGCTTTTTGAAGAATTTGAAGGCGTTTTTAATTTTTTTGAAGTATTTTAATATTATATTAAACAGTTTAATTTAATTTAGGAAAATATTTACCATCAGTTATTGCATCCCGTGAAAACTGGCTTCGGGTGGAAAATGGAGTAGCGTTTTGCATGGCCTGTCAGTGTATACTGAGAATAAGAAAATTTTGTACGTGAATAGTTTTTTTGAAGTAGTATTTTTGAATGCAATTATAATATAGAATTGAAAATTTTAGCAATTAAATGGGGTGATAAATTGCCGCAATCAGACGTTGCAAAGTTGCTTCGTCACGAAAAAGGGGTGAATCATGAAAAAGCAGTGAAAAAATACATGAATGGTAATATTTGGCAACGAATATACGAATGATTGAATTTGTCTGAACGTTATGGTTTTAGTTTTGGAAATGACTGGTGCTGTAGGTACATTTCCCTGTATCGAAGCAGGTTGTGGCAAGGTTTTTGTATTATTGGACGCTCTGAAATTGCACGAATCTGTTGTTCATAAGTCAAAGAAAGAAGGTAGGATATATTTTCAGTGCAAATGATGCTTGATGTACAGTAAATTTTTGTTTTGCAAGATTCCGGTCCAAACGTGAATATTAGATATGCTGAAAATTCAGATTATTCTTGCGGTTCAGATGATAGTTTTGAACAAAGTTGTTCCACTGACGTCAAATCTGGGGTAAGTTATGAAATGTTCGATTTTGAAATTTTTATTCAGATGATTGATAAAAGAGTATTGTAGTGTTACTTAAAAAAGATTTTTTTTTTTAGAAAACGAAGAAGAAAACTACTACTCAGCATCGTTTTATGGTAATGGTGGTATTAATGTGAAGTGAGATGGTTTAACTTTTTAGTATTGTAATGTATATAATTTTAGAAAAAGAGACGTATTAGAATATTGAAACGCCGAGTTCGGGTAAATGATTGCTGTTTAATTTTAAAATGAAAAAGAATTCAACGTTGAAATGTTTAGCTGATCGGTTGTCAGAAGCCCATCATTGTTAGAAGCTCATCTTTTCCCGGTAGCAAGAAACGTTTGCCTAATCGCGTTGGAAAACGGCACATTCAGTGCGCCTGTCGAATTCGTCGTTTGTCACTGCGTTTAATTCAGGTGAATTGATGAATTAAAATTTTTTTTTTAATTAATTTTTTTCCAGTGTGACAGTTGTCATTTTTTTCAACATCCTGGCTGTGCTGGTGTGGACTGTTCATCTCCTATTGAAAGCTACTTGTGTTACTTTTGCGAAAAGCACAAATTAACAGAAGAAGCTAGTGAGTTGTTTATTGTTGTGATATTTAAATTTTTTTACATTTAATTCAAATTTAATTTTTTTTAAAGTAAAAGAAGCATTGTCGAAACCAATTAAAAAGACCTGGGCTCGAATGGCATTGGAAATGGACGATCAGTTGCTCAAAACTGGAAAGATTGATTTTTTGACGTTGGAAAAGCCAACTCCTGAAATCATAGAGCTTCAGAAAATTGCCCATGAATCCCGTGAACTGCATATCACTCTGTTGAGCTGGTCGAACGATTATGCTGAAATGAAAAAAGCAATTCTGTAATGCTAATTTTACAAAAAAAAACAGTATTGTTGATTGCATAATTGATTGCAGTTGATTGCTTTGTACTTTCAGCGCTCAACGTGAAATGACTGAAAAGAAGAAAATGGCACTTTTGACCAGATTGGACGAGCAAATGTTGCTGAGTTTGAGTGACTTATTGAAAAGAACTACAGGTTTGAAAAAATTATTGCTCAGTTATTTTGATCGTTTTTTTGCAATGCAATTGTTTTTTTAAGAAATGTATAATCAACTTGATTTGGATGAGGGTAATGCGATGGCTTCAGTTACAGATATACGACGGCTTTTGGGTCTTTTGAAACGCAGGTTGAAATTGTGATCCATGTTTTGTATGTTTTCTGTTTTCCTTTCTTTCATTCAAGCTTTTAGCATTTTGTAGCATATATATTTATATATTGGAAAAGGTAAATATGTTCTACAGTATACAGTTATGCATTTTATGGTGCAGTTTTTTCACCCGATGTTTTATATATCTCTGTTTTTTATTTGAAAATTGTAGTCAGAATAGATCGGTCAGTTAATTAACAGCGAACACGAAAATATGCTACAACAACAGTTGTATTGAACTGGTGTTCAGGGAGTTGTACGAGCATTTTTTCTTTTTCAAAATATTATTTAGCTTGATTTTAATTCTGATTCAATGTTGATAATGTCTCTGTTGGCAATAAATTGAAATTTTATTTCACCAACTCCAATTTCAGCTCGCTATATTCTATTGCATGTACAATTGTTGTTTTTTATACAAAAAAAGAAATACACAAAACATACATGCTTGTAAATGGAATAAGTTTGAAAAGTTGCTGTTGATGTTGTTAATTTTTGGCATATTTCACTTTCATCAAACGCTGCTTTCTGAATACAGACTGAGCACCGTCTAGCAGTTCTGTTGGTCTTATGTCCGAGTGGAGTCGGAGACTGCGTTCACTGATCGGTGAATCTCGTCGATTATGTGTCCTACTGTCGACAGGCAAAGAGTGTCTGCGCTTCAGACAAAGCGGATTGCAGACAATGATGAACGTGGTTCTGAAGCTGTTGGACATGAAAGCGTACACGATGGGATTGATGCACGAGTTTGAAAATTTCATGATCGCGAAAATCATTCTCATATATTTCAAAGTGGTCGTCGGACTGGTGTGACAAAGGTAGTCGAAGGCGACCAGAAATTCATCCACCAACGTCGGTGTCCAGCAGACGAAGAACAGCAACAGTATAATGACCAGCATTTTTGTCACCTGAAATTTGCAAAAAAAGCACATCCATTGACTTGGTTGTTTGGTTAAATTGAAATTGGAAATTTATGCAAATTAGAAATTGAATCATAAAAAGTATTGATTTTGGTG
The DNA here is from genome assembly GCA_001447645.1 of Trichinella pseudospiralis. Taxonomy (NCBI): domain Eukaryota; kingdom Metazoa; phylum Nematoda; class Enoplea; order Trichinellida; family Trichinellidae; genus Trichinella; species Trichinella pseudospiralis. Next base: position 382,494 of record JYDV01000012.1, read on the forward strand.
TATTTGTGGAAATTTTCTATGGTACTCTGATTGCATAGTGTGTTCTTAATTACCATTTTACAAGTCACTTGAATACTGTAAAAAAAAAGAATTTTCGATAGTTATTGATAATCAAGAACAAATCTGTCAAAAATTACTGTGGAGATCAAGAATTGCACATTGTTGCTAGTTTACCTTTTTGCTTTGTTCACGTCTTGGACAAAATCGCCGGCTAGATTTTGCTTGGTATGTTTGCTGATGCTCGGCTGTTGATCCGTTTGCATTTCCAACACTTCGAGCCGATACATTCTCTTGTAAAAGACTGTTCGCTTCACCAAAGTACAGTCGTTGAATGAGAAGTAAATATGAAATTGCTGTCGTCGCAAACGGACCCAAGTACAGAATGACAAACTGATACAGTACGAATATTTTTTCCCAGTAGTGGTCGCTGAAACGACGCCAACACCAACTGACGGTCACGTTCTTCGGCGTCTTGTAAACTTCAAGTTCCTGAATAAAATGCACAAAATTTGATTTTTAATGGAGAAAACATCTAATTGAAAAATTGAATGTTCAACATTTTTGAAAATTCAAAACTGTCAATGTGAAGAGAAAAAGCAAAAACAAAAAACCAAATTAACACTAATACGAGCGAACAAGGTGCTAAATTGGTGCACATCACGGGCACAAATCGAGCATGACACGTGTCGACTTGTTTCTCGTAATTGAAATAAAGAGAACTGAATCTGATTAAAGCTACATGCTACGGCATTGATTATCCATCCATCGGTAGCTAATAATTCGGTGGTTCTCAACCCGTATCAGCGCACGCTCCCCTTAATAAAAGTTGTGCAGCTAATGTCCCCCCCCCCCCCCCCAAAAAAAAAAGAAAAAACAGTATGCACGCAGACTACTTGTATACGTAATTAATTGATGATGGGAACAATTCAATTTACTTGCAAATACCCGGTGCTTTTAGAAAAAAAACTAAAAAAAGATAGTAATTTTTAAAAATAGTCCTGCAAGTAATGATCCGATTGAAAGCCAACGGAAAAGTTGATCAGGAATGGATCATTGTGTGAAAGTGCATTTATTATACCTGCCCAAACAGAATTGGTACTGCCAGCAGTGCCGACAACAGCCACGTCACGAGTACAGTTTTGAGAGCCCGCTTTTTGGAACGAAACGACATAGACTTCATTGGGAATGCAACTGCAGCATATCTGAAATTGTTGTACTTTCAACTTTATTCAAACACTACCTGTGATCATATTATTGTATTTGTAAAAATTCAATTATTCAAAAATTATTAAATAACAAAAAAAGTAAGGTGTGAAAAAAATAAATGAATGCTTTGAATTTACCGCTGTATGCTGATCGTGGTCATTGTCATCAAAGAGCAGATCATTGTCATCAGTTCCACATAATGAAATGCCACGCACAAGAAAGCGCCCATGATCCAAGAGTGGGATAGATATTTGCAATACTAAAGAAAAGAGAATAAATGAATTTTGAAAAATGTTGAAAATTTCTACAACCTGAACTGGAAGACAGAAGAGAAGTATCAAAAGGTCGGCTGTGGACATGCTAGCCAGTAGTATGTTGGTGAAGCTGCGCATCTTGCGGTATCTTATGACTACAGTAATGACAAGACTGTTGCCAGTTGCACCCAATATCAATACCAGACCATACCAAATGCCCAACGGGAGAGCATCGTGTACAAGTGCAATTCTGAGCAGTTGCATTCAGAAGCGTTGGTAATTTCAAGTTGATCATAATCAGCATCCGCAACAACCAAACAAGCCATAGTTGTGTGTGTATGTGTGTGTGCTTCTCAAACAATTTGCCGTGTTCTTCTTAATACATTATTGTAAAAGAACAGAGTGGATGTAGCTAGAAAGAAGCAAATCCATCAGTAAATTATAATTGACATCGGGCGTGAATGTGACGCGTGTGCTGACTGGCTAATTCGAATGGCAATTTCCTGCTTGTCCATCACACAGGACTGATGATTGCTAACCTTGCATGAAGCTGTCCTCCGTTTCAAATAGTAAGCTGCTGTGGCCAATTAATATGAGACCGTTTAGCCAATTCTGAAAAGTTGATCAATTAAAAGTGGATTTTCCATTTTTGAAAACGTCGCGGATCAATATGCACAGATAGAATTGCTTATTCATTCAAAATTACCGTCCTCCTTGACAATCATACATCAAACACTAAAAATGCAACAATAAATTTTGCCATATTTTAAGTTTTTAATTTTTGAAAAATAAAATAAAATAAATAAATAAATAAATATATATATATATATATATTCAAAAAGAAAGCTCTTACTTGTCTTGGATGAAATAATTTCTTCAATTAAAACCTATCAATAAACAATATAAACTAGTAGAGAAATAAAGATGCGGATGAAATAATAAATAATACAACACAAATTGCATAAGCTTTTGTAGATATTATCAACTGAAGAAAAGAATAAATTTCCGTTGTGCATCATACAACAATGCTACGGTATGGCAAAAAACTGCTTTTAAAATTTATGAAAAAATCTCTTTTCCAGTCAAAACAATTTTTGCTAATATTTTGTCTAATTTTTATTTGATTTAATCTAATGTCAATGCAAATTTGTTCAACATTCAGCAATAGATTTTGTAGTTATCATGAAAACCGACTGCTTGAGCTTATTCTTGTCACGTTATGCTTGATGCATCGTATTGTGAAAAAATTGAATTACCAACCAACGCCACATCAAACCAGCATTATCACAATTCTGGCAAGTAAGTGTTATCAAATTTGACGTTTATATGTGAAATTTCTTTTTTCTTTATTGCACAAAAACGTTACTTTCACTCAACGATGACGGGTTTTTTTCTAAATTAATTTGTCATTTATGACAACGGTGTTCACATATTTGCTGTAATTCAACATTTAATTTTACTTCAAACGGTAATATTTGTCCAGTGTTTAATTGCTGTTCCAAGTCTCTCTCTTTCTCTCTGTGTGTGTGTGTGACTTTTTGCTCAGAAATATCTACTTTAATAAGAATTTTAATAAACTATTTTAATAATCTTTCCCAAGCGTAAATTAACAATAATGACAGCAGTTAAAATGTTTCAAATAGCTATTCTTCAACTGTACGAGTGGAGTGAATAAATTTAAAAGAAAACCAAATTATCCACAATAGCTTGCATAACTTATTGATAAACCGTGAAAAGTGCATTCTACATTTCAACTCAACTTAGCTAATTAGAAATACAAGATTTCTTTCGATTAAACTTTATTATCTTAATGGAATGCAATGAAAAAATGAAAATAATAACTGAATAAAGAAGTGGAATATTAATCATCATTGTAGATCATGCTACATTTACTATTAGAAATAATTTTAAATGTTACAAATGTGCATTGACAGAATAGAACGATAAAGTTTTTGTCATATTTTTTTGTTTTTTTGAAAAACATATAAATATGAAAATTAACTGTATAGTATTATTGAATGTAATATTATAAATGAAAAGTTACTTATGGATATAATTCATTTTTATTAAACAATTTTGAAACATGACAAAAAAACAAGAAAACTAGCAACTAACTGTAATTATTTTACTATATTTAATGAAAAACATCTCCAATGATCATCCGCATCTAAGCAGTGCTTTTCAACTGGTGAAATTTCATTTCAATCAGCATGAGAACTGATTTCAACAAGCGGAAATATGAGAAGCTAAAAAATTTTTTCTTCTTAGCTTGATTAATAAATGTCTCAAATGAATATTGATGTGCGATGAAGTAAATAGCAGCTTAGGGATGCAAATCGATTTTGGTATCTCTAGCAAAGCATGCCATACCAATGACCAGGTTGTGTAGCACGTATATGCATATGGAAAATATCCCGCAATTGGAATGTTTCACAGTCACTGTAATTGTAAGTATATGCTTGAAAAATGAGAATTTATTTTTTAAATTGTGCAAACAAGAACTAAGAGTTTGTTCCATGATGAATATACATGGCACTGAATGCATTAAATTTATGTTTCAAAAATTTATATTTTAATTTCAAAAATTATTTATTAATTTAATTGAATAACCACATTTCAAATGACATATCTGCTGATTACAACGTGATGAAACTAAATTATTTACATACTGCAACATATTTATACACCAACTGAATTATTGAATCAACGAAATGATAGCTATTTATTACATTTTGCTCATTTCTTTTTCATTAATTATACAAAGCAAAGCACAATAGTTTGATAATGATGGAATTTATTATTTTCTTCTAAATGAATGTGCATGTGAAAGTTGAAAATTGTATTTATTACTTTTAATAGACCAAATTTTGAAATTTGAACAATTATTGAATTATAAATTTTTCATGAAAGCATTGTTTGGCAAGTTAAAATTTTTCAATCGAAGCAAATGATAGGAGATTTCAATATTTGGAAAAGATTAATAAAAGATTATGATGTTGCAGGAAAAAATAAATTTTATTTTATTAGTCAATTTTTAGTACAATCAAAATAGTGTAGCAAAATACTTCTTCTTCTTCTTTATTGACAGCATAAATGCTTTCAATATAACTAATAAGTGGAAATTGTTGAAACTGTTGTATAGTAAGTCAATTACGCTTGCTTTTGCATGAATACGCATTAGCATCTTTTGAAACTTTGAAAATGATAAAGTCACAATAGCGGCTTTAATGTTTAATAAATGGGACTGCTTAATGTACAAAGTAAAACTTTGAGCTTAGACAAAACCCTGATCTCAAATATCCAAACACTGCACAACTGTATACTGTGATGTTGATTTGACTTTATTCAAATTTATTCATTCAATCGCTGAGAAACTGAGACGTGTTCAACGGTTTCAACTGATTCTGCTTACAATTCAATCACGTGATCACACTGAAATCAAAAATTCACTTTTAATAACAATTATTATTAAAAATGCGCTTCAGATTTCTACGATTAGTTTCAAATTGCTTCTCTGTTAATTCAACCGATCCATTTCTTCAGAACATGCATTGCTATTATTGTATCGGTGTATTCATATTTTTTTTGTTTTTATTTTATTTTTTGAATAATTATATTAAAAAATGAAGTATGCCATTTGTTGAACAATAAAAATTCGCCAACGTGTATTATTTAATCAATTACTGTAATTGAATGCCATGAAATTGTTTGTTCATTAGTGAAAAATTATTTCCACGCATTTGCATATTATTGATGATTTCATTAACAATAAAGAATAAAAATAGAAAGTGAATAAAACAGTTTTCAATATAATGTTGTTTATTTGTTTGTATTTGCTTTGTTAGTCAATTTTTTTAAAAATACAAGTTCTTTTTTCATTAACAATAAATCAAATGAGATAAGTGAATAGTTGAATAATAATGCATCAAAGTAAAATAATCATTTCCATCTTTGTATTTGTTGATTTGTAATAATTAATGAAGAGAAGATTTAAAGGTAGTTTTAAACTGCATTAGATCTGAATGATAAAATGAACAAAAGTGGCATGTGCATTATATAAAACGAAGCAGATTTTAATTTTATCTGACTATACCCTACGTCAGTCAGTATGTTGTTGAAGATCATTATTTTTCTATTAATTAACGATCAAATTATTTATGTATTCTTTTTATTAAACGACATCCAAACACACACACACACACACACACACACAGAAAGAGAGAGAGAGAGAGAGAGAGAGAGAGAGAGAGAGAGAAAGAGCGATAAGCCTGCAAGCGTAATTTATTATTATGCTAATAATTTTACCTCTCATCATTTATGCAAACTGTAAAGCTAGAAATAGCATTTTGATATCAAATTTATTGCAATTTCATTATCTTATTCAACCTTTCAGTCGCCCACGCTTTGCTACAAAGTCAAGCAATTTTAATTTTTAAAATTATTGACTTTTGATGCAAAAAAATATAAAAAATTTCATGCTGTGCGTTTTCAACCATGTCAAGATAGTAAGTATATTTTTCTTTTCTTCTTTTTAAATTACAATTTATCGACTATGAGATATATATTTAAACAAAAAACTCAAAGGGGCATGCTAATTTATTGCAGCATTGTAAAAGATTTATTTTTTGAAAATAAGAAAATTTACATATAAATGTTGTTGTTTTTTTTGTTGTTAATCAAAATTGAGAACCGATAATTTCAAGAAGCCATTGCATGTGAAAGCATGCTCATTTTCATCAAATACATTCTCTTGCATATTCATCAAGTGCTTGTTTGCTGAAGCAAATGAATCACGCGCATTTTTACAAATCATAAATTGCACGTCAGTAACATTTTCTTTTTCTGTCTCTTATTTTTCAGTATAAAAGCTGGGCACTGATTTTGTTGTTTATTTTATTTTTTATTTTAATAATGCAGTGATAATCTGGTGTTTGAAAAGCTTTTACTGCTTAGATGTTCTTAAGAAAAAAACCACTTTCTGCCACTCCCTCCTTGAATCATCATCAAATTGTTGTTTACACTAATGCGAATTATTCAAATTTTATCGCTTTCCAATTTATTTGATTTTTGTTTATAAATTTGCATGTCCAATTGTGCTCTTAAACTACTTAAATCACAGTTCAACAACAAAATTATCCAAAAGCTAAATAGCTAGAGGAAACAAAAAAGAAAAAGAAAGCATACAAGATCAATAGCAAGTAAAATTATTATCGCTGATAAACACAAGCTGTAAGTTATAGAAAATCAATAAAAGTTATACATCTATTTTATATTTCAATTTATCTATCAATTCAAATTTTCTTTTTCTTCTCTTCTGAAAATAAAAAAAACTATTTCTTTCAACCTGTATAATGATATTTGAAGGTAAACACTTTTGTCAAGCTTATTCGAACCATCAATTGCATTTATAAAATATTTTTCATGTAAAGTTTTTATAATCATCACAAAATTGACGTTTGTATGAATAATTTATTTCATATTTGGCATCTGCTTTGAAATTTCTATCATTTCATCAAAGCGGACAGATATTCTGATTAAATAGATTGGTTGATCGACAACTCTTGGAAAACATGATTATAATAAGCTTATTAATTTAGCCATTGCATTTCTCAGTAAACATTACAGTAGGCATAATCAAAGATAGGTCGTTTGGTTTTGAAGAAATTTTAAAATATTTAATCGCGAAAAAATTATTTATCATAAACATAATCTTATTAATTAATACAGTATCCAAATGGTATACTTTAAATTTTAGCAAAATTCACTTGAATAAAATAATAAAATATAGTTGTGCTTTACTTGCTTGAAATATTGCTTTATCTTGAATCATCTATCAAAACTAGGCTCAGTTTAACAATAGCACTCTACACTATTACGCGTAATATTTTTTTATTTGACATTTAACATTTGACAATCACTCAATCATAAAGAAATAGAAGACTCATTTTGTTAAATAGAATTTAAATAAATGTGATCACATTTATGATAATCAATCACTTGGATAATAATAAAGTTGAAATGGCAATAGCTTTTCAATTTTCATTGCATTTATGTTTCAAGTTAAATAAATCATCTTCTTATCTGTCTTAAAGTCTCTTCTGAATAAGTATTGTTCATTGTAAATAAGCATTGTAGAAAAACAGAAATCAAAATACAATAGAAATATCATTAAAAAAAATTAATTTTGTTATAAATTTGATATTTAAAAAAATGTGCATCAAAATTCCAATATAAGTCATGTACTCTTAGATAAAATGATTTCTGTTAACAGAAGCAAGTGCACACGGAAATAGTATTTTACATTAAAATTCATTACTTATTCTTATTATGTAAATAAACGAACTTGAACTGATTGTAAGCATAATAAAATTATCTTTAAATTCGGAATGAAACAATGCACAATTATTAACATTTATTAATCACGATATTTAGCTTATTATTATCAATTTTGTGTTCTATATGCGATAAAAATTTCTGTCACGCACAAACACTGACAATAGAATTTCCAAATAAGACTTGCTCTAACAACAACATGCTCCACACAATCAGAGGATTAATTTATAATTTATCTCAAAACTTAATATAACTTTTACCTGATATTCGGTTGAAATTATTGTGCCAACCTTTTACATACAATGATGGCATCCAGTGTATTTATGAAATGGCACTCGTTCAATTCGGTGGGTTTCAATTGTTGCATGATGTACTTGAAATAAAGCTAAAACACTGCCCGTAGTTGACCGCTTCTAGCGGCTGACAGTCTCTGATATTTTAATAAATAAATCAGAAAAAGAACCAATGACAAATTTGAGCCAATCAGAAAACGCAGCCAAAAATTTGTCTCACTTGGGAATTTCCAATTGTTAAAAGTATTATTGTAAATTAATTAATCTTCACCGAATCAAAGTTAATTCCACCAATAGTTGGAAGTATTTGAACAAGCTCACGTTATTTGTTTTCACGTTGTTGTTTTTTTTATGTTTGCTATTGTATCATATTTAGTTATAAATAGCTATGGTTGTTGTTATTACTTTTATAATTCGATCAGATTCAAAATTTTATTTTGTAACTTTTATATTTTCCTTATTCTACAAAATTCCAGAAGATCAAACCAAGCAACTGAACACAATCCGGATGAGAACCAAGAATTATGGCAAGATTACAAAGACCAGAAAATAATAAAAATTTAAATTTCTACAGTACAGATGTGCGGCTATTGTTCACTGGGTTAAGAGCCAAGAAGCGTTGACAAGGACGAGAGGCCAGAAAACCAGGATGCATATCTTTCAAAACAAAGTATGAGTACAACTAAACACCGACTTTGAACATTGCAAAAAATTTTCAATTTATTTAAACCTATTAATCAAATTTCAACTCGCAGAAAGTTTATAAATAATACGCTTCACCATTGTGACACAATGGACAAAGCTGTGTTTCAAGTTTTAATTAATAATTAAAGCAGAGAACTTTAATTAATTAAACTTATGAATTGATTAAACTTTAATTGATCATAAAAGATGATAAATTAAGAAATCCATTAACATAATTTGTGTAATTGAAAAATATCTAATTTTTTTAATACTGATTTTAATTTCTAAATTTGTCTTCATCAATAATACATAGCACGAATTTTATCTAGTTGCTTTTTAATGAAATAGTTTCTGCTAGATAGCATAAACAATATTTTTACTTGATAGTAAAAAATATTCGGTAACATAGATACTGTAATTTTGATAGTACGATTCAAGTATGACGAGCTACTTTTTATTTTTGCTTTTTATTGTTATTTTTTTTACTAACTGTTCTTTGTTTACTACAAAACAAGTACTTGTACAGTCGGCGATGCATGCTTACATTTTGCATAAATTTCATAACGTTACAATTAAAATAACTGCTTAATGATTTTTATTGTAGTTCTTCATAGTCAAAGCATTATTATTAAAGACTTCAGAAATGAAAAAAACTTTTATAAAGCTAAAATCTCGCTTAATCTTTTTCTAATTTTGTTTCTCAAATTTTTAATAAAGTAAATTTATTTTTGAATTTGGTTATTTTAAAATATTAAACAGTATGCACAAATAAAAATTGTTTGAGTTTACACTTGCTTTTTTTAAAATTATACTGTAAGTTAGCGTTCTTCTCCTTGTGATCTTTAAGCTGTAATTCGTAAGTGTAAAACACCTTTCTGTTAACTTAGACTTTATTTAGTTTAAGAGTTTCATCAGTTTTTAACTTTGAAATGATGATAATCTTCTGATAAATGAACTTTTTCAGAATTTTTGCTGAATTTTCTGTACACATTTCCTTGTCCTGAATTTTGCTATCCATGCTTAAATATTAAACGCAGTGTTTAATTGCAAATGTTACTTTTATATTTTGAAACTTTAGTGTTTTTTTTATTAATAATTAGATTGAATTTTGTCTAAAAGTTATTTTTGAAATATTCAAGTGTAAATGTTTGTTGATGATTATGGCGCATTTTCAGTCTGTTCTATTGTTTTTCTTTTATTTGCGAATTTTATTTTTATGTAATTACCATTTTTGTATTTTAATTTATGGAACTATCTTCAAATTGTTTTCTAAACGAAGTTACGAGGCTCTAGGTTTTCTTTTTCAAATTCTTGGTTCATACTTTTTATTGTATATGATGACCTTTGGCGATTCATTGAATTTCATTTATTTATTTTGTTAAAATTTAGTTTTTTATCATTTAGTTCAATTTAATTTGTGTTTAAAATGTATACTTTTAGAAATTGTCACAGTGATCTATCAGCCAAGATGATGATGTTTCGAAAGTTAGTGAAACCAGACATTTCTAATGGGCAGGAGAAGCATCCAATTCCTGCCTATAATAGATATGGAACAAATCCACCAGATCTGGAAAATTTCGTTTACTCCAGAAGTGGAAAAATTGAACCAAATTTGCCCTTGTATAGTTGGGGAAAACTACAAGGATGCAAATGCAAAAATGGTTGCTCGGCCCAGTCCCGGTGTCCGTGCATTTTACAAAACATGGTGAAGAGGCCGGCCATCGGATTGGACTTCCGCCTGAGAAGTGCTTATTTCCAAAAGGGGCTAAAGGTACGAGATTTTAATATCAGAGAGTGCGGCCCATCTTGCACTTGTAGTAGTAGTTGCCCTAATAAGCAATCACAAAATCGAACATCTATGAAGTTTTACGTAGAAATGACTGCTGCAAAAGGTTGGGGCTTGTTTGCAGATTCGTATTTATTACCACGAACATTTATCTGCGAATATGCCGGTGTGCTCAGAATCCACGATTCTGATAGTAATGCACCAAATAATCCTTACTGCATGCAGGTGATAAGCAAAACGGAAGGAACGCATGGGATATATGTTGACAGTTTGAATTTTGGGAATTTTTCACGCTTCATTAATCACTCTTGTGCTCCAAATGCTTTCGCAGTTCCGGTCCGGGTGGAATACGAAGATCTTAAATTGGCTCGAACATGCATTTTTGCTTTAAGACCCATTCAACGGGATACAGAAATAACAATAGATTATTCTTTTGCATTTTGGAACAAGAAGAATGCACCATTGCCATGTATGTGCAAGACTCCTATATGCCGTTATACTTCTGCTAGACATCCTCTACTTCCACCATTGACTCTACTTGATCAGAACACCCCAGAATTACCACCATCGCCACCACCACTACCGCCACCAGAACCAGAAGCCCCGCCACCGCAGCCGCCACCACCGCCACCGCCACCACCAGCAGCAGCGGTGCAACAAAGTTTGTCGACAGATGAAGAGCCAATGGAAGAAGATTGAAGTGAAATACTTGAATTGATTGATACGATATTGAAATCGGAATTAAACTGAACTATAAATTGAACTTTGTATAACTTTACGATAAGATCTTTTTTTCATAAACCCCTTGAAAGTAATAATATTGTTTGCATACGTCAAAATTACAAATACGTCAATAATGTTTTCAATGTATCACAGTCTAAGTACATTTGAAACTGAATTTTCGATAAACATTTTTTATCCTACAATTATAGGTGTTAAATAATTAAATCTTGTTAAAATAATTCTGACAGCCAATTTTCACAATTATAACAGTATATTTTAATCAATCAACAACTGTTAAGCGCTTGTGCATCATCATCATCAATATTATTTAATTCAGTTTGAAAGTAAAACTGCTTTTTTTTTCAATTTTCAATTTTTGTTCAATTTTTCAATTTCTTTTTTGATTTTAATATAAGATTACTTTTGAAATACATCTGTAGAATACTGTAAATCTAAAGATAAAACGGTACAAATTTTAGTAAATCTATATATTTTTATGTATCTGTTACGTTTGAACATGTATATTTGCAACTTTAACAAACTGATGCATACAGGTAGGTATTCAGCATGATTTCAGCTTTTCTGAACAACACGAAAAATATTCATTAGTTTTACATACACTTTTACACTTTTCCAAATATTTGAAACCTACATTGTTCGATTGATTCAATAAACATCTCTCTTGTATACTTCTCTTTCAAATGCAGTCTAATTTTCATTTAAAACATAATATATTATAAAAATATATATGTAAATATCAGTTCTTCCAGTTTATTTGAATAATTATATAATCATTAATCAGTTGTACAATTGGCCAAATCCATTAAAATACTTTGCTTGCATTTCAAAGTTCTGCAGAGATAAATGAAATTTAATTAGCATGTATCAAAAGCATACTTTTCATTGACAACGAAAATTATACTGTAAAAATGTACTTCCCTTTTTGATAATCAGGCAAACGTTTGGTAATTTGGGAATGTTGATGCATTTTACTACGAGGAGATGTTGAATTTGTAATAAAAGCTTTTGCAACTGAGAAATAAATTTCCCACATCAAATATGGCATTTTTGTTTTAAACCATTAGCTACTGCACTGTGTTTTTATCACGTGTGCGGATTGTTCAGCATACTAGCCTCCAATGGCATCTTCTAAGCTGAGCTCAACGCACTTGTTTTTTTCTTATTTTAATAAAGTTGGCCGTAAATTTGTCGGAAATGATGACCTGTTATGCTCCGTTTACGCTTATCAAAGACGACTATGCTTTACCCAAATTAAGTATCAACTCACTCACATTGAAGTTGATCAAATGTTGAGAAGAAATGAATTCGCAAATACGCTGAATGGTTAAGTAAAATTTTTTCGTTTTACATACTTATTTATCGTAAAGTTTTTGTTTTTTGAGTTTTTCACTTGGAATTAACGATATGTAAATACTTTTTTTTAATTTGAGCATAATTTTTGTTATGGCAAGTTTTGGTTCATTTAAATAAGAAAGAATTGTTATGAACTGTTGAGTTGTGATTGTTCAGTGGTAGAATGTAATTTTTTAACATTTCAACAATTTTAGTCATGTCAAGATGAATAATATTACAGATTGAGTGATTTAATTGGTAATTCATTTCAATTTATTACCATTCCATATGTAAATGTTGACTGTAATGTTGCTTCCATGAAATGCAAATTGTTGGGGCTCAAGTGATTGCTTCATTTCTGTATTTCTGCATTTAAATGTTTTCCATTTTATAATCTATGATTCAACAGTTGTTTTTTTTTCTAATTTTTGTTTCATTGTTTGTAATATTTTAGATTTTATAATTGGCTATCATTGTAATCAGTTAGTTGCGAATGCTCCTTGTGAAGATCATCGATCTGAAGGATATTTTCAGCTTGACAATTCATATTTTTTCGGAAGTTTGTTTATTTGTTGTTTTGATATTGATATTTTATTTATTATATTTTGTCCATTTTAGTTTTCGACGGCCATGCCGGTACTCATTGCGCTCGAACTGTGGCCAGTCGACTTTACGATTACATGGCGTTGCCGTTGTTACCGGAAAAGTTGATCCGCGAAGTTTCCCAGGGTTTCCATTTGCCTTTAGTGAAAATGCTCAACACCAGTTCAAATTATGTATTGTCAGCAGATCTGAAAGATTTGCATGCAAAACATCTGCGTGCCTTTAGTTTGAAATGTTTGCAAAAAAGAGATTCTTTGAGGTAATTTTTATGCTTTTTTTTCATTTTAAAATATTTAAATTCATTAAAGTTTAAGTTTAAAGTTGTATTTTTATTTTTTAATAAATTTTTTAAATTAAAATTCATAAATTTCATTAAAAATATTGACAATAGTATATGCACCAGATCTATTCATTACAATATACTTGAAATGCAAGTTTGAATTATTTATTGGTTTACGAAGTTGATATTGTTTATATTGCGATTTGAATTAGGGATTGAAGAAAAATAAAAAATTGTTTTTTTCATTTTATAGGATGAGTTTAAAATTGAAAGAAGTTTTATTAAATTCTATAACAGAAGTGATATTATGTTGGATTACATCTTACTGTTCTTATTCAGTATTAAACACACATTAATATCACACATTACAAATAAATGTTCAATTTATTCTTTTGAAAGTGTATTTCAATTGAACAGTTTTTGTCGAAAAATTGTATACGTAATGATTGATTGAAAAACAAAGATGAAAATGGTTTATGAAGAAAAAAAATACTCAATTATATCGTTTTGCAGAAATGTGAGGCAAGCGTTCAAGTGGGCATTCAAAGCGTTGGACGATGATTTGTGCGAAGAAGCTATGCAAATGCATTCAGGAAGTCCTGATTTAAGCGCACTGCGCCGTGTATTGGCCGGTTCGTGTGCTTGTGTGGCTTACGTGAAAGGTCAGGATATGTACATTGCCCAAGTTGGCGACAGTGGAGCCGTTTTGGGAGTTAGTACAGATGAAGCACACTGGACTGCGAGAAAGTTGAACAAAGATCACACGGCTGACAATCAGAAGGAGGTGAATCGCATTCGATCCGAACATCCTCCAGGGGAAGCTTTGACAGTGTTGCGATGTGAGCGGCTTCTTGGTGAGCTGTATCCTCTGCGAGCTTTCGGTGATGTCAGGTAGGGATTATTTGATTTCGACAATTTCATATTGCAATAAGCAAAATTATTGGGTCCTCTTTGTCTTCTATAAGATAATATGGATCGGTGTGCAATAAAAAAAAGAATTCATCAATTGTATAATGATATTAATTTTTATGATTTTTTATATAAAGGAGAAATCACAATTTAGATATAAATGGCCATTGAAACAGCAGAAGGCAATCATTGAACCGTACATTAAGTTGAGACGTCCACCAATGAATTACTTGACGCCTCCATATTTAACCTGCGAACCGTCCGTTTATTATTATCGCTTGACGGAAGATGATAAATTTTTAATATTAGCTTCAGATGGTCTCTGGGAAATGATTGTACCCGAAGCAGCGGTACGATTTGTCGCCAATCATGCGATCGGTGTAGAAACATTAACCCCGTACCAGCGACTGCCTAATGCTACACTGAGACAAGTATATCAATTAGTTGTTGGAAAGTGACAAAATATATATTTATGCAAATTGACGATTATTGTTGATTTATTGTATATATATATATATATATGTGTGTGTGTGTGTGTGTGTGTGTGTGTGTGTGTATATTGTTTTGTTCTGAAGATATTGGAAGATTTGCGGGATCGAAAACGGAGAGAATCGAAACGTCCGGTGGATGTGAACAGTGCCACGCATTTGATTCGTCATGCATTGACCAACGATGTTAGCGATGAAAATGTCTATGCAGCACTGTCGGCCACGCTGAGTATACCGGAATGCGCTGCAAGAGCATATCGTGATGATATTACCGTCACTGTTGTCTACTTTCATCAGATACAGATGAAACATCACGTGTGAACTAAGTATGAATAAATCTCATTCTTATTTACTACTTCATTTATAGCATTATAATGAACGAGGGTTGCATAATAATAATAATAATAATAGCACAGTTTGTGGAATTGGTGTAATTGTTCATTTTTGAAGCAGTTTCACATCTATCAATTAATTCTACAGATAGAATGCAATGATGATGATGTTGTTGTTGTCGATGATTATTTTCAATGTCATTGTCTATGCGAAGTTTTGTCGCATAAATATTTCAATGCAACCATTGCAACAGCGTTCAATTGGTTGCTTGTTTGCTTACTTTGCACTTTTCTACGCAATATTATTTCCCCTTTCACCGCTAGCTTAGCCAATAATTGCTTGGTTTTTTTTCTTCTGTTTGCCAACACTGGCTGCAATTCCACATTTTACCAGCATGCAGGTTGGGATTTCAATCAATTTTCACCATTGCATCCACCAACGGCAATCACAATTCAAAATAGCCGTTTCAAACAGATTAGTTGGTAGTTTTGTGCGTTTAAATTTAAATACTTTTTTTTGAAACTTTTTATTTGCTCACTCGTGAAAATATAAGCAGCGTCAACGAACATACAAGCAGTTGGTTGGTTGTTTGATGAAAATGAGCAACGGCAGTTTTGCATTGAAGTTTCGAGCTTGATTCGCGTTTTTTGATATGCACACTTCTTTGTTCGGTTTCAATTTTAATTACTTTTTCTATAATTATTATTGTTCGTTGAATTTCAGTTTGCATGCGTTATTTATGTTAATTGAAAATGTCGATGGAAGGATGGTAAAAAGAATTTTTATGCATTGTTACATTAAAAAGCATTTAATTCTATTTAAAAATTGTTTTTTTTCATAAAATGACATTTATTAAATACAATAGCTGTGTAATATTTTTGAAGTATTAGTTTCTCTTTAAATTGAAGTCGATTAATAATAATAATAATAATAATAATAATAATAATAATAATAATAATAATAATAAGAATTGTTGTTGTATATTTGAATTTGAATTGAACTTTTATTTATTTGAAAAGATTGATTAGTCATCGTTTACTATTGTTCGAACAATTGTTTATTGTTAGCTGCTTGCATTGGAGAAGTTGTAAATTGTTATATATGTATATATACATATGTTTTAAAGAGAAGTGCTGTTGGCTTTTTAATGCATGAATTGTTGTTGATCAACTAATTCCATTTCCTTGTTAGCTGGTGACGTGTTGTGTTTATTTTCTTTTTTTTTAATTGAAATATTTCCTCCACTAGATAAGTGATATCAAGTTTTTAGTTTAAATTTACATATTGACCAATTGAGGCAAACGAATTTGTGATGCAGTATTGTTCTTTTGCATATTTATTTTGCAAAGCAAGATGAAGAAGAAAAGATCTGCAAATATTGTTTATTGGTGAATTTTTGTTTTTTAATATCAGTTTTTTTCTCTAAATTCTGAAACAAGTTGTAAAGTTTGACAAAAACGTGGCTCGGCAAACATGTAAAGCATTATCTGATGTGATTTATTAGCGGGTGTGGGTTTTTGGTGTGTGTGTGTGTGTGTGAAATGTGATTGTTGTCATTGGTTGATCTCAATTGTGGGAGTGAGTATTTGAATAATTTTAATATTGAATACTCTGTCATTGAAGGGGACAGGACAGGACACAAAGCATTTGCATATGGCGTCGTTGTTGGATTTTTATTCTTTGAACGTACATTCGTTGCGTTTGTATCGTCACAAATGTGCTCCTCTCAATCCGGTGCATTGGAAAGAGTGTTGGCTGCTGTTGCAAAAGGACGGTACACTGCTGTGGTATAATGATAAGCAATTTTCCGCCATCAAGGGCCAGGTGAATCTGCTGCGCTCAGCTGAGCTGCATTTTGGCGAACAAGCTTGGAACGAGCCTGGTCTGCATCCGCCGAGAACGTTCACTACTCACCAGGACCAATTTTGCTACTTTGCTCTGGTGGACAATGGTCACGGTGCTCTTGGTCGACTGGAACAGTGGTTCGTGGCCAAGCATCGATTCGATTTGGTCGCTTTCATGTGTGCAATAGCTCGGGTTTTCAAAGTGGGCACGGAATTTCACGTCTTTGTCAATTCGTCGTTGATTTCAAGCACAAGATCCACATCCGACAGATTCAATCCTGCCAGTTGCTGTTTCAGTGCATCATCGTACGAGGACGATCCGATATTTGTTTCATGCAAATTAGACTCTGGCGACATGTACAAGCAATTGAAGAGCATCGTGGAACGTAAAGCACAGCAACAAATTGCCAACAAGCCCACTGATGTTGGCAGTTCTCTGAACGGCAAAGGAAATTGCTCGGTTGGCTTCAACACTACCACAGCATACAGGCTTGACAACGAACCTGCCATCACTTGTGAAGAAGACCTAGACGTGATTGATTTTAAATTTTGATCATTCATTTTACCTTTATTTATTGTTCATTTTTTGGAGTGGGGCTCATTTCCTTCAATTTTAACGCACATTGCCTGTTTTTGTTGCTTGATGTGATTGTATCACAGCAACATTTGATCTGAATTTTTGACTCTTTGACTTGATTCGCTTATTTCTTGCTTGTTTTTGATATAAATAAATCAAGGAAATAAGTAACAACGGAAAAAGGAAGCTTCTTCACACTGAGCTCTGATGATAAGAATAACAAGAAGCTGAAGATGATGAAGATGAAGATAAAGAAATGCATGCTCATTTGCCGCACGGCAATTACCAGCGGTTTGTGAATTTTCATTTCCTGCGTTGCTTATCAATTTCTTGCTTGGAGAGTAATGAATAAATCGTATGGAAAGTGAAAAAAAGATTGATCAAGCCACTGCGGTTTTTTTCATATTCAAACTGTTAACCGTTGCATAACTGCGTCTGCATCTGTTATAATGTGTCGTGGTGGATGTTCTTTTTGCCTCATTGAACACGATCAGGCGATGAGAAATCATTTGAATCAAGCATCATGAAAGCATGAAGTGCAATCAATTTACAGTGCAGGTAATCATTATTCATATTTATGAAATATCATGTAAAAAGTGAATGAATATTGTTTTCTTTTATTCAAATGCTTCTTCTTGTAATAAGCAGTAATCATGTGATGATTTATTTTAAAAAATTTTGATATTTGATTTTCAGGTTAGGGAAGTTTGTTCAAAAATGAATATAATGAAGTTAGCATTCTTTCAAAATAGGCTACTGTGCAACATTCTGAACATTCATTTCTCAGTTATGCTTGTAAAATTCTTGCTATGAACAGCTTCATGACTGATAATTTTTTTTAATTATTTATCACATTTATGTAGTTTTTTTAATAGCTATTGTTTTATGACACTGAAATAATTGCAGTTTTGTGCGATGGAAAAGTGAATTGATTCGCTTCAGTGTCTCATTATTATTATATGGTTTTTTTTTTGCAATGCTCAATTTGCAATCAGCTGTGCGGAAAG
This sequence comes from Trichinella pseudospiralis, assembly GCA_001447645.1. NCBI lineage: Eukaryota > Metazoa > Nematoda > Enoplea > Trichinellida > Trichinellidae > Trichinella > Trichinella pseudospiralis. The sequence goes on from JYDV01000012.1 coordinate 401,167, forward strand.
AAAAAATTAATTTTTAAGTATTTTCTTGAAACAAAAATTTTATTACAATAATCTTTTTTCAAAATTACTTTTCACACTCACCATTTTCAACATTCTCATGTTGTTCATTATCATTATTGTCAGAAGAGTTTTTACTAAGCCGTGGGTATTTTTTTTTTATTCATCTGCTAATCCATAATTTGATCGCAATAACAGGAAAGTTAATTTTTTAAATTCTCTCACAATGATTTACTCTAATCATCACGGTGCAATTGTGAAATATGGAGATCTTGACAACTTTTGACAAACCACTACTGAATAATGATCATAAAATGAAAAGGTGAAAAGATTGATTATTTCTCTACTTGATTCTTTTTTTTTGTGCAATATTTTAAAATAATTAATAGCAACAATATTTTTCATTTAATGAACGTAAAATGAAATTGAAATTTCTTATTGCCTTATTTGTTCAAAATGGAGAAGAATTTGAGATTTTAATTTTTTGGGCAATTGCAAAGTTCTACAAGAGCATGGCAATTTCAAGCTTTTCTAATAATTTGCCAAACTGCAGAATCCAGTAAGGAAAAGTTGCAAAAACCTTAAACAAAAAGTTGTTTTTAAGCATTTTGAAATGGTAAAAGAAATTTATTCATTTGACATTCATCAACATGCCATCAATTGTTTTTTCAATCAACGTCCAATTTGGAAATAGATAATTTTTTATTTTTATATTAAATTGTTTATTGAATAAAAAAGTATATATCTACATGAACGCATATGGTTGTGGTTGTGGTGGTCAGTTGCATTACTGTGAGCTAATAAAATGTAGCATAATGATGACAATGATGAAATTCATAATGAAATCTGACGCAAAATCATCTTCTTGGTAAACACAAATGAAAATTTACCAAGAATTTACCAGCTTGTCATATGTTGTCTTTTTGCCTCTTCCTGGTGTTGACTATTGGCTAAAGTGACAAAAGTGTGCATATTCAAGTGATACGCTATTTTTGTTGTTTACTACCAACAAGAAGCAAGATAAAAATATTGGGTCATGTGGTGTAACCATCATTTGCTCATTCTTCTTCCTTTTCAAATGTTAAGGTTACCAAACTGGGTCTGACAAACTGATATTATTCCCACGGTGGACTTTTTCTTTTACAAAAGGTGAATGGAACAAAAAGAAGAGGAAATTTACATTTTTCCCACGCTTCCCTAGCTTACCGACTGTAAGCCAAGTCAAACAACACGCAGCACCTGAATGAAATTGTAAAATGTACAACAGTTTCTTCAAATCAAAAAACCATGTTGAGAAAAGCGAATTTTACTTTGATTGAAAAAAATGACTGAACATTAAAAGCTTATATTGTTCATTCTTTTGTTTTCATTAAATATTTTTTGAAGTATTTTACAAAGCTATTCAAATTAGTATATATATATATATGTATGTATGGCTGTTGCACATTCTCATATGTATTGTTTAAATTGAAACAAAAAGTATGCAACGTTATATCATGCGATTGTAGATATAGATTTATTGTTACTCCTATCATTTGCATGTAATGCATTCATTTATTCATTGATATTTCTTGTATTTTTAAAATCTATTAACAATTTCTATCTTGTATTATATTGTACAACTTTTACAAACGTAATTTATTTGCAACTAAATTGTAAAACACAAAAAAGACTGCACTGTTCTGTTCATTCTGTTGGCACGTGTTTCTCACACTTCAAGCGAACTCTGACAAATACATTTATTGATTTCATATGAAAATGAAAAAATTGTTTATTTTAATTGTCTGCTGTCAGTTGGGAAAACTGACGAAATGATTTATTGTAAAGGTAAAACTTAAAATCTGGGCTGTACATCACCGAATTCACTACTGAACTTATTGTCAACTGTAAAATGATTCATCTTGTTGGAGATTCATGATTTGGTTGTTGTTTATCAAATTCTTTTTCATAAAATGACAAAGAATTTGTTTATGTTGCAAAATTTTACAAATATGTTTATTTCATTTCATTATTTGCAAATGGGAAGAATTTTAATTTGCTAATTTAACTTTTCAACACATTACGTCATCATTATTATAATGAAAATGATATGGTGTTTTCTTTGACAAGCGCTGTTTTGTTTATTACGGTTTTAAATTTTATTCCAAAGACGAAATGTTTTTTTCTTTTTCATTAAAAAATGTGAAAAATAATAAATTCTGATTTTATCAATCCAAAAATTAATACCACACCTACTGTAGCGTGCATAACTGAACAAAATGAAATTCACACTTGTGCATAATAATTTTAGACAATAATTTCACATTTGTTATTATTTAAAACTGATGAGTGTAAGGGAAGTTTAAAAATTTTCTGAAAAATTGCATTCAAATTTTGTCTTCTCAATACTCTTTAGGTAATCGATTGTTTTCTTTGTTTGTATAGGAAAAATATAAAAAGAAATGAAGTTCAAACTGTACAAAATGCAAGTAATAATAATGAATATTAGTATAATTAATTTTTTGATAAAAAATGCTCAAATGAAAAATAATAAATAACAATAAGGATGCAAACAAAGGAAAAATTTTATTTGCAGTATAGTTTGCTTATGAATTTGACATCATTTTTTATTTTAACATAATTTTGGCAATTCAAAACAGACAGATTTCTTTTGTATTTCATTTTAAAGTAGAAAATGTCAAATTGAAAATGTTGAACATTTTAATAATCAAGTATAAATGTTGTAAAGTACCATTCTTCTTCAAAATTGCAACCAAAGGTTATCTGCTCATTTATGTATATAATGTATATATTGTGTACAACTTTGCAGAATGTTTTAAGAGATGTAAAAATCATTGCTGAATAAAAAAAAATTGAAATTCGAAGATTAATCTGATATTGTGTTAATTTGAAGTGTTGATTTATTAACTTGATCGTATGCTTTAATTTTATAAAAAAAAGAGAAATTTTTTGCACTAGTATGAACTGGTTGTGCCACTGCTTGGAGTGAGGCCATGCAAATAGTTTATTAGATGAGAAATAGATCCACATTAAAAAAGAGGAGCGTGATCCGTAAGTAATACGGCTGATTTAAACGGTCACAGCTGTGCCCAATGACAGTTTTCAAAAAATTTTAAACAGACAATTTATCAGAGTGTGAAAAATCAACTGCTTTACAGAATGAACTCATTTGTTATTTTTCATCAGCATGAGTTATTAGTTATACACTTTAACTGCCTTATTTTTTTAATTTACAGTCAGGGTTACATGCATCTACAGGGCTATGTGATTCATGTTTATTGATCATTTGGTGGTTTGTTGCAAAACCTGTATAGTTCTGGTGACCAATCCAAACTTGGCCCACCAACTACGTCTACATTTCAGGACAGCAAACTTGCTCCTCAGATAATATGCAGTAATAAATCAATCTGGTGTAATGATAACAATAACATATCTAACATAGGTCATCTAATGTCAATTAATAATTTTATATTAAACGGCGTTTTACAACCATTATTTTCATTTCATTTTTTCATCTGATTCTGATCAAGCAACAGGTAATCATCTTTTAATTGAGATACTTTAAACTCTACTTATCATATAATGCTTTACAAAAATTTGTTAATGTAATATCCATTTAAGACTGTATCACACAAAATACTTCTAATAAATTTAATACGTGCTCTCTTATAGCAGCTTAATCTCTCTCACATTATCTGTTTCGCTTTTACTAAAGTTTTGTCCATGAGCATTTCATAAATTCATATAAGATTCGTAATCCACATTTCATTCTGAAAAAAATTTATTATGCTTTTACAATAATTTCTTCAATTATTAACTAAAATATATTATCATTAATTAATTAATTAATTAATTGATTGATTAATAAAAAATGAACTAAAGTACAGTGTATGCATCATAAACAATAATATGTATAATGCTATGTAATTTATACTATAACATGACTTGCATAAAGGAACTGGATCACACTTGCATTGTCTCCAACACACATGATGCATATTTGTTAATACATGATATAGTTAATTTCATTTAAAAAAATAATGTTTTCCAAATGTGCATCATTTTTATTATTCTTCTGATTACAAAGCCTCTACGCTAAACTTAATTGTCCATCTCTGACTTTTGTAAAACAATAAAAACACAAATATAAAATAAAATTTATATTTAAAATTGGAAGTTTAAAAGCAGTTTTTAACGTATTCTAACATTTTTTGTGTAAAGTTCTACAACAGGGCACCCTTAACAATGGTAAACTAAATATTTCAATGACTTGTCAAAAGGTGCACCAATACTACACATCAGCTAAACTCTTTTTTCTATATTTTTTACGTTTTTTATATTTCCCAGTGCTTATTCTCGTATAAGTTGAAATTCATTGTAATTTTGTAAATGTTTTTAGCAATATATGCATAAATTACAAAAGGAAGCAGCTATTTTTCAATAAAAAGCACTTTTGAGTAAAAATTTGAATTGAAGATGAAGCATCATAATTTATATATGAATATATAAGAATATGCTTCTATTAGAGAAGTACAATGTAGTGCAGTTACCTAAATAATCATTGTTGCATTACTAAAGAATGTTTTTACTGATAAAACAATATTTCAACATTTTCAACAGTTAGAGAAGAAGGAAGTGATTTATTGTTTTGACTTTATGAAATACTGTTTACTATTACTGTATTGTTGGTTTGGTAAGTAATACTTTCATTTTTTTAAAAAACTGAACTGACATGCACTTTCAAAAGCTATATTAATACATATTACCTTTCTTAAATGTTAAATTTGACTAAGCTATTGATTATATTATATAAAATAAATGTGAAAATTTCAGGTTTCTTTAAAATCAACACGGCATGCATGATAACTTGAAATTTGATGAAAGCATATTTACACCATTTAAAATTGCCATCCTTCCAAAAGCGTCCGACGTTGCTACCATGATTCAAATGATTGATAAAGTAACGAATTGAATTGTCTTAATTTTGATTTTTTTAAAGATGTATTTACATTTTAGGATTCAGAGGAAGCATTTTTTCTGTTTGATTTAGGAAAACTGATACTACTTCACCAGCGCTGGATTGAGCATTTACCACAAATTCACCCATTCTATGCTGTCAAATGTAACGACAATAAACTACTTTTATCTTTGCTAGCATCGATGGGAGTCAATTTTGACTGTGCCAGTAAAGTAAGCATATGCAAATGGTCAAAGTGATTTTTTTTATTCTGTTGTATTGCATGCTATGCATTGGTAAAATGAAAAAACATCCTTATTCATAGATCACACATGCTTTCATTACATACATACAAAATTTAAAAGTTGAAATTAACTTAAAATAATGCGTTTCATGAAAGTTTTAAATGTAAAATAGGAAATGCTCATACATTTGATAAATGAATACACACCCAGAATCCAGACATTTTAAGAAATACATTAAAATGATAAAATTCAATTTTTAAACAAATTATGCAATGCAAGTAATAAAATTTAGATTTAAAATGAAGTGGAAACTTTTAGAATGAAATTGAAACTGTACTCAGTATTGGAGTATCTCCGGAAAGAATAATTTTTGCCAATCCATGCAAGCCAAGAAGCGCTATAGAATATGCAAATTCTCAAAATGTGCGCTATATGACGTTCGACAATGAACAAGAACTGCAAAAAATACATTCACTTTATCCAAAATCAGAGTATGATTTATGCACGAAGTGAAACTTTTTTTGTATTTATTATTCTAAATTTAATGAAAAGTTGATAGAAAGTGAAGAATAAATTTATCATTTCAGATTGCTAATGCGCATTTCAACATTCAATTACAATGCTGTTATTTCTTTTGAAAAGAAGTTCGGCTGCAATCCAATAACAGAAGCGCCGGAATTATTGAAGAAAGCAGTTGTTCTTGGTTGCAAAGTTGTCGGAATTTGGTGTGATTATTTTGTAATTTAAATTTCAATAATTGAAATATAAAAGTGTGGAATTTAGTTTTCACGTTGGAACAGGCTGTCGAGAATCATCTGCGTATGTAAATTCCATAGCAAATGCACGAAAACTGTTCGACTTGGGAAATCAGTTTGGTTGTCCGCTGAAACTGTTGGATATTGGTGGCGGATTCTCGGCTGTACTCGAAAATGGCACTCTTCCATTTGAATCATTAGCCATGGAAATTAATCAGGCGTTGAGTTATTACTTCCCTTCAGATATGAATGTGACTGTAATAGCCGAACCAGGTCGTTATTACGCAGCTAAACCATTCCAACTGTGCACTCGTGTTATTGGTTATAGAAAAGTTATTGCATCGAAAATTACAGGAAACGGTATAAACTACTTGCAAAGCAAAATTTAAGAATATTATTTGTTTCTTTTTAGCTGCGGATGATGGTGATATTGGCTTCATGTATTTCATTAACGATGGCATATATGGATCATTCAACTGCATCTTGACAGAAAATACCATTCCACAGGGGCAATTATTAAAGGTTATTTTCATGTTTCTTGTGATATTTTGTTTTGTACTGTAGAAAAATTTTTAACATCAAATTACAGAAACGAAAAGCCAGCAAAACTTATTGGTCAACCGTTTGGGGTCAGACGTGCGATAGTTTGGACATCATTTTAAAAAAATGTCAGCTGCCTGAATTATTTGAAAATGAACTTTTATTGTTCCAAAATATGGGAGCATATTCGTTGACTGTCAGCACCGAGTTCAATGGTTTTTCAAGAACAAAAGTTTACCCTTACATCAAAGAAGATGATGTGTAATGATCAATTGAAATAAGAAAAAATAATCAAATAATACTTTCTGAAAATTATAAATTTTCAGGGATATTCTTCAGCTGCTACTTTTGAACAAAGCCAAGCAATGGAACTCCCATTGACGGTACATCTCAGCGGAAAATTATCATAAAATGAAATCAGTGTTAGAAATTAGAATAATTAACTTAGATTTGGAGCCATATTCTTTAGCGTTGCTGTTAGATAAAATTGAATTTAATTTTGAAATTGTAGATTGAATGTTTGTTTTATTGTTTAATAAAAGTTTGCACAAAGCATACGCACAAGTGAAGCAAGCATTTTTAATTTTACCAAATTAAAAATTAGTCATCAGCATAAATGCAAATGTGACAGATTTTAAACTTTAAAAATGGTCACAGTTGTTTACATTTCAAAAATTGGTGGCGCATTTTTAAAATGCTTACCAGAAGGTTATTTTTTGATGATTCAGTTTTGAAATTATTGTTTACTAGCATGATGAAGAAAGTGAATTGTTGAAAGTAATGTTTATGGATAGATGGATGGATATCTTTAATTTCGGCTAGTTGTGTGCTTTGAATTTATTTCACATCAAAAACAAATTCAAAATGAATTCAATTGCCTGATGTATTTAAATAGCAGAAGAAAAATGTATGGAAAATTAATTTTCAGAAAAGTCAAATATGATTAAAATTCTTCAACATGTTTACTGAAAATTCCAATGAAATATTGTTTTTTAAAAAGATTAATAAAAAACTCATGTATAATAAACATTAAAAAACAATTGTTTTGCAATTAATGTTATTTGTTCCTTGTTATTTATTGCAATTAATTTTTTTATATTTTAAAATATCAAAAAAATTAACAAAAATTGACACAACTGGGTTGTTTGAATGTTTTAATCGAAATTTTGTTTTCAACAAACAATATTGCTACATTTGAAGTATTTTATTATCAAATTAAAATTTATAAAAAAACGACAAAAAAACTTGTACTTATATGATCAACTGTACAATACTTTACATTTGCAACATTTGATGGCATACTGTACATTACTTCCTGAATAATTTTTAATTTCGAGTAAATTTTTTGCTCATGAATGTTATGCAATTTTTTTATTGAAAAAGAGCCACTCCAATTTACATTTTACGGTGTATATAATTTGTGTGAAATTGCGACGGAAAAAGGAAGATCCAAAGATTGCAAGTAACGTAAGTGTTCACAGATTTTTAGCTCAAGATGCATTTTATTCAGCAATGTTTACAGATAAGTGAACTAACGCATGATGATAGTAATCTGCAAAATGACAAATTATTGGGGGAAAAATTGTTTTACATCTTCTATAAGAAAGTCAAAAAATCAATTTAAAGAGCCCATTAAAAGCGATTATTGAATAAAAAAACTTTTACATCAAGAAAATATTTTCACTCATCCATCCTCTCAATTGAAATGAGGAATCTCTTTTTTATTAGGCTTTTAATATAAAAGAAAATGGTCCCAAGTTTAATGATAATACTACTAATAATAATAATAAACCGGCAGATCAGTATTGCAAATCAATTTTCTCGTCTTTTTGATCCATGTTTGGCAAAAGAAATAGAAAATTGTCGGCAATTTTGTTTTAAAGCAATGGGCAAGTGCAGTTGTTGTTTACGCAAATAGGAAAATGGGAAAGTTTCGCTTGGAGCATTTCTGCTTCATCTTTAGCATTGGTGACGTTGAAAAGAAATGACAGCTTTTTTCCAATCAATCCCAGCATTCATTTTCAAAGCACTTGTCGTGAATCTATTTTTTCGACAAAACAGCCATCTTATTTATTTTTATGGTCACTTTTGATGACGTACAATCCAATGGGTCAAGGGATGCTTATTTCAAACAAAAAAAAGATGTTAGAAATTCACCGTATACTGTGGATTAATTTGATAGAAACTCTCAATAAGCTCCTCATTGATACGCTTCGTTTGAACATGGTTTTACAATGTCATCTCGTAAATATTTGTTTCTTTAAAAATTTGCATAATTCACTACAGTATTACTTGATCGGCAAACTGCATGCAAATTTTGACCCTTTCTAATCATATCACTTGAGCAAAGATTTTCTCCAATTCATTGTAGATGTAATTAATTTTTAAATTGTAATCATATCCGTGCACTTGTCAATGTTGTGCATTAAAATTGTTGAATAACAGCAATTATTTTTCGAATTATTTTAATTTCAGTGAATATTGTCGATTGACAGTTTGTCCATTGTGGTTGGTGAATTTCAATAAATAAGGGTAATTGTGAGAATTGAGGGGAAAATTTTACAAATGGAAAATGTCAACAATATTCGAAATTGATCATAACAAAATAATAAAGTTATAGAAAGAGATTTCGGTTCAAAGTTTGAACAAGAAGTTTGTAGATGTATTTTGTTTGCTGTGGTCAATCAGAAATCGAAGCATAAATTTCTTCTTTTAATAAAGTGCAATTATTAGAAGGAGAAGATGCTCACGAAATCGTGAACAGCAGAATTGAGCTTTTGTATTGTAGTTGCAATCAGCTTTTCTGATCGTTGCACACAATTTTGCAATTCAATTCAGCAAAATTTACTTTTTCCAATTATTCATTGATCGACGATGACGTCCGTCAACGGCAACAACCGTATTAGTAAAAATGTGTTTACTCCACTTTAAATAGCTATATTGGCTATTTATCGGTTAACGTTGGCTAACTATAATATAACAGCCAGCAGCTTGAAGTGAAAAGCCGAAACAGAATCTCACTTCCAACTTGCCTGTAATTGAAAAGTTTAGAATTTGAAAACAATTCCACTTCCAACTATTCAAATTATACATATTTCAAAAAATTGCTTGCAATTGCAAATAGATACAAAAACGCTTGCTATTCTCTTGCATTTTTATTATTTGAAAAAGAATCATAAAACATAAATTATGAGAAATATCAAGTCAAAGATCGGCGCTTTAAAACTAGCAACTGACGTTATTACTCTGACGTCACTGGTGCAATAACATTCTAACAACAAAAGTAAAACTTTTGCACTTCTTCGAAATTTCAATGTTTTCCTCAATCCAAAATTTGTAATGCATATAATAATAAAAGCCTGCGACTAATTTCTTCAAGTCCAAGTGACATCATATTTCTCTTTGAAGCCATACAAGCAAGCATTTGTCGTCACAATGCAGCATTATTTCACTTACGTCAACAGAGAATATACGCACTGCTGAGGTTAAGCCAAAACTAACGTGGGTGTGCATGCAAAGTATATTCTTCTTCTTCTTCTTCTTCTTCTTCTTCTTCTTCTTCTTCTCCTCCTCCTCCTCCTCCTCCTCCTCCTCCTCCTCCTCCTCCTCCTCAGCTAACTCTTTTCTAAAATAACGCTACTGTAATATTTACACTTCAAATCACACGATCATCATCAGCTGCGTATAATTTCTTTTTTTTTCATATAAAAGCAATCAACTAAAAGAGAGAATAATTAAGTAAAATTGATGCTTTTTCAAGTGAAGCAATACAATAAATAGATGATCAACATTTCATCAAAAATCCAACTTGCTTTCTATAATCTGTTTTGCCAACACTGATTAATGCAATTATAATTGGAATTATTATAAAAATGAGAAATTAAAATGACAACAATTAAAGCGCAGTCTAGCTGAAATGGTCGAGCATTTTCAATGACTGGAAAATTTCAAAAACAAAAATTTACTAAATGAACAACAGTATCGAACATTGAATGAATGAAACAACACAGAAAGCAATTATTAAAATATGAATAAAAAAATACACACCCATCTAGACAGCACTTTGGGTTTCGCAAAAGCGTTTACATTGACACTGGCAAACAATGACAAAAGCAATTACTGCATTCATGAATTCCCGCCGTGAAGTCAGTGGATAATTTACAAATTGAGAAAAGGAGAAAAGCAGATAATAAACACAGAAAGTTTGAAAGTTTTCACGTTGGTGGACGAGCAGTGTGGACAATTTTCGGCTTCACAACGGGTGGGTCGTCTTCGTCATCTTGGCATGGATGTACCTTAATTGATGGACAATTCGAAGATGCAGGAATCAACTCAAGAATTGGTTCTTCTACAAACAACAAATTCAATTATTCTATTCAATAACTGGACCTGTCAATTAATGCACCATGAGCAAGTGCCGCAAGTCGACTAAGGAGTTCAAAATTGAAATTCGGCTCTGATTCTTTGCTCTGCTCCCAGCCAACCGGCGGTGAAGCCGGTGGGCTGATCAAGAATTGCTTTTCCAACTGTGGTAATTTTAAATAATGCTCGTCATCTTCGGATTTCGGCGTGAAAACCTAGCCAAAAAACACACATGTTCAATCATCCATAAGCAGTGAATTAAAAAATTTGCAAATCTCGTGCAAAAACAACTTGTGTAAAAAAGCAACGCAATGATGAACCAAAGAAAGAAGTAAAGTCCAAATGAATGCGAGCCGCAGTGGCCCGCTCTGAACTGCAAAACTGCACCCGACAACGTTTGAAGGTACTCAAATAATGGAACGTAGCCGTTTCGTCAACCTCTTTGAACAATGCCTCGAACTGATGCTGCAATATACAACAATCATTGCATCGTTTCGACAAGCAAAAGTCACATCGAGGATACCTTTAATTCAAGATTTTGGAAAACTTCAGCTGGTACGTTGGTGACAATTAAAGATGAAGGGAGTTCAATTTCGCGATCCCCTGTTAGCAGCTCTGTTTTCAGATCACATTGCATTTCACTCATTAGAATAAAGCAACTCTGTGATAAACAACAGCCGAAAAATTCCACACTACTTTTGCAATTGCAATGCCTACGCTTTGGAACACACTACAGTATACTTTATGTAAATGCAGGTAGCATTAGAATTTATTGCGCAATTGACAACTTTCACTTAAACGCGAGTTTTATTTAATTATAGAAGCGTTGACCAATCATTCTATTTTTTGATGTATTGTTTATAAATTTAGTATATTAATGTGACTTTTTTTATTTGTGAAGTGTTTTACGCAAAGTTTAGTCAGCTGACTTGATGAACTGACAGCTGAAGCGAAAAATAAAAATGATCTAATAAATAATGTATTAAAAGTAAATTTATGCTGATTTTGTATTATATATGTAATATGAAGAAGTTTAATTGAATGGTATTAGATTTATTTCCATTATACAACAAGTTGTGCTATATGTTCAGAAGGTGGATATAAATTTCTGTGATTCATGCAAATCAAAGTTTAGTTGAGCTGTTGTAAGCAATCTGTTTAAAACAAACAACAAACAACTTTCAACACTGCAGCTAAAGTAGAGAAGTGAATTTAAAATTTAATTATTTAACATCTGAAATATAAAAACAAAAATTTAAACAGCGGGCATATTTGCTGATTATATGTGAAGTTATTGTTTATAAAATGAAATTCTGTTGATGTCGTTTTATAGATCAGAAATTCCATTTCCGCTTTTATTGAGCAATTAAAGTTGAAACGTTGTGCTTGTTTATTGTAGTAATTTGATTAAAATTCTGTGTTGTTTGTTGGCAACCATTTTTGAAATTGCTCTTCATCAGCGTGCGTTCGTAGGATTACAAAGAGACTTTGTAATTTATTCAGTATTGGGTTAAATGTGCTTTATGTTAATTATTGATGAATTGTTGATAAAATAAAAATTGAAAGAGATTGTAAATGGAAAATGTAATAAAGAGACAATTTTTTTGAATAACACACAAATATAGATCTGACATTTCAAATGTATAACTAACAAGGAAATTATTTGCATTGAATGACTTTTGATAAGAATCAAGATGATAAGAAATGCAAGAGGCATAAGAATGATGATGATAATGAACAGACACTAACAATCTTGCTGCGTAGTATTGTGCAGCAAGTGCACTTGAGCTTTACGTCATAGGTATGCTTCTAATGAATTTTCCATTTATTGCATGTTTTGTTTTTTTCTTTATCAGTGTATTTGTGAAATTACAGACAACAAACAGAAACGTCAGCTTGAACAATTTCAATTTTTGAATTACATATTGTTATATATATATATATTTGTATTATCGGTTTTGTTTCTTCATGACATGATTTGTATTAAAGGTTCAAAAAGTTAACCGCATTAGTTTTGTTTGCAAAAGTGGAACTTTCCACTTGAATGGGGGTAAGAGAGGAGTAATAGAATCGGCGCGTTCAATAAAATATTAATTTTCTGACAAAAACACCTACTAGACAATTTCTTTCTTGATTTTATTCTTATTTTTCTTTGCTTCAACTAAATAATTATAAAATTTGCCATGAGGTTTGCGATGATTTGCAAATAAGTAAGCTAACAAACAAGCGAGTCATTTATTTGCAAACAGTTCATTAGCTTGTTAATTATTTTATTTGTTAATAATCGAGGTGAAAAAGTTGTTAAATAGATAGATAGATGGATATATATATATAATATATATGTATAGATATAGATAAATAGAACGCCACCGCCGTTGCGAAGCAAATTCCATATTCTTCTCCAAGGATAAGCCGTTCGTTGTGATTTGATTGATCGCAGCGCTTCTTTTATTATGCCTATTTCTGTTTTATTAGCATCAGTTTAAATAAATAAATAAACGCCAAACAAATAAATCTTTAAATTTAGTAGATTTTTTCTGCTACTGACGTGAAGTTTTACTTTTCACAATTGCACACATCTTGGAAAATGACAACGACTTTGCCATGTTGAAAACTGACAAGCAGACTTTCATTTCAGCATCGCAAGCTTATAGCAACAATAAAAATAAAGAAAAATTATTTCTACAACATCCGTTTTCTCAGCTTTATGTCGATGAATGACCAAACAGACAAAAGGGTCCATTTTTACATCGTTCAAAAAAATATTTTAATAAATATGGAAGTGAATTATGACTTGAAGACGGAATTGAAAGTTTTTTATTGGAAATAGTTTTGTTTAACATTTATGACACGGTTGCAATATTCCAAACACACTTAAAGCTTGCATTTTCTTGATTGAAAATAATGAGTTGAAACGAAATTGCTGATTTATGTAAATTTCAACTTCAATTTTTATTTTTCTTTCTCCATAGGCAAAATGCAAAATTAAGGAAAATTAATTTTTGAGACTTATCCTTAGCTAATAATTTAAACACTTTGCAGAGGGTCGATGTTTTGAGAGCTCAGTTCTTCAACAAGCTAGCTGTGTAAAGTGAAAACTAATGTGAAAGAAAAGAATCTTCTCTACATTTATCAATATCTTTTTCCTTTCAGAATTGTTTGAAGCTTCAAATGTACAATTTCATCGAGTTATACACAAGTAAAAGTAATGCTACTTTCTGAAGTAGCAATCTATAACTAAATTAATTAAGCAAAAAGATTTCAAATGAGGTATCATTTACTTTAACAGGACGACAACAATGAATACATTTTTTTAAGTTTTGCAATTTTCAGGTTATTTTTGCACTACTGAAAGTCATTATTTCATTTTTACAAGTATTTGTTGTTGCTGAACAACTTTATTTGTTCAATGAAGTTGTTGAACAGCGAGTTTTAAATTGAAAATACCGCCTTTTCTTGATACTATACAATTTATATGACCGTTACTATGCAAATTTTAAGCATTTTTGTCTAGGCTAAGTTCAAGTACATTGTTAACATTCGAATAAACAAGGTTATCCAATATATTCTCAGATGTCATTTTTGGCTGCGCTATAGCAAAGAGAGATAAGGTTCTAGTTTTGCACTTTCCTTTGATAATTGAAAATGGCAATAAGAATTTTTTCAATGAAGCTCCAATTGTACGGCATTTCAGTTCTGTATGCAGCTATTATGATTTCTGCTTTGCAGCCTCGTTTTTACCGAAATAGATTGCAGAAACCGATTTCTACAACATCAAAACCTTTAGATGAGTGCACCTCATCGTCACAGATAATTACCACCTCAATGTCCACGCAAGGTCCTGACAGTAATGATAAGCCAGAAATTATCGAATATCCAGGATGGAGCAGTGGAAATGCTGGAATCTACATCCGTTTAAACAAATTAGGATTGCAAGATATTGTTCGCCAGTTTGGAAAGAAACTGTCCCAGCAGACGATGAAAAGCAAAGTTGATGATATTATTATGTTACCTTTACTAGGTGGTGTATTAAACATAACTGAAGTGAAATTTAAAAGATTGGCAGCATTTTACCATCACAACTTAATACCTCCAAGTACATTTATGTTAGGTTTTAAAGGCGCATCTGCTGCTTTTACTGCTAAATGGAGCTACGATTCTGAAATAAGTATGAGCAAACCAAGATCTGAGCGCTTATCTGGTGATTTTACAGCAATTTTGGACGAATTCATTCAGAAGTTAAGCTTTATGTTAAGTCGTCATACTGATGGAAGCATTTACGCATCAAATATGCAATGCAATTTTACTTCAAAGAAAATTAAATTCTCTTTGTTTGGTCGTGGATCACTCATTAATCGACTGAATAAAAACATTCCAAGAGATGCTGTAAGTTTTAGCTTATTTCATGTTCAAAAACTGAGCTTTTACATTTCAGATAATGCCGCATATATCAGCGTACCTTTGCCGATCGAATATTGCTTACGTAAAAAAAGCATTTGAACAGCTGAAAGAAAGCTATCCAGTTAAACTTCCATTTTTAAGTGATCCTTTATATTTAAATGCTGCTTTGCAGAAGAATCCATTGGTTAACAAAAGTTTTGTTGATTTTTCTTTACAGGTAGGAATTCATGATTGAGGAAATTTAATATAATTTCAATATCATTTTTAGGGCGCAGTGGAAGGAAATAAGTCGATTTTAGCTGAAGTACGTCCTTTTAATTTAACGGGATGTGATTCTCGTTATATGCGCTGCATTTACATGGGAGAGGTGGTAATGAACAGCTTGTTTCAGCAAGCCTATGATAATGAAAACTTTCTACATAAAGCTACAACAGCATGCTTACTTTCAAATATTACTTATGTATATGTGGATGTTAGTTTAATCAAACCTCCTGTAGTGAACTATCACAAAAACGTTGCAGAATGCCATATGCAAGGTGAGATAACACGTGCAAACAGTGATGAAAAATGTTGTACTGGCTTTTTCAATTCGACAGCAAAGTTCACACCAAAAATTCAAGGCAATCTGTAAGCATTGCATTATTTTACATTAATAATTTTATTAAAATTTTCATTTTTTAGAACATATGCCGAAATTTCAAACACAAAATCAACGTTAGAATTGCTAGATGAAAACACATTATCTCAAACAGACTTGGATAAACTGATTAGATCAATTAATACAGCAGTGCAAAGTCGTATCAATATGTTTTTGAAGAGAAATATGGTTCCATTACCTCAGTCTAGACGCTTAATATGGCACTATAATAAACCTGTAATGATAGAACGTGCAATGCTAATCAGCAGCCGTTCAAATACGTTATTGTTGTAAACTGCTTTTCTTTCATATTGTTCTTTTCATGCCGATATTGATGTTCGCAGTGAGGTGACATATTTTACCATTTTTATCACTCAGGAAAGATGAAAGTAAAATTTGACGAATATATTTCACCAAACTTTTTAGTATTTTTAGCTTATTGCAATAAAATCAGCACTAGAACGTCAAATTGAACTTCGACATATTCAAAATCAAAGCTACTTGAAACTTTGAAGCGGTATTAAAGAAATTGCTACTTATCAGAAACAAATACTAGAAGAGAACAAAGCCAAGCAAAATATGTATGCATGTATGTTTTAATGGTAATTGAAAATATCATATAAAGTTACGCTAATCTGGTAGAATTGATATAAATTTGCTGGAATATTGAAACTATTGCTTACAATCGTCCAATCACACGCAATACATTTGTTTTCATCTCTGTGCAGTACGCCATTGCAACTATTTCAAATTTATTTTTAAAAGTTCCTCGCAGAAGTAAGGTTTATGTGAATAAATTTACATATAACTGATTTATGCATGATTTTTTCGTCTTTGTATACATTTTACTTGTTATTTTTTATTTTATTTATAAGTGAGAAACGGTTGGTAAAATATATTCATAAGTTTGAGGAAAACTTTGCTTCGCTTTGTAATGGTGAAGCGGGATGTTTTTCTTTTGCTTTCAGTTCTTGCTTTTCAGTTTGCATTATTCTGATGATATTTGCAAACTTGTATTCTCTATGATATACAATGCAAATACTCATCTGGATGGTTTCAGAATAAATTCATGCAGTTTGATGTTTGCATACGCTACAATTGCTGTAAAAGAGTTAGCGATGATTAATAATTTTATCAGTGTAAATAAAAGCACACAGAATAGATAAGACAACCAATAATGCGAAGGTCGGTTGATCAGTGTACAGAGAGACCAGTGTGTGCATGCTTCTTGTTGCTTTTCAAACCTGTCTATGTAGCGCTGCTGTTGATTTTATTGCTATTCGAAGGCAACGCTTCAATGATAGTTCAATAATTAATCGCTGAAAACTGACTATCACCTTACGTTTAAGCTATGTTGAAATCAATGAAAGCACGTAAGTATCGTTTATGCAAAATTTTGGAATAACGTAATTTTCAGAAATTTATTTGAGGTTAAATAAATTCTCTCTTGTGGTTAATTCTTCTCATTACAAATTCATCTTTGACAATGTAATGTTGTTTCTAAAATAGTTCTTTTGCTTAAAGTATGTGTTTATTTATTATTTGTTATTCATTACCATTGAGAGTGAATTATTATTGTGAAGAATGATAGCATTGCTCTTTTTGAAAGTATCCATATAAGATATGAAGGCAGTTATGTTGAATCGGAAAATAGAATTTTTTAAAGTGAATTTTGAATAAAAAAGTAATCACTTCAATAGGATAGCATTTCATTGACAACAGATGAAAAGATAATCGACCTTTGACGTGATTATATTTCATACGCACTTCATACGCAATGTCCCAAGACTCACCGTTTGTTGCGACTGGGCAATTCCATTTTTGTGTTGAGTAAGTATTAAAATGAATTGCCTTGTTGGTTTGTTCAGTTTGTCGTTTACTTTAAGAAGTAATGCAGACGATAGTGGATAACATTTATAACATTTTTTTCATCTATACCAAATTTACAGTCACACAAGATTTATGTAGTTTTTTGGTTTTTCTTTGAGAAGCATCTTTATAATACTGAACTCATTTGGGATTTTTTAATTGGATTCCTTAATTTAAACCATTAATCAATATCCTAAATGACTAACTTCACTATTTTTCACTATTAAAATTTGATTGGTAACTTGCTCAGTTGATTGCTCATTGAAAGCATAAATTACAGTATAATGAAATAATTAATTGTTTAATTACATACATAATGTTCAAAAAATAATAAAAAATTAAAAACTGACAATAAATTAATAAAGTTTCAAACATATTAACATAACTTCTTTGTTTTTTAATTTTTTTCAATTTTGATATTGATATAACAAATGTTAATACCTGCAAATCATAAATTACGTTCAGTTATAACACAAGTGAACCATGAACAAGACCATGGAATACGAAAGGGTAATTCTTATAACTGGATCTACTGATGGCATTGGACGTGAAACAGCTAAACAACTGGCCAAAAATCCAAAAAATATGGTCATTGTGCATGGGCGTTCATTGGCTCGATGCGAAGACACAGTGAAAATGATTTTAGCAGAACACCAAGACGCAAAAGTTGAGCACGTTGTTTACGATTTTAATAATATGTCGAATATTCCGAAGATGGCAGATGAAATTAAAAACCGTTTTCCGAAGTTGAATGCAATTATCTGCAACGCCGGGGTGCTTCTGCCTGAAAGAACTCTTTCTGATGATGGTTTGGAATTAACGTTTCAGGTTTGCTCGTAGTTTCAGTTTTAATCATTTTTAGTCATTTTATTAATCAACTTATGTAAATGTTTTGCATTATTTAGATAAAAAGGTTTTTTTAGATTTCTGCATGCAATTGACTTCATGAGAAACATTTATTTTCCTTACAAATACATCAATTTATGTTTAGTTGTTTTTTAATAGTCGTAGTTGAATTGCAGTTTAGTATAAAACTGAAAAATATGCAAGAAAAGGGAATAATACTAGACAGTGTATACTTTTTGAGGTAATTTTGATTTTTTTTTGATATTTTGCACGAGAAACATTTTACCTGAGATGATGTTTTATAATAATAATAATAATATAACTGTCACTATGTAGTGGATTTATTTGCAATTTATTGCCTGATTTATAGTCAGTTCAGATTGTTTGTTCGTTTGATCTTAGATGATGATTTTTGAGTAATTAAATGAACATTTAGGTGAATCATTTGGCTCACTTTGCGCTAGTTTGCCTGCTGCTGGATACACTGAAGAACAATGCGCCATCTCGATTAATTATAGTTAGCTCTCTTTGCTACAATTGGTTCAGCATAGACTGGGACGATTTGATGGGTGAAACGGATTACGAGAAATATAAGCAGTACTCACGTACAAAATTAATGAATCACATGTTCACTTTTGCACTGGCACGTCGGTTAGCAGGTACTGAAGTTACATGCAATGTTTACGAACCAGGGGTAGTTGAGACGAAGCTTCTTCGAGCTGGCGGCTATCACGGCGCTCATCCGATCACAGGTGCAAGAACTGCTGTTTATTTGGTTGAATCGCAGGAAGTTAGCAACATCAGTGGTGAATATTTTGACCGACGTCAAAATAAGATTGAAGCTGAGTCAGAGAGCCGACTTGAAAGCAGTCAAGAAAAATTGTGGGATGTTAGCGTCGATATGTGCAAAAAGTTTTCTATCACTATATAAGAAGTTAACTGGTGGAAACCGTTTTTCTGGGAATTTCACGGTGAAATGGAATACTTTAGTTTAAAGGGATAATGATGAAATGTTTATTCGTGCATTGCATCTTATTACATGATATATTCAATATGGAATGCAATGTGATAATATTTAGTTTGATTTTTTGAATAAAAGCTATGGAATATCCTTTGTCAGTTTGTAAATACTACAGAGAATGGATAGAACTTGCATCCATCAGTTTCGCTTTTTTCACTTTTCCAAACGCATTAGAAAAAAGATGTGGGATGAAGCATGAGTGGCTAAATAACTAAATACGTCAAGTATTCGATTTATTAAAAGTGAACACTGTTAAACAATACCGTCGTCATACGATAACTGCGAAAATATAGATGTACAATATAAGGATGATGAGATTATTAATTATGAAATTGTAAAGATAGAGCAAATCATTTTCAACTTTTGCACGAGTTTCAGCCAAAAGCAAGTGCAATTGCAGTTGTAAATCTTTATGCACAGGTTCGACTTTACAATCACTTGTTATCTTTCAGCGTATATTCAAAACTGTCGCTTGGCAAAATGTGTTTACTAAAGATCAGCCAGCATGAACAAAAATAAGTAAATATAGATATAGATATAGATGTATATATTTGTCAGAAAAATGTTAATAGATTCAAGACAAAAAAACAAATTTATAAAATGGTATTATTATAAATGAAATTGGTAAAAATTGAAGAAATTATTATAAACGGCAGGAAGCTTAAACTAAAAATTAAAAGAAAGAAAAAATGTAGAACGTGTGGTTAGATATCAATAAATGAAGTCAAGATTTCAGTGAACATCTCCGCCAACTTCTACTTCAATAAATTGTCTAAGACGATCTAAATAAGCCGGACTAGTCTCGACATCATTATGACCGGCACCATGAACC
This sequence comes from Trichinella pseudospiralis, assembly GCA_001447645.1. Classification (NCBI taxonomy): domain Eukaryota; kingdom Metazoa; phylum Nematoda; class Enoplea; order Trichinellida; family Trichinellidae; genus Trichinella; species Trichinella pseudospiralis. The sequence continues at coordinate 421,629 of JYDV01000012.1, forward strand.
CAAAGAGGTTCAACTGCTTTTGGACAGCGTTCGTAAATTTGCAAACCGTGATGGAAATCAATCACTTCATCTTCCGTGCCATGAATAACTAAAGTTGGAGCTGACACTTTTTCTATTTTCTCAATGCTAAATAAGCAAGAAAAAAAAGCATATTCAAATTATATTTAACAACGAGAGCAGTATTAATAGTCAAATATCATTTCTATTTAAAGAAAAATTACAAACCTAGGAAATGCGTCAAAACACCATGTACGGTTGGTTTCTGGAAATGCAACACGCAAGCCTGACATCAATGGCGAATGAAGAATCACCGCCGCAACGGCACATTTCGATGCAAGATCTACTGTAGGCACGGTTCCAATACTCTGTCCGTACAGTATGATTGCATCGTTGGTAATGTTATAACGCTGACGTAGCGCGTTGAGAGCGGCAGAAATGTCAGCATAAAGATTCTTTTCGGACGGTTTTCCACTGCTTCGACCGTAGCCAGAATAATCATAACTGAATATATTGCAGCCCACACGCACTCCCAAGCTGTAATAAAACGAACACATTTGACCAAGATCAACAGCATTGCCGTGGCTGAATAGAATCACATATTTCGCTCCGGGACAACAACGCATGAACATGCAAGTCAGCTTATTGCCACGACTTGTGCGTGTGTGGAAAAATTCCATTTGCCGCATCTCCTGATCGCTGAACGGCCATTCCGTGCGATCAACCAAACTGAACACAAGTCTGCAACAACAAACTCAACAATTCATAATAATTCTCATTCATCTTATTTAGCTGCTTCTTAATCAATGCAGCAAAAATGCTTCTTTTTAACACAATCCATTTTTCCTCAAGTAAGAAACTTCTACGCAATCAACAATTACAAAACTTTTCGTCTTGATTAAAGAATAACAAAATATGCAACATCATCTATGCATGAAATCCACTCCAACCAAACCATCCTGAGTAAAAAAATTAGCGCTACACTGCTAGCTTATACGAATAAAACCTACGGACACAAATGTATAACGGTATTACAGTAAGAACGTAACCTGCTCCCAACTGTAAAGAAAACTAAACAGTTCGGTAGAATATTAACAGCTGTAAACAATAAATTTACATGGTGCAGATACGGAAACGTTCAAAAACAGATTCCAGCCATGCCGGAGGCAACAATCGATCGGCAGACGCCTACTCAGACACGTCAATATGGATTTATATTGGTGAAACAATTTACGCAGCTGACTTACTAACAGTGCAATCTTAGGGTGAACGGATTGCACGAACAACAAATGAAAAATTCTTAACGCCCCAACTACCTCTTCGACTGGCTTGTCAGTATGCCATGCTTTTGCTCAGATGCTTCGGTGTTCAAATTTACCGAATCAAATCACAAACAAACTGAACTATATACTTAATATTGGAAATCAAACAAACATTTTTTAAAACATCAAATGAAAACGTCGACTAGCATCAGACAAATGTCACTGTTGAAATTCAATAAACAACTTACATGTTTCCCCAAAATGAACAGTAAAACTTTGAAATGTTAAAACAACACCGATCTTTGAGCAAATCAATTAACATAGTAAAACGTAAAAAGCAAAAAATTGACACTCACCGATCATCTGATGAATCATCAGGCGTTAAATTATAAGAAGGCGTGGGTGGCATGAAAGCTAATTTCGCAACAATCGAAGATGGGAAAGGTGGACAGCAAAACAGGCAACATAAATCTCGAAATGTCAGCTGAATTGAGGAACTCGTAGAAGAGGCCATTGTTCTGAGCGAATACTTCGTCCTCCTACTAGCACAGGACAGACCGATAAAGGCTAAAACACAATAATAAACAAATAAATAACTATTAAATTACAAAATTATAATTTAAAGTAAAATTTAATAGGAAAAATTTTAATTTCAAACACTTCCAACCATGCATGAAAAACAATCAAAGCTACAGTAAGGTTATTATTGAACACAAGTACATTTACAGTACTTTCATGGAAATTTCCTTAAAAGAAAATACGATTATCATTTATTGTAAAAAATATTTTTAACTAAAAGAATATAGCATTGATAAAAGTTCTTTTGTGTTTTACAAAAATAATAAAAAGTAAATTATGAACAAAAAAAACGCACCTAAAGAAACAGTAACGGCTTGACAAGCGTTGCTTTTGCGCAATGTGATTTTCCAATTCTTTTGGGTTGATCAGGTGACTAGGCTGCCTGCATTTATTTATATTGTTATTGTGGCGTTTTCCTGCACTGATAACATTTAACTTTAGTGAAAAAAACTAAGACTATGCTTTAACTAGGAATAAATTGTACAAAAAGCAATTTACGAAACCAGTTATTTGTTTCACATTTTAATTATTTAAAATAAAATATTTTACATTTATCATGAAATCTGTTATTTTTATACTTAGCAAATAATTATAGAATGATGTGCTCTTCAAATAAAAATATTTCTAAATTAATGCACTGTGAATAATTCAGTAAGCTTCTCAAAAAACTTCACTCTCTACAAAAATTTGGCAACAATGACTAGAAACTAGAAATTGGACTTTCTCAGCTAATGTAAAGCAAAACTACCAAGCATAAAGCTTTCTTCAACTTCAAACAGCTTATAAGTTCAATGAAATCATCCCTGAATGTCAGTGTACTTATGCAAAAACACTGTAAACTTAATAAGAAGAAAGATGAACGGCAAGACAGTGTTAGAAGCTATCAATTATTAATTATTGGTTTGCTTAAAGCATTGAACTGTGGTTTTGGCTTTATGAACGCTCAAACATCAAGCTCAACAACTGATAAAATATTTTATTTGTTTTCCCTCAATGCGTGCTCAACATGCAATATAAGAAACCTGTTCCTCTGATCAGCTTGATTTATCTGATGTGAAGATTGCATGGAGAAGATAACGTTAGCTGTGTAAAAGGAGGCACAAGCTTCATTAAATGAAAATCCATGGCCAACCAACGCTGAAATGTGAATTTTGAAAGCGAAAACAAAGAATACGTTTAAAGAAGGAAAATTACATTTTTAAAAATGTCAAGAAATATTAACAAGCCAACTAAATCAAGGTTGCATATCTTGGTAAGTAACTTATCATACTTATCTAAATAAAAGTTTTGTGTCATTATTCGACAGCATTAAGAAATTGAAAAGTGGCATTTATTGCACAATCAAATAAACAATAAAACAGATACGACTACCACAAACTGTTACGTGGGGAATAAAGTTACTTCCCACAGGTACAGCGGTTGAATCATTGTGTTTTATCAAATTTCCTGATCTGAAATAACAAGCTCAAATGTTACGCTATTACTTCCGCGTTTCGTTATCTTGCTGTGATACGTGGACGCATTTGGTAATAATTCAATGACGACTTGTGAAATAAAGCATAGTTTGAAAAATGCTAATTTAGATACGATAATAAAACATAGAATGCATTAATCCAAAATTTTCGTCAGCTCTAATATTAAAGATTTTCTTATTTTTTTTTTCTAACAGTAGGAAATGTAATAACACTACCGTTGTATTGATACGTTTATTATAACGCCTTTGATATATTGCTTGTTCTTATATTTGATTTTCCATTATTTCTTTTTGCATACAATTTAGGTTAAGTTAGCTAGTTAATTAATTGATTGCGTTGCTGCTTGATTGCTGTTTAAACTAACGAATTTTATTTTCTCAAAATTCTCTGAGAATCAGAGTTAAGCTTTAGATGATATTTCATGTTCGTTTTGCTTGGCCAACTAAAAAAAACTCAGAATTTCACTTATCCACAAATAAGTATTGCTTTCTTGCGGAAAGTGCCATCGATGTATATACTGTCTCGGGTTAACGTGAAATAACTTTTAATAACTAACGGAACATAAATAATCGTCACAGACAGCACACAGCAGATCGATTTAATTACCGAGCCGCCTGATGGATCTTCCGCTTTACACTGCTTTTTGATTGATGTTTAGTCTCAGGCTTATCTGTTGGCGTTTTGCCAATATTTATTCTTCAGGGTACGCAGCATTTTATTCATCTCATTATTTATCAATGCTTATTGAAATTGTTGATAATTTTTCATCTTAAAGCATTTTATGATTCACATTTTAAGTCGCTTTGTTTGTGGTCGGTTGTTCGGTTGATAAATCTTGATCATTTGCTTAGCGACACAACTGACTATGCAAAGCGGATATCCATGCGTTTTACACGATCCATGGTAAATTAAATAGTGATTAAATTACATCACACTTTTCACGTTGAATAACTTCAGTCATGATCATTAGCAAAATGGAAATTATACAGCAAAATAATGCTGTATGTTTTATGATGCAATGGCAGTGGCTGGTTTTATTTCAATATTGCAGTATGATGGCTGTTACTTCAGTAAATTATTTCTCTACATTAAATTCTCACTTCACATGCATCAGTATTACATGAGACATTCGAATTATTTTACAATTTTATAAAATTGATCAAATTTAATCACAGACAATAAGCAAAAAATAACGCTTTATTAAAAATACAATAGCATGATTGAATGAAATTTTGAAAAATTAGTGAAACCGCAATATTTATCTCACCTCTATTGCAAGCATTTTTCCATTCTAAAAATGTTTAATTAGTTTAGTTATTTGTATATTTAATTGAGTAACAACCTCTTCATTAGATATGCGAATATGTTTGTTGTTGTTCTTTTATACTTGAAATTGCTTTTATTTTATTCTTATTGAAAACTGAATTTTGCAATGCTTTTATTGATTTTTAACGTTGAATCTTCTCGATGAAACCTTTTTTATAGATTTTCAATTTATTTAAAATAATAACTTTAAGATAAAACGAATACAACTGTGACATCTGCTAATATAGCTTACCTTTCACAGTATATATTAGTAGATTCTGCATGATTTACGCAATTTTCATAAGTACACAGCTATAAAGTAATTAAGCATATAATTAGCTATAAGGTTAAAAATTAATACTTTGAGGATTATAAAATTTGGATAAAAAATAACTATAAAGCTAAAAAAACTGAAAGAAACGTATGAACTGCTAATTATAAGCAGATTTATTAGATGTTACCAGTTCTGGCATTGCTGTTATATTGCTTATTGAATAATTTTGTGTCATACGTACAGCAACTGCGTGTCAAGTGACCTTCTTTTCCTTGTACTCAGCGTTACAAAGCAATACTGGCCGTGTCATGTTGCTGTATAGTGTTACCTAATTTTTATTGCTAATTCCAGGCACTGCCAGTCATATAGATTATCAGTGCTGGGAAGCGCTAGGCTCAAGCTGATTGCCACTGTCATTCTCAACTGTTCATGCTACCCGGTGTCAGCAGTAACTATGGTATTACAATGTAGTGCATATGAGGCGAACTAACGAGGAAAACGGTGGAATTGATATGGCAGAATCTTCATGTGACTGGTGAAAGCAACATGAGAAGCAACGACAGAAGTAAGGTAGTAGGATTTAAAAATCGAGCTGATTGTATTGTCATTAAAGAAGCTATGCATCGGTCACCGCACAAGTCCACCGCAGTCAGCAGACATTTGAGGTAAATTACATATGTGTATATTCAGTTATTGTGTATATATGTATATGTATATGTATATGTATGCATTGATTATGTAATATTGAAGGCTTCGTTCAAAGACCAATTTCAACAGAGAGCTTCACAGCGGCTTTCGTCGATGTTGGCGTCAGTTACGGCATATAATATACAAAACTGATTCCAATCCGTCAGGAAGTTTAGCTAAGATGCGGGATTTGGAGAACTTGCTTTCCTGTTTTCAAAAATTGCCTGAAATGTTTAAATGCTTCAACAACAAGCTGCCGTTGCATCTTTATTTTCAATTTTCATCACTTACTAATTATGGAACAAGGCTTTCAGTTGAATTACCAGTAAGCTTTTGTTTTGCTTATTCATGATACTATCGCAAAAAATGAATAAATTGGATTTAATGTTTAAGTATGTATCAAGTGATTTGACACTGTTATGAAAAAAAACGAATTTAATTAAATTAGTGCTTGACAATGCTTCAGTTAATTTAATGTATACTTTAATTACCATTTCAGAAATTTAAACTAATAATTTACATTTTATAATAAATTTAAAAATACATTTAAATTTTGAGAAAATACTTATTATTGCAATATGTGAAATATTTAATTTCTTGGTATATTACGGGCATAATTAATAACAACGCTATTTACTAAAGCTGTGTTATTTTATTTATTATATTTAAGTTTAATAAATTCCAAGTAATTTTTCAGGCAAGGAAAATTGAAATTGAATTCAAAAGTAATAGCATTGCTAGCGTCATATCTGAAGTAGTCTGCTTAAATAAAGAAAGTACAATTTTAAACAAAAACATATTTGAAATTCTCCAACCAGCTGACGTTCCTATTTTCTTGTTTTGTTTGAACATTCTATCAAGCGCTGAAAATACCAGCTCAGTGATTTACTGCTGTTTGAGGATTCAGTAAGTTTCTGCACATTGCATGTACATTTAACTATTTTGATGAATTAAAGCTAAAGCTTGCTTATAGGACCTATGTCCTGCTAATAATGCTAAAATATTTTGCAGAGTAAATTTTTGACAGACTTTAAAATTAATTTTCAGAATTTTCAATGTTGTATCAAACTTTAGCATAATCAATTATTATTCATTTTGGGTATACGTTAATTCTTCAGTAAAACTTTAGTAATTAGGTGCTAATTTATTGTTTGCTGAAAACATGTGAAAATGGCTTGTTAAATAAATATACAGTATTAGCATTATTCACTCAAATTTCATGCTTTGTTTGCTTGTGTTGAACAAAAAGTATCCACGAATAACTTTATAGATTTTATTTATGAATGAAAAAAATGCATTTATTAAAACTTCTTTTAAGAATTGATAAAAGCAGACACTTTTTGCTGAAATTCATTTTTTACTTAGAATTGAAGACCGCTACCAGCCTTTTGAAGTCACGGTTTATAGCATGGACAGTGCAAGCAGTATCAATAATCGATTTTGTCTATTTCTGTATAAAATAGAATCAAATTATCAAAAAGGTAATAATTCTATTATAATATTTTAAACTTTGATTTATCACTTGAAAAGTTAATAATGAAAAATTATTTAGGAACGAATAAACTCACGCATTTCTACACAAAATTTTCATCAGATTTACGTTTTACGGATGTTGACGTCGAGTAATATGCGTCTATAATTTGCACTTGCAAAGTATTTTATTACAGCCTATTTTAGATGCGTATGCTGGTGGGGCTATTTGTTACAAGACCTTCTTGGAAAATCACTATTTAACTATATTCTTCCAGAAAACATTTCAGTTGTGAAAGAAGCTTTAGGGATGGGTAAAAGAAATCTATAATAATCAATTTTTTTATAATTATCTGTGAAATTATTATTTGAGCAAATTTATTTTTTATTATAGCTGCCAAAGTAGCAGGAAAGCCTGTTTTTGGTAAGCCGTATCACTTTTTTATAAACAATGGTGATTTGATACTTATGGAAAGCGAATGGATAGTTTTGCTTCATCCGTGGAGTAGCAAAGTGGATGCAGTGCTAGCTAAGCATCGGGTGCTTATTTCACCAAAAAATACTGATATATTCACTGAAAAAATTAGAAATCAAGCAATAGATGAGGAGAAAATATCTGAAGCGCACAATTTTTTGATGGATGTATTTAGTCAGGTAATTAGAAATTTTATCCCAACTAATTGCAGTAATTCTAAAGAAAAGTAGCCAAAAATTCTCAACTGCAGTGATATTTTAGAAAAAAGCAAACAATTTAGCGTCTCATTTGATTAATTGTGAGCATCCAAATAATTAATCTGATTTGCATTTACTCACAGGGAGCATTTATTTGTACTAAGAGTAAAATTATCTTGTAAATTTATTCAGTTGTCCATTTTTTTATAATTTTAAATGAAATTATAGGCTCGTGTGAAATCTGATCGGCTGAGCAACTGCTGTACATCTAATAATGATGAGCAAAAGAGTTCTTACAGTTCTTCACCACCTGAAGAACCAAGAAATGTAATTAATAATTCACCGGTCGGAGAATCATTACACCAAGAAAATTTAATTGAATCACTTGTTGAACAAGTTGCCGTTAGTGAAGGAATGTTTTCTTATAAAGGATACCATGGAAGTCAGAACTTTAAATCGTCGTACAAAACGGAATCACTTTCGGACTCTCCACCTGATTGCTCTGGTTCATGTCCATCGTACAATCAAATAAACTTATTGGAAAATGTAAACAGGTAATAGATTTTATTTATTTTGGAAAATTTTATTTTTATTTGAGATATTTTATTGGAACTGAAAACGAAGAAGTTGCCATGATTTCAAGATCATTCTTAACAGCCTTCTTAGATAGATTCATTTAAATATGCAGTTAAAGATGAATAACATATTAAAGATACATTAATATTTGTATGTGTAATAAAGACAGTTTAGTCTTGTCATTCAATATGAAATGAAATTGCAAAGCAAGATATGTTTTAAAGTATTCATTAAAAATTTTATGTCATGAATATAATTTTTATATGATGAAATGGCAAATGAGAAAAATTGCGAAATGATTTCATTTAGATACTTTAAAAGTCAAACAGATCCGATTATTTTACATGAAGAAACAGTTCGAGAATGCCACAGATTCACCAACTGTGTTGGACCTTCTGGTGATCAACTTTCACTCCTCTTAGAAAAACCTACTCAAATGATGAATACTCAAGTAAAATTTGCGAGTAAGTGTATCATTATATCTGTATTACTTGATGAAAATGTGAAAAGTAGAAAAGTTTGAAAATAATAGATTGTCTGATCAATTGGGTTCAACTGTTTTTGCAAAAATGCTTTATAGGTATGCCTTCATATAGCAAAGCATTTCTTCCTTTAACACCGGAAAACTTACGATTTTTTAACGAAGAAAAGAAGCTTCAGCTAAAGGCGTTATGGAAAGATCGATTTGCATCAGGAATTGCAGTAACATCATTGCAATCTTTGAAAAGAAAAACAGATGATAACGTAGAAGAAGCAGGAAACATTGGGTACAATTTGGACTCATTTTGCAAATTGGGACGTTATTATATGCAGCGACCCGCTTCCACTCCGATCATGTCTAAAGCAAATCTGTCCCAGTGTGATCCAGTTAATGCTAACATGTCATCTTCGGTGTCACAGATAGTTATGAATGGAAACGATAGCTATTCAGACTACTACCGTTCATTGGGACCAACACCAGCACCTCCCGCAGGACAGAATGTACTGATTACAAGCACGCCATTACCACAGTTTAATGTTAATATGGAAGATTTTTATACCACTAACTTCAGTGGTTTGCTAAATCCCGGTGCAGTCAAACTTTCCAGTGATGCACTTCGAATCTGGCAGGCTAATGTAAATTCAAATAACGACATCAAAGATAGTGATCGTATAAATCGAAATCCTGTTGAACATTTTGCTGCTCCTGTTAAAAGTGCAGCATCTTATGCTTATCGATCAGTAATTCAGCACTACCCTATAAAGTCAACAACAACCAAGCAAGCATTCAATGGTGAGCAATCCGGTGTTTCAGAACATTAAATAATAATGAACAATTCTGAATAACTTTCATAAGTATTAAATTAATGCTTTTTATATTGATACTTGAATGTCAGTTAAGTTTTCTTTCTTTTTCTTTTCTATCCATATAGTAAAAAGTTACAAGAGAATAATTAGTTTCTGAACATTTAATTGTGTTCAATTGTTTAACCTTTTAACTTTTTGGGAAATATTGTTTCGGATTTTTTAAAATCAAATTTTTAATTAGCAATCCTCTCTATATTTATAACTCATATACGATCAAAAACAAACAAAATAACAAAGCATTTTGGCATGAAAAATTATGCAGATAAAAGAAATATATTTAAAGAAGTATAGAAATTAAACATTTTTGGCTTTTGTACTACTGAATGCCTTTGGGACATATGAGTTAAGAAGTGAATCAAGAAAGCATTTATTTTTGAATAATACAGTGTCAACTTTCCACTGTGGCAAAGGAGTTTCTTGAAAAAAGAATGAATAATGCGTGGTGAATAAGGAATGCATTCATGTTTGTACTTGCACATCAATTAATGTGATTTAAAATTTAAAAATTTTATAACTTGATCTCAGTAGAATTAGGGATTGTGCAACAGAATTGCAATTATTTTTTCTGCTTCATATGCATATATATATGCTAATGGTAGTTTGGTATAGTGAAACTATATTCGATTTGATAGAAGGGGAATTGCTTTTTGTTTGATGCAGCTTGTTTAATTGTTTATTGCATCACTTTTTGTTTGAGATGCCAGATGCTTAGGAAAGTGAAAGCAGGCTTTGTTGAAATGTTTAAAGGCAAACCGGACAAACAAAATCTAGATATTATCAATAGTCATAGTACTTGTTTTCTTTTGGTTTCTTATAACAACAGTAATAATCAACAGTTCTGAGGAAAATCGAATAGCTAATTTTGATAGCTTCTGCAGAATATATATACACATGCAAAGATAGTTTCTTCAACTGTTGCGTATATTTTAAAATTGTAATGTTTTATAATACAGATTTTAAGCAAGTTGCTCTGCAATAGCAAGCTACTTGACACTGGTCGACCTTGAAATTGAAATTTTATCAAAAGATTTGATAATTATGAAAAATATTGAGCTGAAGTCGAACTGGTTCCTTTGATAACCACAGTTTATTTCATTAATAAAATTATAACAAGTAATGACAGATGAGTTAATTCTTGCAGGACACTTTTCAGAACATTCTGATTATATTTTATTTATTTAAATAATTATAAATTATTGTACGCATTATATGTTATTGCAATTTATTGATGAAAAGCAATGTGTAATTCAAATTTTGGCATGCATGCAGTTCAACAGGTTTTTACATCTAAATTTTGCATCGAGAATGGTTTGAACAATGAAAGTTAAGACTGTTTTTCATATTTATTTTTTTTGTATAATAAAATTAATAATTATTAGAATTTTATTGCCAAAATCTCTGAATCAATATACTTATTTAATTGGCCGTGAATGTACTTTCAATGGAGAAAAGTTCTTCTGCTCTTTTCAACATTTAGAGGTATTAAAAATTTTAATATAAGCAGGCAAAAATTAAGCATAATAAACTATATGAAATTATACCTAAATGATCATTAAATTCTTAAAAATTGTATGCATGATAAATAATTGTAATTTACAAAGTTTACTACTTGTTAGTATTGTTTGCATAACATTGCATAAGCTATTGCAATTTTTGTTGCATAACGTTGCAATTTAAAGTATAAATATTGCAATGATTTTTAGGATTTTAGTTTTTGAATTTTTATTTTATTATGAAACTAGGTATGGTTATTTTAAGTTTACGTCAAAAACCTGAAGAATTGACCTCCAGGAAGTAAAATTTACCCAAAAAATGTTCTAGCAACAAGTTTAAAGAACAGAACAGTAAAAAGCCTGTTTACTGACTTGAAATCAGCAACTAAAATCAGCACCTGAGCATATTCGAATGCAGAACAAAGGTTCTAAAGAAATTTACCAAAACAACAAACAGCTGAACAAGCTATTGCATTATTAAACAACAAAGTAAAAGAAAAAGCAAAGCATTTTTTTATGAAAATTGTATATGCATGCATGTGTACGTGCGCTTTTACATTACAGTGGTAAGTTAAATGTTCAAATGAGGCAGCTGGGTGGAAAAGGCTGACGCAGAATAAGAGAACAGGAAAGTCGGTGGTAGCAAATTTCAAAGGTGATCAAACCGCAGAACCACGGTATGCTGCTGGAATAGCAGGGATGCTTGTCGGTGTAGTCTGGGCACGTTCCAATTGAAAGGCTTTTGTCACTTCAGAGCTAGCATGCGAGCTGACACTGCTGTTAAGATATTCCATTTTATTTGCACCTGAACTGGGTGTTTTTGACACAGGACGTCGATTATCCATATAATTGTGATTATTGTTTTGGTGAAAATCCTTTGTCCGGGCAAATTCTCTCACTGGCACTGGGAAATGATGATTGTTCGAAAGGTCCACTTTGTAAATTTCATCCGTACGGAAGCCTCCGTCGCCCATTCTTTCCGAAGGAGGCCATTTCTGCATACTGTACCACTTTTTCCAATAAAACAAATAAAATAGCGTACCAAGAATTGTAAGAAAAAGTAAGCTAGCAACAGCGCTACCCAGCGTTACTCCAACTTTATATCCAATCGATTCGTCATAACCAAGTACCGGACAGACGAGAAGAAGCAAAATTATTTCAGCTGAGTCGACAAGCCCGACCTTGGCCATGATGAGCAAATAAGCCTAAAATCAAGCAAGAGCATCAATTTAAATTTTTGTAAATTTATGAAAATAGGTCCCAACAGAACTGCACATTATTTAAAATCCCTGGGGCACTGACTAACAGGGTCAGCTTCATTGCAATCAACAAACTGGTCAGAAATTAATCGGTCACGATTGCAGTTCTTCGTATGCTACATAATGATACTTGGGAAACAGCAGTGATGCGGTTGCTTGGAAACCGACTCAATGCTAACGCACTGTTAATAATAATAATAATAATAATAAAACGATAACAGTGATTGAAAATCTAAGATGCTCTTTGCAAAGTCAGAGAAAGGTCAGTGTGACGAAGTGACCAACCGACATCAATAAACCGAGCGAGCGTTTGGTTTTAAGATGCCAGCCTAGCTTTCATAACTAACTGCCTACGCTGAGAAAGCAAAACATCACACATTGCTATTGATACTGCTTTGGACCGGTTATTCAAGAATAATCTGGTCAAAGTGAAGATAAACAGCGTGATTCAAGCTAATTCTCAGAAGAATCGTGTTTATCTGAATGATTGTTCAAAGCTACTGCATCACGGAATAAAATTCTGATAGAATTCAGAGAAAATTTGAAAACATTAACATCAATTAGCTGAATATCTAATCTCCTCCTCATCTGATATTATAATTTATTAGACATTCATTGTTTGCAATTAGCAAAATAGTGAAAAATACTTTGTTCAAGCAAGAAGTAAAAAACAGCTTGTTATTAAAAAGAAATACACTGTGCAACAGTTTGATAAGAACAACAACAAGAACACAAATAACAAGAATTGTCAAAAATAAATCGATCAAAATTGCAATTTGAATACTTAGAGTTGTTGAAAATGCATCTTAGCCAGCAAAAGCAAGTCGTAAACTGATGATATATAAGCCCAACAAGCTTATTGTTGCAAATCATGAGCAAAAAATGTATTGCATTCAAATTTTCAGTATACAGTAATCATGCAGAGGTTTATTGGAAGCAGAAAATTGTTTGCAATGCAGTACGGAATAATCAAGTGGCTTTTTGATAGCATGGTTCAAAACAGTGCTCAACAATGGTGAACTAAATTTCTAGAATTGCAATTTAAAATTGAAGTATGGAATAATTTTTTTCTGTGCAAAACAAAAACAAAAACGCTGAAGGCAAAGATCAAACAGTGTTTTGATGTAAGCTTGCAACGGACTAGCATCTTTTCAAAGTTTCAAGCAGAGCGTTGGATAAAATCCACGGAAGAGAAAGTGCATTTTGAAAAGCAAAACTAAAGTTCCCGCATATAAAACTTCCAACCGTATGAATCCAAGTGATAAATTTTTGCATTTGGTTGCTGTGTAGAGAAATGTTTAAAAAGTAAAACATACTGTAGAATTGTAACAAAATGAAGAGATTTAGTGGAAAAATAAAGCAATAAAATGCTTTGTTACCATGAATTTTGAAAAGAAGAAAATTGTATTAAATTGATTTATGATATGATCAAAAATGAACTCGAGAAACAACAACAAGACACCCTGGACAAGGACATTTGATACGTACGTTATCACGTTTTCAATCAAAGCCTGAAGTCAAGTGTTAGCACGTTGTCATGACAACAACTAAAAATAGACAAACCCACAACTGCGCAAGCAAGCAAGCATTGTATATATTTAATTCGAAAAGTATTTTACAAGCTGAATTACTTTTTGATTATTCAACTTTGCATATGAAAAGTTAAAAGCTTCAGAAATTGTCTTTTCATAAGAAGAAAGAAAAGGTAACGAACGACGCTTTTTAGTGCACATTGTTCAAACCCTCGACCTGCTCTAGAAAGTCAAGTTGGTTATTTATTTATTATTTCTTTCTCCATTCTATTATTATAAAAGATCTTTTTTTATGGCTTAATTGAAAAATAACAATGATGATGCTTTTTTTCGTTCAAAGCAGGCACTGATCATGGAGCAGCTATTCATTCAATGATAATAGAATATAAAAATTTATAGCATTCAATGTCAACAATTGAAAATGACTAATAATTCTCTAGAGAAACTCTATATTTGTTGCATTGTGTTTTTATTTTTATAAAAGAATCCAAATCAAGCTTAACACAATGCTTGCTTTGAAATTGCATTTGCAATATTGTTGCTTTTGCACAAGCTTAACAATAAGAAAATTATAATTATACAAGCTTATGCGTTTGCTTCGTTGTTGTTGTTGTTGTTGTTGTTTGTTAAAGATTTTACTTATAAATAATATTCAATCAGAAATGAAATATTACAAATTTTTTTGTTTGTTTTTGTGAGAAATGGAATGTGTAAAAATACAAAAAATAATCAAACCAATAAATGAATAATGATCGCTTTATGCAGTGAAGCTATTTTTCCAGTTTAACTAGTTTTGACTGTGCACAAGCCTAGTTTACTGATGAATAACAAATTTTTCGATAAAATTTCATCAAAGCAGCTTCAATTTTATGTAAATGTAAAATATTTGATTCATAAGCTCAAAATTGATAAAGAAAAGGCTTTAGCTGTATCGCAATGCAATGCAATGCATTATCATCATCATATATTATGGATGTAATATTTATTTAGTGAATGAACAAGGGATGTTGTTATGCTTGGAAAAGTGAGATGATAAAACACGTTAATTGAAATTATCAGGCTAAGTGGTCATTGTTATTTGGTGCGGTGGGAACGTAATTTTCATTTGTCAACCTCAGCATGACCTGTTTGCTGTTTGCCAATCCGAAAGCTACTATGACAGCAGAGATGGAGCAAGATGGCTGAGTGGAGAAGCAGGTCACGCCGCGCCCACCGACAGTGATAATTCGCCAAGAGCAATGACATTCCAAAAATTTTTATAAAACCAGCCTCTCTCTGGTCATTAAACTAAAATGCCAGCCTTTAGCTGATTTACAAAGCAATAAAGGTTGGCTTGGACAAAATCAAAAGTGAAATTACCATTTGGCTTTCAACAACAACAACAACAACAACACTAATGATAATAATTCATCAAATGTTACATATTTACTTTTTATTTAAACGTTTTTTCAATGATTATGAAATTGCATAATTCTGTGTGCAATATTTAAAGCAGAATTGTAACAAAGAAGAAGCAGACAATTATTTAAACAACAGTTTGCTTTGGTTATGTGAATGTGAAAACAACACTAATCAATGAGGATAATGTAACGAAGAATACCAAAAAGTAGAAAACTCACTTCAGCTAATTAGCCAACAACAACAACAACAACAACAACAGCACCAGCAGCAGCAGCAACAGCTATTGGAAAATTGTTAAAGCAAGGCTAATGAATTAAAAATAATAGTTTAATAATTGATGATGATGATGATGATGGTGATCAATTAGATGGAAAATTGTTGGTTAGAGTTGTGCTGGTGTGAAAGAAGACGACGCTTGACGTTGGAATAGCTACACTGAAGTGATATGAACCACTCTGTTGTCAGTCAGAAATTGACCGTCCATGCTTTGTATTGGACTATATTGCACGTATAGAACCGGTTTCCGTTGATGCAACGTAAAACTGTTTTCACGTTGTATGTATGTAAAAAGGACATGCATCACCGTCATCATCTGCAAATCTGACTCACCGACGACGCATGTTTGCAATTGTTAGCAATAACATCAGCACCAATTTTCCCATACCATACTATTATTGTCAACATCTCTGACGGCAAACAATTATTTATATTTTGCATTTGCTATTGTAATTTCATTATTCTTATTATTTAAATATCATATCAACTTCTCAATTGTATAAGAACAAATTCCATGAAAAAATATCATTAATTCAATCTTGTCATCCATTCTTCAGCACAATGCTTGCTTGCAATATCATTTTTTGTTTGAGTATTCTTAACATTGTGACAACTTCATTTTAACAGCATGCTTGTTCAAATAGTCGCATATTAATAATACCTCTTCTAACAATATGCAAACAAAATATTTCAAGTATTTTCTTAAATATCACCTTTTTCAACACTTTTTTTAAGAAATAAAAAAGAGATGAACAAAAAAAGATTAAAAACACTGAACAGCATACAAATTTAATCATTCTAATAAAATTAGCTGAATATGAAGAACTGACAAACATTTTTATTTGCATGTATTTGCATGCATGAAAAAATTAAAATCAAACATTGCAAATTCAACAATATGCTGATAAAAACACATGTCAATTATTACAACAACAATCACTTTTACACTTTTGTTTGATACTTGTCATTTTCCATGCACATATGCAGGATATTTTTATTTGATTGAAATTATCAAACAAAATATTACGAATTTAATCTGAAAATTATAGTAATTAAAAATTTTCAACACAACTCACAAAATAAGCATCAATGACAACAATATGAGTAGCGTTGTTAATTGTAGATTATCGAAGAAAATGAAATAAAATAAAATAAAATCTGCCATTAATGTTAAATACTTTATAATAAAATTGTTCAAACTGATTGCTTAATACTGAAGAAAATTCAGTATTGAAAAAAACAAAATGATGCAATTTCAAATTGCGAAAATATTTTATACATTATTTCATACAGTACACTGATACAATTGTTAAACAAATATATGCAGTGCATAGCTATTACTGGAATGCATTGCGCAAATGCGTACATTGTGAACGAATACTTTAATGTAATGAATAAAGCGCATCACTTACTTAACAACTGCGTACGATATGCCGGTGATTTGTGAAAATTTGGCATTTGAAAATTGTTGTTTTCTGACTTTATAAACTCAAGCATATATGCGGTAGTTAAATGTAACTTATATGAAAAGTATTGCGTAATTCTAGTTCACATTTTACTTTGAAAGATGAAATGGTTTATGCGGCTGATTACAATCAAAAAGGTTTGAAATTTTTGAAAAAATAAATCTCGACCACTCAACATGCAGAAAACGGCAAAGGATATGAAATTTTCCAAAATTTTGAAAAAATTTTTTCTTTTTTTTTTAAATCAAACTTCATTTCTTTCAGCTACAGACATTCAGAAAGAATGTTGAAGAGAGTACATTTTGCCGTCAACGGTCCATTTGTTGAGATGTTGTCCACTAAAATATTGATACGTGAGTCATATAATTTTTCAAACAGTTCATGATATGTGAAAAAATAGCGGGTTAATTGACTGAATTACCTCTTGATCAAAAGTTACCCATCCATTTTACAAGCTTGCCACTTAGCTTTACAAAGTACATTTGTGCTTATTTTGTTTCTTGAAATTTTCAGAAAATGCAAGACACTGAATGCGTTTCACTTCATGATTGACTCATTTATTCTATCGGCCAACTGTCTGTGTTTTGGAGAGCAATTTTTCTTTTACGAGTTCCACTTTTCAAGATCAATTTTAAATTTTAATTTTGCAGTAAGCGTTGGTTAAATTTTCAGCCAGTTCGATCTTTTTAAATCATCACAGTTTGAGTGTTTTCTGTAATGCAGCATTTTATTTTCAAAAAACGCAGAATAAGTGAGTATTCATTTATGCGTATATTTATTTTTTAATATTTGAAATAGAGTTTATGAAGAACAAAGAAACAAGTGTGAAAAATGAATCCTGATTTGCATGTTGAATGTAAATTCATCTGCAATGAGTTTGCATCACTTAAAGGAATAGTTGTTATCAATGTATAATAATCAATGTTGTCAATAATTGCACACATTTCGTGAGCAGCAATTGAACAGCATGGAGCTTTTGATGAAACGACACTCTGGCATTTATAAAACATTTCATTTTTAAGTTTATTTTATTTTTATTTTTGGAAAAATAATTCATCATCATTTAATATAACACAAAAGGAAGATTGATATTAACAATAAGAAGACGCCTAATCAACATTAATTGCACTTTTTTCAGTGATATCATCACTGCTTAAAAATATAACTGAAAATAGATATTGTTTCTATAATTTAGTAGCATAACTGAAATAATAATGCGTCCATAAGTTTGGAAATTTCACGTCTACGTTAGTCAGTTTGTCTCTTTTAGATGTTCAGTATTTATATAGTAGTAATTCAAATTTCAATTTCTCCAGTCACATTTTCAGGTATGAGGTGGCAAATTTTTTCAGAAAGAATAGTAATTCAACGTTGAGTTTTAATGCAATTAAGCTAGCTCGAATAACGCGACTTAGCATTGTTTGCAGAATATGCAAATCAGCCTTTTCTGAAATCAGTATTATTAGCAGCAATTCATTTGTTTACTCTACTAACGTAAGCTGCAGCATTGTCAGATAACCTTACTCAATGATCATCATTTGAAATAATTCTAGGCTAACGGTGTGCGGCGTCTGAACAATGCGACGTTTTCACTCAAAATCTCGATGTGCATCTACAAAATAGACATGCCTCTTTTGTTTATTGTATTTCTGTTTCTTAAAAATGATTTATTATGATTTAGAACAGCACAAGAAGAATAACACGAACGTCAACAACCAAGTAATGCCTATGCAGGGAAATTCCCCTTTTTTTAATCTGATATTCATAAACTTTAGGTACATGTGAAAGTAGATACTGAGATGGTAAATTAGAAAATATAAATTACAAATTTCTATAAAAATTATTACAAAGAAAATTTCTATAAATAAGGATAGATACAGCGTCTGTGTTTCTATGAAATTTTACATTCAAGATAATGAGCACTTCAGTGACAATTCTTTCAGATGTTCATTAATTAGACTAATCCATTGTAAATAAGATGTATTTAAGACGTCTTAATATTTAAAATTAGTGAAAATTACAAAGTGAAATTTTATGTGAAGAAGTAATTTCAAAAACAGCAATTGAGTGTTAATGCAGATAAGCCAAGTGGAATAGCGCTAAATGAACCTAGTGATAAAACGCATTCTTTGAAAATAGACTTATCTAGAAAACTTGGAGGAAAGATGAAATTTTGCTTGTCAACAATCATTTTATAAGTTTGCTGTTTCCATCATTAAAATACTTTCTATGAAAAAATTATTAAATGCCATGTTGATTTACCCTTTTTAAACTTATTTACGATTGCGTTGCTTGTAGGAAAGTTTGTAAAAAATACTGGCATGTTTGTTCCTAAATGTACTTTTACGGTAAAATAAGTACAGTATGCTGCTGAAATGCTTCATTTAATGGTAAATTTTTCTGTTCTGGTGGCTGAGGATTGATTGTTCGTCAGGTATGCACATTTGTTGTTTTTTTATTTAAACTTTTACAATTCACCGTTATACATTCACAAACAGGTCCAACGAATGTATATTACCAAATTCTACAAGATTCATTCTGAGTCCGCGAAATAAATTATTCAAAATTGAGAGTCAAGCAGAATACGCGAGCAAAACGTTTGGCTCAAATGTGCAACTTCTCAATATTTCGGTATTGACTGAATGACACAACTTCAAATGGCTAATGACCATCTTTCACAAACCTCGTACTCAGAAGTTATCACCCAGCTACCGGCGGTCTTGATGTACTTGATTTTCACGATCAGTGACAGTACAAGGAAAAGAGTGCTGGCGTTGTTGTTGTTGGCGTTGTGCAATAGTTGTTTGGTGGTCCATGGAGTGGTTTGTCACCTCTAGATTTGGTGGTTTGTGATGGCAAAGAATTTAAACAATTTCTTTGTTTCATATTCTATTTTGAATGTCTTCTATCCAACGCGAAAGAGGCCACAAGATCACTAAAGATGCACTGAACATCTCGACGAGTATGAAGTGTGAACAGTGGCTAGGCCAGTCACGTGAAATAATTTGGTGTATCGGAGAAAGGAATGCAGTTTGCGTGGCCATAAGAAGGAAAACCTTAGACGGCAAAAAAAGGTTATTCGTTCTTCTGTATATGAAGCGGCATATTAAACGGATGCATGCATTTTAATTGAGAAAGCGAAGGCGGACCCGTATATTTAGGTGCAACGTGGAGGGTTGCAAGGAACGATTTCTCAGCCAGCTCCAGCTAATGGAGCATGCCAACACGTACAGCGGCGGCTTGAAGCCGTATATGTGTGAAGAAGACGGCTGTCAGCGGGCCTGCATCAGCACATGAAAAGGGTCCAACTGAAGAGTTTATCCGTCCTAGAGACCGTCAGGTACTTTGCTCAGCTGCCCTCTGCGAAGTGAACGCTTCGTAAAGCGGAAATTATGGAAAATGCTTATTAGGGTAGCGTCACTTCCATCGAACAACCTGCCAACTTAAAAGTCTCCCAAGGACAAGCGAAGGCCTGTTGCGAAGATACGCCCAGCAGCGCTACGATAGTACGGGGCACGTGCAGCGGATCTGCGCGCAGCAATCATGAATGTAAAGCAAACCGTCCGTATAAATGCACGTGGCAGGGTGCTGAAAACGATTCTAAAGTCAAATCGATCTGACGGACCAAGGCAAGCAGGGGAACAGGTGCTCGCGAGAAGTATACAAACGGATGTTTGAAAGCTACAACGAACTGAGAAAGCATAGGGCCCTTGAGCATCCGTTGCTTAACGTGTCCGTGTAGTGCAATGCAACTGTGATTAGTTGTATTACCAACATTTTGGTCAAATGAATTTATAATTTTTCAAACTTGATCTGCAATTGATTGAGAGAAGTTGTTTCAGATTGTTGTTCTGAATACATCCATTTCATTTCATGCCTAGTAATTTTCATGTTACTCGTTGCTTCACAATTACTTTTATCTCTAGAGATACCACGTGTATTCTTCTATTGCTGTTTCCTTTTATCTGCTTCTATGGATCATTATGAATGAGAAATAAATTTCATAATCTAAAACACTGATTTGGTTTTAAAGCTTATTCAACGCGAACTATGTATAGCTCTATTGAGACTTATGATGTGTTTCTAATCAGCAGACAGATTACAGTTATGGAGAAACTACCGAAAACTAATCTACAAATATACTATAGTATAAAAAGTATCTAATGGGAGACTCTTTTACTAATGAAAACATTAAAGTTAGCGTATTGCCTATCTCAATACATTGGGGAAGTTCCTCATCAGTAATTCTCTTTCGAGCAAAATTAAAGTCCCATCTTTGCATAACAAATCATAGCATTTCTTACATAGCATAGCAGGCATTTCATGAAATGGGGCCAATATCAACATCTTTCTCCTCATTAATATTCTCACTGATATTAAAAGTACATCTAGTTTAATTTAATTCGGTTATTGAAGAATGTTGTAAAGCCGCTTTGCATAAGGAGCAGCAAATGCCTTAGCCGGGGGTCAAAGGAAATTGCAAACGCAAGGAAATTAAATAAATTTCCAATTCGTGTCAAATTATTCTGCTCACGCTCCGTAGTTTTTACATTCTACAGAGATAGCCACGGGTAAGTACAGTATCCTTTCTTCCACTCTTCACCAAAAGTCGGGCGTTCTGCAAAATAACTCCATCATAATTACAATAAATAGTTCTCCTTTATAAGCGATGTAAACTCTCAATAGCCCACTATCGATTCATTTTTTGAGAAACTGGATAAAATTCGGGCATTGGAGGTTTCATATTTATTGAGAAGACCGGCATATTGCATACATGTTCCGTTTCAATGTGATAATTTTGGATAAATCTCATTCCTATGTATCACAATTAATGAAAACATTAAGTGAACAAAAATTTTTGTTTAAACATACTGTAGTGCGTAAATGATCTTCAGGAACAATTGTAATTTAAATAAATATTTCATTTTGGCGAAGAATATTAATAATTGTGTTAGAAATATTAATAAATTAATTTTTTATGCACTATTCTTAAGGTTTTAGTTCTTATTCTTTTTTATTTTGGCACCTTTAAAATCCTATACAAGTTTTCACTTTTTTTCTTTTATCTGAAGACATAAGCTGTCAGGAACGGTTTGGATAAGTTTGTTGCAGTCCAGTGATAATTCCTGATCGACATAAATCAATTTCCTTAATTTTTAGATAAAAAAAATTTTCTCGAAAATTTCGAATTTTCGTGGGCTAAAGACTTGCTTGTTTTGTGAAAAATGGCAAAAACCTTGTTTTCCAATTTTGGACTTTCTTTGATTGCTACATCTTTATATTGATAAATTATTGCCTTTTTGAAAGTTTTAGCGAAAACAAGCTAGTAGTTATGGAATAAATGCCCCACAAATTTCGCTTTGACTACGTTAACACATAGCGAAATTTTCAGTTTTTCAAAAATATCTCGCGAGCTCTGCAACTACGGAAAGCGTGAATACACTCATTCTATTTGGCAAATCGGTCTGAATCCATTGATACCCATTATGTCTATTTTCGTGAAAATAACGTTTTCTCGAAACTTTCGAATTTTTCTGAACTATAGACTTGCTTGTTTCGCGAAAAACGGCGAAAAACGTTTTTTCAAAATTGGGACTTTTTTTGATTGATATAACTTTATATTGATAAATTATGGTGTTTTATAAATTTTGAGCTCAAACTAGCCATTAGTTGTGGAATAAATGGCTCCC
>JYDV01000012.1:444962-526888 GCA_001447645.1 Trichinella pseudospiralis
GGAAAGCGTGAATACACTCATTCTATTTGGCAAATCGGTCTGAATCCATTGATACCCATTATGTCTATTTTCGTGAAAATAACGTTTTCTCGAAATTTTCGAATTTTTCTGAACTATAGACTTGCTTGTTTCGCGAAAAACGGCGAAAAACGTTTTTTCAAAATTGGGACTTTTTTTGATTGATATAACTTTATATTGATAAATTATGGTGTTTTATAAATTTTGAGCTCAAACTAGCCATTAGTTGTGGAATAAATGGCTCCCGAATGTTCGTATTGCCTTTGTTAATACACATGAAGCTGTTCAGATTTTTCAAGATTTCTCGAGAAATAAAACTACGGAGGGCGGGAATACTCTCATTGGATTTAGTATTTTGTTTCGAATCGATTGATACCCATTTTGTCTACTTTTGAAAAATCAAGTTTTCCTCGAAATTTTCGAATTTTTCTGAACTATAAGACTTGCTGTTTAGCGAAAAACGGCGAAAATATTTTTTTTCAAAATTTCGATTTTTTTCATTTCAATACTTTTATATTGATAAATTATCATATTTTGCCAAGTTTCAACGCAAATAGCCCAGTAGTTGGGGAATAAATGGCCGCCAAATTTGGGATTGCATAAGTTAATACATTGGGATGTTGCTCGTCAGTAATTCTCTTTTATCCGAAATTTGAGTCTTTTCTTTGTTACACAGAAGACATTTCATGGAATGGGGTCCCCTTTACGATCTTTATTACTTAATAACATTCTAATTGATACCAAAGCTGTGGCTAGTTTATTTTAATTTCGCTATTTAACAATGATGAAATGGCGCTTTGCATAAGGAGTGGGGAACGAATTAGCCCGGGGTCAAAGTTAATCGCATATGCTAGGATACTAAATGTATTGCTCATTGATGTCAAATTAATCTCCTCGTGTTGTGTATTTTTTTGATTCTTTAAAGTTATCCACTAGTAAGTACAGTATACCTTATTCTGTTATTCTCAAAACGTTATTCGTTTTGTTCAATAATTTTATCATGCGTACAACAAGTAGCGTTTGTTTTAAATTTATCCAAATTTCCAATATCCCGCAATCGATGACTTTTTTAGAAATTTGATAAAATTCCCGCTTTGGGCATTTGACATTTGTATAACTAAATGTCCAGCATATTGCATGCAAGCTTCGCTGCAGTCTGATAATTTTGGGTAACCCTTATCTGTATATATTGTAATTAATCGAGACACTGAGTGAACAAAAATTTTAACTTTTAAAGTTTCTGTATGGCGTAAATGATATTCAGGAACAATTGTAATTTAAATAAATATTTCATTTTGGCGAAGAATATTAATAATTTTGTTAGAAATATTAATAAATTAATTTTTTATGGACTATTCTCGAGGTTTCAGTTCTTATTCTTTTTTATTTTGGCACCTTTAAAATCCTATACAAGTTTTCACTTTTTTTCTTATAACTGAAGAAATAGGCTGTCAGGAACGGTTTGGATAAGTTTGTTGCAGTCCAGTGATAATTCCTGATCGACATAAATCAATTTCCTTAATTTTTAGAGAAAAAAAATTTTCTCGAAAATTTCGAATTTTCGTGGGCTAAAGACTTGCTTGTTTTGTGAAAATGGCAAAAAACTTGTTTTCCAAATTTGGACTTTTTTTGATTGATATACCTTTATATTGATAAAGTATAGTGTTTTATAGATTTTGAGCCCAAACTAACCATTAGTTGTGGAATAAATGGCTCCTGAAGTTCGCATTGTTGCCTATGTTAATACACATGAAGCTGTTCAGAGTTTTCAAGATTTCTCGAGAAATATAAAACTAGGGAGGGTGGGAGTAGTTTCATTGGATTTGGGATTTTGTTCTGAATCGATTGATACCCATTTTGTCCACTTTTGAAAAATCAAGTTTTCTTCGAAATTTTCGAATTTTTCTGAACTATAGACTTGCTTGTTTTGCGAAAAATGGCGAAAAATGTTTTTTTCGAAATTGGGACTTTTTTTGATTGATATACCTTTATATTGATAAAGTATAGTGTTTTATAGATTTTGAGCCCAAACTAACCATTAGTTGTGGAATAAATGGCTCCTGAATGTTCGCATTGCCTATGTTAATACACATGAAGCTGTTCAGAGTTTTCAAGATTTCTCGAGAAATATAAAACTAGGGAGGGTGGGAGTAGTTTCATTGGATTTGGGATTTTGTTCTGAATCGACTGATACCCATTATGCCCTTTTTCTTAAAAATAACTTTTTTCGAAAATTTCAAATTTTCTGATCTATAGACTTGCTTGTTTTTCGAAAAATGGCAAAAAACTTGTTTTCAAAATTTGGACTTTTTTTGATTGTTATATTTTCATATTGATAAATTATTGATTTTTGGAGAATTTCATCCCACGCCACCCAGTGGGTGTGTAATAATTTGCCTCTAAATTTCCGGTATTGCCTATATTAATACATGTAGAAGTTGCCATTCAGTAATTCCCTTTCAAAGGAACCCGAGACTGCTATTTTCTGCAACTGACGCAAGTTTTACATCTAATGGAATATTCATTTACTGATTTATATTTTCATTAAGATAAACATAACAGTAATTTTGAAGTGGTTGACATTAAATCATAATTAATACTCTCGAAGCAGAAAACAAACATTCTGTGCCTTTTGTTTGTTATTGTTAGGCTCATGCAAATTTTCAATTGTTCACTTATCTTTAATTAATTGCCGTGAATTATGGTGAACAGTGTATGGTGTGCTTGCAATGGTATTTTCTCGAATATGCGTCAACAATAATGGTATAACAAGAAAATTTGTTCTTTGCTTACCTTAGTATTTTTTCTTTTAGGTGATTCATCTTCGTTTTTAGACGATTCTGAAGAGATGATGGACGCAACGAAGAGAATTGTTTGGTTGTTTAATGAATATATATTTTGTATTTTGGGCCGTGGGTATACGCTGTCAGATGATCTTGTTTGTTTTAGCTGCTGTTCGCAAGCCTTTGTACGAAGAGGACGTTGGATTTAAACAATTCCATTTTCTGTCGATGGGATGCTGTTGATTGAAAATGCTTACAAGTTGTAGATGTCAATCTTCAGTTCCGCATCTATTGGAATTGCTGTCGATGTGTTCATGATACATATATCAGAATTTATTATGTAATGATGCGTGGATTGGTATTTAATCCAAGGACTAAATCCATTGTTTTCAGGAGACTGACGTTTCTGCTGGAAATTTTATCTGTTGAAGGCTGATGATGCAAAAGCACTTCCTGCGATCACGAAACTAGCTGATTTAGCGTTACCCCTATCTTCAGTACTGGAAATGT
This sequence comes from Trichinella pseudospiralis, assembly GCA_001447645.1. Classification (NCBI taxonomy): domain Eukaryota; kingdom Metazoa; phylum Nematoda; class Enoplea; order Trichinellida; family Trichinellidae; genus Trichinella; species Trichinella pseudospiralis. The sequence goes on from JYDV01000012.1 coordinate 448,274, forward strand.
AGTACATAAACAATAATCGTTTATATTAAATAATAAACATTAATACTAAACAATTTATTGTTATATATTATACATATAACGATTTATTTTCAATTGTTTTCAAAATAAGAATTTCTTCATTGTTATTATTCCATTTGTGTCTCATGGATTGTCTCATTCTGAACCTGTGACTATTTTATTTTCTTTTTTAACTTATGAAAATGACTTTCAAATGTAGCATTTGGGATGATAATATTTACTTTAAAGTGGTATAAACATAATTCAATTAGGAATATTATGTATCAATCTATAAAATTATAGGTCATATAAGCGTAACATTTGAAGAAAATGACATTTTCGTCTTATGAGTTGCACTATTGATAATTGCAAAAGCGTTATTAATCAAAGAAACCGCATTTATAAAACTTTAAATTTTTAGGATACTTCAAAAGGTAAACAACATTGAGGAACAAATTTTATTAAAAATATAACATGATTTTGTTAAAAGCATTTCAAATTTCTTGATAAACATTAACAAAATGACTTCCTGCCAAGAGCTCTTGAAGTTACATATTTGATTTCTTTTCCATTCACCACCATTAATGTTCCATTTTAGTTTCATATGTCATTTCTGAAATACCTTGTGAAATACGCAATCTGGCAACGTACGACCAAATCCTTTTGTAATTTCTAACTTTTTCGGACCAATTCATATTATTTCTAAAGAACAATACGATTTTCAGAAATTTTGAAATATCGTGGCTACAGCTTTTGCTGTTGTCACGTTTAGTGTGAAAAAGCGTTTTCGTAATGTTTTGATGGTTGTGGTTTTTGATGGTTTCCTTCCAACATATCGGCAGATTAGGTCACATTATAGGTCGTCATAGACTGTGTTGCAAAGTCTGCTTGAATACCATTCTTGCTGTACTTGATTACCTTAATTGAATACTTTTAGTATTATTCCGCCCTTTATATTTCAGGTTATATGGCTGACAGCCTGTAACAACTCTATTGGTCATTTTTGAAACACAAATGAATAATATTTATATTTTGAAAAGTATTGAAATGGTATTTAGGCAGTAATCATGAAGCTAAAATGAATTTTGCAGGTTATCTGTATGTGGCATTTCATTTTGTCAAAAGCGAAATTTCACCTTTCATTTACTTGCAGCATTTATTTATATCACTAGAAGATGACTGCGATGTGCAGATTTTGAAATTTACTTGTATTCGTTCTTGTAGAGGAATATAGCACAGCGTAATTGTGTAGCTTGAATCAATCGTTTACATCTCAGTTGTTGTAATTACATTATTAATGATGGTATGTTAATAGCTGCAGCACCCGTAAATCTTCTAAGGCTGAAAATAATTTCCATGCTAACGATTCTTGAAAAATTTCATAAGTTGCTGTTCAATATATTTAACTTACGTTTTATCATTTTTTTAAGCTGGGTTTTGAAAATTATTCATTATACTTTGTACATTGATTATAAGGAAAACAATATAATCTGCTGAATCACATCACACTTTCACGCAGCAAATTTCTTTTAATGTAAAAATTTTTCCAGAGTGTTTTAGAAATATTTAGTGCTTCAGCTTTACATATTTTCATACAATTTCAGTGAAAGAAATCTACGTAATAAAAAAATTTACATAATATAAAATTTGTAAACAGAAACGTAATGATATTCATCATTTTATAAAATTGCTCATTATGTCTAGGCTACTATTGAAAATTAAGTTGTTCTACTAATAATAAGGGGCAAAGTACTTTTCTATTTGCATAATTTACTTTTTATCAAACATCATTTTAAAGCATTTCTACTGTATTCAGTTATTTAATGTTGTGCTACTGCTAGACGCGCGTGATCAACTATAATTCCGCTCTTCAATACCATCGTTCAATGAGTTCTACTCGGTATTGTGTTCCAGGTATTCCTCTATGTATTATACTTCCTTGACTTTTAATTCAGATGAAGAACACCAATCAGCATCTGTATTTGTATTATTAGTGTTATCATTCTGATAATCAAATCAGATGCTGAACAAAAACGAGTACATATATGGTTTTCGTTCTGAGATTAGTAGAATAACATGAATAAAATAAATCACTTATTCGTGAAACTGTCATTATTCTTGAAAGAGATAATTAGTTTAACATGATGTAACAAGGAATAAACAACGAAAACTCAAGTATTCACTTATGTAGACAGGTGCCCGTATTAAAGTGTAGAACTGACCTTCCGGATGAGGGTTTAAAATATTACAAGTAGTATATTACTTCAAATTTTTATTTGTGTTTCAGACAAGCAAAGTTGTCTTTGCGTTCCCCATTTTGAAATGAATTTACTAACATATTTCACTTTCAAAATTCATATGAATACTTCATACCCGTGGGATCAAAGTGAAGTAGAAATTGTAAAAATTAATTTATTTCTAGTTTTATATTAAAAAGCAAGTTTTCAGAAGTCCAAGTTATACATTACACTAATGTTGGTACTACTGGAACTATTCGCAGAAATCTTCAAATAACAACCATTTACCGTTTCTTAGACACACAAATTTAATTGCAAATGAAGAAAAAGTAAGCAATACATTAATCATTATGATGCGATCAACATCCTGCATTACGTTGTTTGCATGTACTTTGGCTGTGCATTCTTATTATCAATCAACTTATTTTTTACTATTTAGAAAATTTACTTTATAACCACTAAACATCAGTGGTCAAATATTTTAAAACTTTTATTTACTTATTTATTCATGTACATTTATTATGGTTGCTTATATTTTACATAATCACCGTTTCTATTAACATTTTATCAAATTCCACAATACGTCACGTGAGCTCTTAGAATTCTTTTGTTTGAATATTTTTGCTTCTCTTTTAAAATTTGTTTTTAAATATTCTTTAAATTTTTCTTTCTACAAATTTAGATTACTCTTTCATTCCATTCTCAAATCAGAACTTTGGAACAATAATCAATTATAATATTTAGCATAATACAAATAATTGAAAACAGGAATGGTCTTTCACAAAACGTACGCAAGTGCATTATTGCTTTCTTTTACTTTTCATTTTTTAAAGAATATTTTTATTATTATTAAAAACTTTTTCCTCTACGATGATTATGCTGATTGATGCATAATTTAAAATAAATAAGAACTCGCTCCCATTCTAAAGTTCACTCTTTCACTCACTCTCCACAACTACAGCTTTGCTTCATTTTCATGCAAAAGTTTCCCTCATTTTATTCACTTGATTTCTTATTCGTTATTTTTTCTTTATCTCTCTGCCAATTATTATCACTATTATTATTATTATCATTATTATTATTATTATATGTATAGTTTTACTTTGATTAATTTGTCAGCGACAAATTTATCAATGTTACAAGATTATCGTTATCATTATTATCATTATTCTATTCATTGTTTTGCTGATAAGCAATGTGCATCGATTTTCTTGTATTATAAGAACAGATAAAGCTGAAACAATCAATATCAATTGTAAGTGAAAATAAGAAAGGGGCAAATGCGTGTGATTTGCGAAAAAAACTGAATTGGCAGCAACAGGGAAACCAACCACAACAAGAAGGCATGTTTAAAAATAAAACTAAATTATTGATGCCAGCAAACAATGCTAATAAATTTGTAGTGACACTGTTTTTCAAAAGCAATCCCAAAAAGTTGCATATATATTATACTGCTTGTCAATCTGGAAACGGATCATTTCAAATTGTTCGTTTTCTTTGGTTTCACTGTTTGTTCAGAGTTGTTCAAATTATACTAATGCAAATCATTCCAGTAATCACAGAAGCATTTGTTTACTTACATTTTCCTATTTTCTTGATTTCATGATTGCGTTGAATGCCAAACTAAACTAGCACTTTAACAGCATCAACAACAACTTCATAAACCGTCTGTGCTGTTGATGTATTGCATTATCATGAAAAAAGCTTTTACTTACGGCGTTCAAGATCTTGCTTACTTAAAAAGGTCTTTAATAACAACAAACAACACACAATTAATAAATAACACCAACACACATCTGCACACACGGACTACAGCAACTATCAGATGCTCAAGTGCAATTCTTATTTTGACTAACTGATGAAGTGCACATACTGCACGGCAGGAGCGCTGTGACTTCAAACCTGCTCTAATGCGTTGATGTAATCCATTGCTACAAGTTGCAATTCAACATTTCTTTAGTGATGTAATAAACAAACTTTGCATCTATTGATATCAGTGATGCCTAGATTTTAGTAAAAGCGGGCCCACGTTTTTCCTAAAATTGGAAAAAACCCGGAAGAGAGTAACTAAGGAATAAATAGTACTTTAGAATCGATGATGCATTTCATGGCTATCGGTAATAAACGCAGTAGTTAGAGATCGCTGGGATTTCAGAGATAAAACTGGTGGCTGGAGGGTGAGTGGGTAAAAAGGAAGGCTGGTTGCAAAAGAGAGATAGAGGGGGAACGAGAGAGAGAGAGAGAGAATAGAGAGCCGAAAGGAGAGAGAGAGAAAGAGACTTAAAGTAAGAAAAAGATGGATCAGAAAAATATCTAAGGAGGGAAGAAAGAAAAGAGGAGGATTTCAAGGAGTATGAGGAGAAGAAAGTGAGAATCTTATGAAAGAAACGTTCAAACAGGTTGGAAAAATAGAACGCGTCTTAGTGACAGCCAATGCAACATAGAATAAAATTCTGCGTCTAATGAAGAACAATAAAACCCAGTGATAGTGACAGCCAAAAGGACAGCAAAACTTCAATATGTTGATGACAAATAGAAACCCCCATGTTGCCTGACAAAGGGTCAACCAAATACCCATATGATAAAAGCAAATTGAACGAGTCATAATCACAAGTTGAAGAATTTTTCAATTTTCACTAGTCTTTGGCATTCATATTCATTCTGAACTGAACAGGTCGAACATCACTAAGCGAATAGTGTTTCTTTTGTTATGGAAGACAGAAGAATGCTGTTTTCCCACAGAAATTATTTAATTCTATGATCCATTTATATTGTTTATAAAATTTTACATCATCATCACATTACAGGAAGGTGTCAAGTGTATTTCTCAATTTTCAAATACTCTTGATTTTATGAATTTAACAGTGCATCTGAATTTTTATCAAATCATTTGAACTGCTTATGTTATGCTTATGTACATGTTATGTTGAAATTCATCTACGAGTAGCATATCCCACACTCTTAACAACTAGCACAGTTTTATGCAAATATAGTCAATTTGAAAACTGCCTTCATCTTAAGTTGAATTAAGTTAAGTGTCTTGACTAATAGCAGTGATGAACGTCATTAGCTCAGTTTACTTCTGCGTTAATTATAAAGTATAGTATACTTTCAGATATTGCAGAATGTTATCCTTTTCACCATAGGCTTGTCTAGTTTGAAAGCAAATTTGAGTGCAATTTGCCTTTGAGCTTATGTATGACCTAAACCTATGATGAAAGACCTGACTAAATACTATGCACAACACATTTGATACTTGTTGAACTGTAAAAATGAACGTTATGCAAATCTTCTTGTGACTACTATACTAAGTTGCTATTCATTATTGAAGTTCATTTGAAGTAATTGTAGGCGAACTGTGTGCGGCGAATGAACAATGGTGTTTCCAATGCGATGGCGGACAATGAATATTACTAAAAACGGCTATATTTTTTATTTATTATAACATTAATTCATTGAATTAATTCTTCTATATTTAGAAAAACAAAGATAGAAGATGGAAGCCAACCTCTNACCATAATTTATCAATATAAAGGTATATCAATCAAAAAAAGTCTCAATTTCGAAAAAACATTTTTCGCCGTTTTTCTCAAAACAAGCAAGTCTATAGTTCAGAAAAATTCGAAAATTTCGAGAAAACGTTATTTTCACGAAAATAGACATAATGGGTATCAATCGATTTGGAACAATTTGAGAAATACAATGAGAGTATTCATATCTTTCCTGGTTGCATACTGCTCGAGATACTTTTAAAAAGCTGACAACTTCGCTGTGTATTAACATAGGCAAAGCGAAGTTCGGACGGCATTTATTCCATAACTACTAGCTTGTTTTCGCTAAAACTTTCAAAAACGCAATAATTTATCAATATAAAAATGTAGCAATCAAAAAAAGTCCAAATTTGGAAAACAAGTTTTTTGCCATTTTCACAAAACAAGCAAGTCTTTAGCCCACGAAAATTCGAAATTTTCGAGAAAATTTTTTTTCTCTAAAAATTAAGGAAATTGATTTATGTCGATCAGGAATTATCACTGGACTGCCACAAACTTATCCAAACCGTTCCTGACAGCCTATTTCTTCAGATATAAGAAAAAAAGTGAAAACTTGTATAGGATTTTAAGGGTGCCAAAATAAAAAAGAATAAGAACTGAAACCTTGAGAATAGTGCATAAACAATTAATTTATTAATATTTCTAACAAAATTAATAATATTCTTCGCCAAAATGAAATATTTATTTAAATTGCAATTGTTCCTGAATATCATTTACGCATTACAGAACTTTAAAAGTTAAAATTTTTGTTCACTCAATGTTTTGATTAATTACAATTTATACAGATAAGAATTATCCAAAATTTTTAGACTAGAAAGGAACGTGCATGCAATATGACGGACTTTCTGTTTTACAAATGTCAAATGCCCAAAGCGGGAATTTTATCAAATTTCTCAAAAAATCATCGATTGTGGGATATTGGAAATTTGGATAATTTTAAAACAAACGCTACTTGTTGTACGTATGATAAAATTATTGTACAAAACGAATAACGTTTTGAGAATAACAGAATAAAGGATACTGTACTTACCAGTGGATAACTTTAAAGAATCAAAAAAATACACAACACGAGGAGATTAATTTGACATGAATGAGCAATACATTTAGTTTCCTAGCATATGCGATTAACTTTGACCCCCGGCTAATTCGTTTCCCACTCCTTATGCAAAGCGCCATTCATCATTGTTAAATAGCGAAATTAAAATAAACTAGCCACAGCTTTGGTATCAATTAGAATGTTATTAAGTAATAAAGATTGTAATGGGGAACCCATTCCATGAAATGTCTTCTATGTAACAAAGAAAAGACTCAAAGTTCGGTTAAAAAGAATTACTGACGAGCAACTTCCCAATGTACTAACTTAGGTAAAGCGAACTTTTGGCGGCTGTTATTCCACAACGACTGCATTATTTTCGCTGAAAATTTCAAAGACACAACAATTTATTAATATAAACATAAAGCAATCAAAAAACCAAATTTTGAAAACAAGCTTTTCGCCATTTTTGGCAAAACAAGCAAGTCTGTAGTTGAGAAAATTTCAAACCAGGAATTTGTCAAACCCCAAAATCAGGAATTTTATCCAATTTTTCAATAATTCATCGACTGCGGTCTATTGAAAATCTATATCCCTTTAAATGGAACACTATTTTGTGTAATTATGATCGAATAATATCACAAAACGCCTGACTGTGTGAGAAGAGCGGAATAACGTGTACTGTACTTACCGGTGGCTAACTCCAAAGAATATAAAAAAATACCCAGCGTGGGCGATTTAATTTGACATGAATAGGCAATTTATTGAATTTCCTAACATTTTGAATTACCCGTGACTCCCGGCTAATACATATTCAACTTCTCATGTATAGCGGGATTACATCATTCTCAAATAGCAAAATTAAATTACACTAGTTATACAGTTGGTATGAATGAGAAGAATAATGAGGAAAAAGATTTTAACGGGGACCCCATTCCATGAAATGTCTGCTATGTAACGAAGAAAATACTCAAAGTTCGGTTGAAAAAGAATTACTGATGGGCAAACTTTTATTGTATTAAGCAAGACAATAGGCCAAATTTAAAAGCCATTTATTCCACAACTGCTGGACTATTTATGGTCAACGTTTCTGAAACACAATATTTTGTCAATATAAACATATAGCAATCAAAAAAAGTCCAAATTGTTAGGAAAGATTTTTCGCCTTGTTTCACAAACCAAGCATGTCTACTGTACAGAAAAATTTGAAATTTCGTAAGTAAAGCTTTTGCTTAAAAAGTGGACATGGATATTAATTGATTCGGAGCAATGTGCAAAATGCAATGAGAGTATGCCCTCATTCCTTGGTTGCATATTTTTTGAGATATTTACAATGAACTGGTCAGCTTCCTATGTATTAACGCAGTTAATGCGAAATTTGGAGACCATTTATTGCACTAGTACTGAACAGTGAGGTCAATTTCTCAAACACAGAATGATTTAGCAATGTAAAATTATACCTATCGAAGAAAACGTCTAAATTTTGAAAGCAAGTTTATTGCTAATCAATAAATTTAATAGCATAAAGATGAACAAATACTACATAAAATCAACAATAATAAAAATTAGAATAACTGAAAAATGAACACAGAGAAATTCAAACGGTAATGGAAAAAAAATAATCTCCTCAAACAATAACATGAAACTTATTTGATATTATATATATATATATATATTTATAATATCAAAATACTTATTTATCAGTTCGTTTTAATTTCTCTAGATTTTCTATTGAGACATTCAAAAAATAGTTGTGCTTCATTGCTGCGCTTGATGAAATACGTTCATCTGGATTGTAAATTAGCATTTTCTAAATGAAAATAATTTGCAGTGATCTGTGTAAAAATTACCTTTATTTGGGATAATCTTTCTTACTTGAAGAAGCTCTTTTTCGCTGTTCGAAATTCCACGCACAACTGATTTCAAATCTTTCACTGGTGTCCAAAATGGAAACTCACTGCTTGAATCAGGCAGATTAGGATATTCTGGCCATACAACTGCATTTGGAGTACCCAAAATTTGAAATATCTTGAATAACTGATCAATTTCTGAATCTCCAGAAAACAATGGTTCATTGCAAATCTAAAACAATTTCATTTTCAATTCAATAAATAAAAATTCAGTGAAATGAAAAATCAAAAAGACCATTTCCGCAAAAATGCAGCCCGCACTCCATACATCGATTGACGCGCCGTAAAATTTACATCCCAACAATAGTTCTGGGGGACGATACCATAATGTTACAACCTGTAAATATTTAATTCAATAATCCAAATGATTAATGTTGCTTTGATGCAAATTATTCTTATGACAAAGAAAATCAGATTATCGTACATCATGACTGTATGTACGACAGGGCAAGGAAAATGAACGCGCTAAACCGAAATCAGCCACTTTAAGTATTCCAAATTCATTGACTAATAGATTCTGCGGTTTCAAATCTCTGTGCATGATTCTTTTCAAATGACAATATGACAACGCTTGCAGCAACTGCCACATGAGGCTCTAAAATTGAAATGTTCATTTCAAATTCTGAAAAGTTGATAACATTTTCCAATTGATACTTTTGTCATTTTTGAAGAAAGACCTGGATAATAAACTTTCATAACTTGCTTTAAATCGCATTGCATATATTCCAAAATTAAATATATTCGATCACTCTCCGCGCACAGGTTCAACAATCTAAATACAATTATCAAAATGCATTATCTTTTATTTCATTTTTCTTAACTTACTTGATAATATTTTTATGTTTCAGCATTTTCAAAATACTTATTTCACGCAAACAACTGGGTGGGATCCCTTCTGTGGTGCTGAACATTTGTAAAAAAAGGAAAATTTTGGAAATGTGCCATGAAAAATCAATAAACTGTACTAACTCATCAAATTTAATCTTTTTCATAGCTACAATCCTTTTCGACTTTACGTTAATTCCTTTATAGACAATACCGTACGTCCCTTCGCCTATGTGGCACAAACGCTTGTAACAATCGGGATGGTCGTCAAAGTCAGAATCAGAAGAATCATCATCAGACGAGGAATTCATCATCAGTCAATTGTTACTGTAAAATACAGTACCCTTTCTGAAAAACAGAGAGAACATATTTTCAAAAACAAACCAGCAAACTAATGGCAACTTGTTCAAATATTTTCATAGACTAATAATCAAAAATCAACTAATCAACGGAAAGATCTCTTCTTCTTATTCAACAGAGATATAAAGTTTATCAAATAAATTTCACAAATATCTCATTACTTTGCAAGGAGCGTTTGGCTTTCCGCCCACGCAGTTTTAATTCAAAATTTGTGATTTGTCAGAACGATAGCTACACTCTAATCTGTCGGATATAATTCAAAAAAAAAAACAAAAGAATCAATTCCTCTATTCAACATCCATTATTATTGTGATTATTATTTTATTTCTTGATTTTTCTTTCTTGTAAAAATGTGCAAAACAAAAACTGAAAATTATGCGACATAATATAATGGTTATTAATTACATGACAATGATGAGAATTATTATTAGAGCATTATTAGCAAATGTGAGCTAGTAAGCAAAAGGAAAGTTTCACGCTCAGTTGCAAGTGAGCCCAATTTTCAAAACAACCAACAAAAATAAGTTTTACACTTACAGTAGCCACTGATTAGCCGTCCACATTACAAAAGACTGTTTACTCAATCAAAGATGTATAACATTATACATTACCCTCTCATGAGATCACTTACTGATAAAATTATTGAAATTTCAAAATAATACAATTACAAAAAGAAAACATTTTTACCATACACCATTGTGATTTGCAAGCAACAAGAGGACAAACGACTTTGATGATGAACAAGACCGAAAATTTCCAAAACATATGAAGAAAATATTAATTACATTACGAAAATGTATTTACAGAAATTCATAAAATTTCAAACAAAATTAATAATCAACAACTACAATATGAATATTGCCATTTTGAATGCAAGATATTTCATTTTGAAATAAAATATTAAAATGGTAGCCAGCTAAGTTCGCATTACAGACAGTTCTAAAAGATGGATTGGATTACAATGTGTCAAAAATTTTCTTTACAAAGAACAGAGAAAAAATCGCAACAATGAAAATAAAGATCAGATTAATTCTTTTTTTATCACTTCGAATGACAATAGCATGAAAAAAAAACATTAAAATTTGATAAACAAGATAAATCAGAAACACATTATAAAAAATAAACAAATAACATTCGCATAATGTAAAGTTTCAGAAATCGGTTCAAAAATCTCAGTTTTTCGCTTCTGCTAGAGTATGCATTGCATATGGGAGCAAACTTTGAACAACGCAAGCACAAAAATTATTGAAGTAGACATCTATTTTGACAACCCCTTCACAGAATTCAAAGTGAAACATATTTAACAGAGTTCTTACACATATACTGCTCTTATAAACGCAATTTCAAATAATGATCTAATGTTAAAAACTGCTTTGAAACTTAAACTAATTGCTTAAAACCAATTAAATTAACTAAAACCTAATAACATATATAATAATAATAATAATAATAATAATAATATTATTATTATTATTATTATTATTATTATTATAAAATAATAAATATCAAAGTGCAATTGCAGTGAAAACAGTCAAAGTTAAGCTTTATTGGACAGAACGCAGCCAAGATTGAGATATGATCAAATAACAATATCCACTGTACATAAAAGTAATCAAGTGTAAGATGCATATGTGCTGCAGCATCCAGCACATTCTCCATAGGTTTAGTATCAATGTGAGCATCGTTTAGCATCGTCATCTTGTAAGCATATAGGTGTTCCACGAATTTTTGTAGAATGCACTGGAAAGGGCTGTTGAGAATTAACATTTGTAAATATTTCTTACCCGGGAAAGTTTTCAGTTGCCAAGATATTAACAACACTGTTTGGTTTCCAAGACATTAGCATGATTTCAGGTTTCGTCAGCCAGATAGGAAAGAATTCACCTGTCGACGCTCTTCCTTGATAAGCAAAGAGTCGCTCGTGGGATGTAGATTTCATTGTTGCTGACAGCAATTAGCGTGTACTGCCGTTCCAATTGCTTCTTCCAGTTATTCAACTTGTAACTGTTGAAACCTCAAACCCAATGGTAACAGCATTCCATATGACTCCGTTGCATCTATGTTCACAGCCATTTTCTGGAATAGCAAATTGGACGCTATCGCATGATTGACAGAACCGCTGGGTAAGGGCAAATGTGTTTTCAACATTTGTCATGTATGTGGCTACACAATCCGTGTGAATATATTCCGCCATAACAAATAAGTAAAAATGTTAGGTCAAACATTTGATGAAGGTTTTGCAAAATCGCTGTTGGCGAGAAACTGCGCACGGGAATGTGACACCGATGGCAGTGATCTCTGAAGTCGATCTCTAGTCGTTCAAATGGAACAGTTGCTTAGATGAAATTTCCGCAGATGCCTTTAAATACGTAATTTCCATATATGCAGAAATTCGGCATAATTTAGTCATCATCCAAATTTCATCGATTGTAAACAGAAAGGTTCTATTTCTTACAAAATGTGTCAACCATACAAGTTACTCTTGGATAACACAGGCTTTTACAAAGAATTTCGAATGTTACTTTCTCTGCTTGGAAGCTACCGCATAATGTTGCATCCGGCACTGTATCTAATTCGCCGGAACGGCAAATGATGCCACATTTTTAAAGTAAATGAGCAACGTGATAGTTCTAACGTATCTTGCTCAATGATAACTTCAATGCACGTGTTGGATAGGACGTGTAGCTTAAAGTTGGCATAGCAAAAAGTGCGTAATGCCATATCAACTATTGCATAGCCCGTGACCTTTGACTTCAGCGAAGTCGAAGCCATAAGTATCTTTCCATTAGTCGGTGATATTTTTAGAGTTTCGCATAACCGTTCGTCAACAAAACTTAGAAGCTGACGGTGTCAATCAGATCTGACGTTTCTCTTGTTAATCTTAGCTTCCGTTGCAACTTTCTTCAATTCAGTAACTGCTGCCTGAGAGAAGGAACAGATCGAGCCAGCTAAGTTCGCAGAGGCAGAATCAGTTTTTCTAGAAGCGCTTCTGCATACTTTCGTGAAATAGCATACCTTTCCACAGTTGCTAAATGTAGCTCTTCCGGCGCAGCAATTAACATGCGGATGCCAAAGTTTCAGGCGAAAATAGCACTTTTGTTTAACTGCAGCCGAAATAACGGGTCTTTCAGACGAAAGAGTTTCTCATATCTGGATTTTTCGGTGCCAAAGTTTCTACTGCTGACATAATTGATAATCGGGTTGGGTGTAGCGTAGACTTATGCATTTTCTTTGGCAGAATTTAGAGTCATAGCCTTCTCTGCGGCCACTTGTAAACTTAGCTCACAATGTTCCAGAAGTGCAAATTTTAGTGGATCTCATACTGTTTATAAAAGCGTTGCGAACCATTTTTTCTTGTCACTGTTCCGCAGAGACACTGTTGAACTCGCACTTCTGACTCAGTCCATAAACAGCATGTAGGAGCTCTTCAAACAGTACAGTTCATTGTCTTGTTGCTTCGTCGAGATGAATTCATATCTGGAGAAAATTACATTCTTCGGTGAAAAAGAAAATTTCCACATGAAAGAGAATTTCCATTCTCTTTCAGCATTCGGAGTCCTAGTATCGATAGCGGATTTGTTCAAAATAAGCAACTTATTCATAATAGTCAAATGCCTAATAAACTATAGTGCGAACGCTCAAAATTTAGCTTTATTAGACAAGTGGCCCGCATTTAGATGTGACTATACATTAGCATCGACAGTATATTGAGATAATCAGGTGTAAGATGCTATATGTTACAGCATTCCGAACAGCAATTTAGGAAACTTGCTTTTTCAGACAACAGAAAACAATTGGCAGTAATTAAACATAAGAATAGTTTTATTCATTGTTTTTTAATTTATATTTTGTTCTACCTATTTTATGCTTTGTAGTCAAGCCGAAATTTACAGTAAACTTAATCATTTCTGTATGTTGATTTAATAAATTTAGCTTATATAATTAATAAAAATTATCTTGTCTGACTTGATCATATTTTTGCTGTTTGTGTAATGCTTTGCTTTATATAATTTTGGCTTTGTAATGTCTATGCTTATATAAACTTACTTATGTTTTTTACTGTAGCGATGACATTTTTTAACACCTTTAAGATTTTGGAATTGCCTGAAAATTATTTGTATGCATCGCATTCTTTTTTATTTTATAAATTTAATGATAATCCATGAAATTTATAAAAATTATTAAATGTTGTGCTGTTATTTTACATAATAGTCATGGGTACATTGCTTAACATCATTATGTTTTTCCAAATTTCAGTTTTGACTAACAGTTTTTCAATTTTAGGTTTATCGTTTGCACTTTCTACAGGCTGTTTTTATTCGTTTAACTTTTCCATGTATATGATCTACAACTACTGTTTTTTTTTGATTTTGTAATTAGAAACGGAGAATTGCTAATCAACGATATAATGATTATTTTGTTTTTATTTATAAAACGATCAGTAAAACAATATTTTTGAAAATGTCCGAAAGAAGATTTCGAAAGTCTGCAAAACTTTTCTTATCTGGGTGATAATGTGTTTTTGTTATAGATGCTGAAACGTTTTATAGGATGGATGTTGTTATTAATTGCCAATTGATTTTTTGTTATAGCTTTGTTGAATGCTTCATTTTGTTGTTTAATTCTCGTTCTTGATTTGTTGTAAATGACTTTTATTTAGGAAATGAATAATCACAGTAAGAAAAAGCCAAATGCCACACTATTCAATCCAGATTTTGTTTTCAATGTAACTAGCGACACGGTTTTCGACGAGAAGCTAAGTTTTTTGAAAACGTTAGCGAAGCAAGGCACAAGTGTTGATTTGAATTCGCGAATTTTGGAAACTCGTCAGAAATTTGACGAAAAAGTATTTCTTTTGTTAAGATGTTTCTGTAATATTATACTCTGTATATTATGCTTAAATAAGAGCAACGGTTTGATGTAGTTTTAACAAATGAAAAAACACATGCATGAAGATTACTTTAAACGTTAAGAAGTCGGTTTAGCCGTTGTGATTAACTTTTTTCGTTAATTACAAACTAATGTTTTTCAGTTACGTCAATGTGATGCCCTGACACGAGACAATGTAGAGTTATCAGATTCTGGCAATGAGCTGAGCAGTGAAGATGAAAAAGTGGAGGACAATTCAGGTAACTGAAATTACAGTTAGTGCTTTAAATTTTTTTCTAGTTTTATATGTGCGCAGAATGTTTTGTAAATTTTTATAGTTGCTTGTACAGAAACATTTGGCAGCTGGCATTGTTAGTGATAAAAGTTTTTTTTCTTTAGGAATTTGGCTAAACATTTTAGTTTTATATGTGAATGAGAAGTTTATTGTGAACTTGTACTTGAAAATAAAATCATTAACGGAATGTGTTAATTGTTTAAATTATTTTATAATGATTGAAAATTTATATTTTAGATTTGATTCGTGAAAAGCTCAGAAAAGGGAAACCTGCGGTAATTTATTATTAACTATTTAGGAATTTTAAATAAATGCATGTATATATTATGTTTATTTATTTGTATAGAAAGAAAAGGAAGACAGTTTTTTTGATAACAGATCTAAGTACAACATTTCATTGACATTTGAAGAAATGAATTTGTCTCGATCATTGAATAAGGTAAAACATGAAAATGTTGTTTTTTAAAATGATTATTGTACATATATTTTTTGTCATATGTATATGTTGTTCAATTGTAAACATTAAGGCAATTTCTTCGATGAACTACATCAATCCTACTCCCATCCAGAGTGTATGCATTCCAGTGGCATTGCTTGGAAAGGATATTTGTGCCTGTGCCGCTACTGGAACAGGTAAAAATCTCAAAACGGCACATGTGCATAGTTTGTATCAAATGATATATATTGCAAATTGAGAAGACGTGCATGTTTGTGTGATGATTGATTAATTTTTTGTTTTTGATTTGTTGTATTGCGTTTGATTGTAATTTAAATTTAATTTGAATTAATATTTGGCGATTTGCAGGCAAAACTTGTGCTTACATGATACCTATTTTGGAGCGATTGTTGTTCAAGCCTGTTGGCGGGCGGATTACACGCGTGCTTGTGATGGTTCCAACGCGTGAGTTGGCTATGCAAGTGTACGAAACTGGTACAGCTTTGGCGAAGTACACTTCAATCAGTATTGCACTGAGTACAGGTAAATTGTTTGCTTTTTGTTCCTGTTGGTGCGTGTATAATTTCTATAAATGGCAAAGCAACAGCATTGTAAAGTAAAATATGTTTGTTTTCTTTTAAACAAATAATTCAAATTTAATAACATTGATGATGTTGAAATTGATTGTTTTTTGTATATTTTCAGGCGGGATGGATTTGAAATCCCAAGAAGCCGCTTTGCGGCTCAATCCAGACGTGGTAATTGCAACGCCGGGACGTCTCATTGATCATTTGCATAATAGTCCGAGCTTCAATTTGAACGGCGTTGAAATTCTTGTACTGGACGAAGCAGACAGGTATTGCTTGAGCAATATTGTTGTTGTTGTTGTTGTTGTTGTTGTTGACTTTTTGTTCTTATTTGCAATTTGTCGCAGGATGTTGGATGAATATTTTGAAGAGCAAATGTTGGAAATTATGCGACTGTGTTCACCAACTCGTCAAGCGATGCTATTTTCCGCAACAATGACAGATAAAGTGAATTTTGTTGAAATCTGAGAATGGATGTTGTTTAATTATTATTATTTTTTGAATTTTTTTCAGGTGAAAGATTTGGCTTCAGTATCGCTGAAAAAGCCAGTGAAATTGTTTGTGAACGAAAATACGGAAATGGCGTTGAATCTCAGGCAACAGTTTGTTCGCATTCGGAAAGAACGTGAATGCAGTCGTGAAGCAATTTTGGCCGGTAAAATGTTATTACAATACATATGCATATGTGCATTTTAAGTTTCAATTATTTGCATATTATTGATTTTGATTATGAATTTATTATTATCATTATTCAGCTTTGTTGAAACGTTCTTTCACAAGCAAGGTGTTGCTGTTCGCCAGGACGAAAGAGGTATGTCATCGTTTGCGATTGTTGCTCGGCTTGCTTGGAATACGTGTCGCAGAATTACACGGCAATTTATCCCAAGCTCAGGTTTGTTTGGGTTTTGAAATTTTTCCCTCGCATACTTTTTTTCCGTGCAATAATTTTTTGTTTGTAGCGCATTGATGCTTTGGAGCAGTTCAAAAAGGGTGTGGTCGATGTGCTCGTCGCAACTGACGTAGCCGCGAGAGGCATCGATGTCCCAGGCGTGAAAACGGTAAAATTGTCATTGTTGTTGTTATTTATTTATATTTTTGTTTGTTTTTTGAAATCAAAAATTGAACATCGTCCAACGAATTGCAGGTCATCAATTACCAAATGCCGCATGTGTTCAAGCTTTACGTGCATCGCGTCGGACGTACTGCCAGGGCTGGTCGTAGTGGCTGTGCAGTTTCGCTTGTTTCTGAGGACGATCGCAAATTGGTAAAAGAAATTGCGAAGCATTGCCCGACGAGCATCAAGCGTCGCATCTTGAATAAAGGTACTTAGAGCCACACCCCACATCCGCATATTCATATATATATATAATCATAATTTGTGTCAACCTGATTGATTGTGTTTGAAACAGATGCGGTGGAAGGTTGTCAGAGGATGATCGACGAACTGCTTCCAGAAATTGACCGCATTGTTGAAGAAGAGAAACAGGAACGCCAGTTGTCGATTGCAGAGAAGCAGATTGCTCAGGCAAAAGCGAAACTTGAAAACGACCAAGCCGGCACCAAGAGCTCGGCCGGGAACAATGATTCCCAACGGGCGTGGTTTCAGACGCCGGTCGCTCAGAAACTCGAAAAAGGTTGTTTGTTTGTTTGTTTGTTTGTTTGTCTGTTGTTGATTGTTTATTTGTAGTGAAAAACAAACAACTGTACAAGGAGGCGTTGAGAAAAAGCAGTGACATCAAGCAAAAGTTTGCTGATGTGAAAACGCGAAAGGTGTCAACAGCAGCAACAACAATAATAATAATAGCAAATAATTAATATTTTTAGAAACAGTTGTCGCATGAACAGGAAAGTGGAGGACGGTTTGAAAAATTGATCGACTATCAAGTTCGTGCCGCCAAGCGAAAACGCAGACAAGCTCGACTACGCGCATGCGTTGACAACGCCCCAAAGATGGCTGCTAAAAATGGTAATGTTGATGTTGTTATCGATTAAATAATTTTTTTCGTATATTTCAAGCAGGGAAACGCAAGTTTCACCAGTCGTCGTTCGGCGTGGAATATTCCATTTGCAGATGATGATTCGAGCGAGTGGCCGGCTTTTGCGACCGAACAGGCTCTGACGAACTGCGTTAGCAGTCATCAATGAGAGGATGCTTGTCTGTTTTGTTATTATTAAAAAAATTAAATTTTAATTATTGAAAATCTTTCAAACAAACGAAACAAATCAACCATCGCCGGTATTTTGGTGCCTCTCAAAAAGCAAACAACAGCACCGGCTAATGCAGACTTGTAATCGAAATTCAAACGATCATTTAAATAGTACAACAATTTTAACCCCTCCCCTATCCCCAAATAAACAAACAAAACAGAATAACATTTTATTGCTATATACGGAAATTATGTTATTTATTATTATATACGGAAAAGTTCACTTTTGCATAGCATGCACAAAGTTGGCAAGATAGGCGGTCGTACGTCTGAACAAGGTTGCTGTATGTTGGTCCGAGTCTGGTTCGACGTTGTCAGATGGACTGTCCGAGTAACGTGGCGACGTGACCATTGGGTTCGGTGCGAAAAGTGAAGACGATACCGACGACAAATGCCACGTGGAGTAGACGGTGTTGGTCTGGCGCTGGGCGCCGGATGTCAAAGCGTTCAACCGTCTCGTGTATTCAGTGAATATCCATTCCGGCAACGGATTCGGCCGCACCAATCTGGCGAGCCGGTCGTCGCTGAGAAACATGAACAAATTTCGAAACGGCATGTCATAGCAGATGCCATTGTCGACGCTGCACCGCTGACTGCAGCGAAGCGCCAACACGTTGGCATCCAGATGCAGTACGGACACTTGGAACCTGGCTCGACCGACGTGCTCGTAAGAAAATTCCACGGGACTCACTTGGAATGGTAGACGGTAATCGAGTATACGGGCCAGGATGTCGAGCAGTTGGGCGAGAAAGGACAGCCCGGCGCAAGTGCTGCGCTCGGGTCGGTGCTCCACTGAGTCGGGTTCGACGTTCAATAGCCGCCTCAGACGATTGACAACGATGTAATCCGCCGCGATGCAATAGTCGACAAAACGAAATACAGTAGCCGACAGGCGCTCAGCCAGCAACCACCGCTGGTAGTGCAGTGGGGTCACTTTGACCAACGCCAGGGTCGGTGGCGAGCTTACCGGCGAGCGGGAAAAGAACTCTGGATTACTCGCCTCGAATGGCAAAACGCACCGCACGACGTCGGCCGCCGCACGGTCCCGCCTACGCAAAAGCTTACCCTCACAATGCGCAAGCTGAGCACCGTACTGCCGCAGGGCGTGGTTTCGCTCCACAATACGCCGCTCCAATCGCCAGCACAGAGACTGCAAATGGTCGATCATCTGACGCTGGCAGCGATTTTGGAACAACAGATCCGCAAGTTGTCGTCGCTTATCGCTGACGTTTTTGGCGAACAGCAGCACCGTCTGTCGCAACTCTTCCAACTGCAACTCCAAGCGGTCCAACTCACCGTACACCGCCTGGCTGGGAATTTCCACCGACCGCACCTCGTAGATCGCGTTCATCAGCAACTGCAAGCCGACCACGAGACGACGGCGATTTTTCAACCTGGTCAAATCCAGACGGTCGTTTGTACAACGACCGCAGCACAGTCGACCATCCGTGACCATGCAAGTGGAACAACGAAGCAACGGTCGCGCCGATGCCGCCGTGGAGTTCACCTCCACTTCGTATTGGAACGCTTGCAAGTCAGCGGACATCCACGTCCACCGTCGACCGCAAGAACCGTGAGCCATAACTGAACACGGCAATTGAACACAAGCGTGTACGGCGAAACTGAATGCAAAGGATAAAAACAACAACAACACTCAACCAGGCATCAAATGCAATGGCTACACAGTCAACTGAAACGACCTTACGTAATTAAAATTTGTACAAAAAAAACAACAACAAAATTCAACCATTCAAACAGCAACCAACGACAAAACCGCTGTCAGTTAAGACGGCTTTGCACAGAACTTGTTTGTTTCTTTCAAAACTACAGTACCATAATGTTCAGGTTTAACAATTACAAAACAATGACGAAATGGTCAGCACTTCATTTGAAAACGTAAAATAAAAATAAATCATTAATAATAACATACTTTTCTAATTGTATAAATTTTTAAATTAATTTTCTTGAACTTCATTTTAACTTTTGCTTATTTTAACATTGCCATGAGACGTAAACAGAAAGATTTTTTTCAAAATTTGAAATAATAATTATGAATAATGATTGTTATTGGTTAATTATGAAATTGTTTTGAAATTAAAAAAAATATTCTGATGGCGACAGCTTTTCAAGCAGCGTCACGTTGAATATAAAAAATCTAAAAAAATCAGGTTATTATTGACGGAGAAAACCAAAAAATGTTCAATTTAAATTTAATTTAATCAAAAAATGTTTAAAAAAACAACAAAAAAAATAATGCCTACACTTCCGTATTACTGTATTCATGTGGCGCTGTTGGTGACGCGTCGCAGTTGTTTTGTTTAGTTCATTTGTTGTCACGCTCCATTTTATGGAATTGAAAAGCAAATAATAGAATAGCGCATTGCCATTTATGGTGAAATGCAACAAAGTAGTTTTTTGAAATGACAACTCAAACTTTTACAAAAATAAAATTTTGTCCTTACTCTCTTTATTACTGTAGACGGCGTTTCAGTTGAGTATTTTTTTTAAAATAAATGCTATTTTTTTCAACTTTAAACTTAATCTAATTTATATGCACGTTTGCCAAACCTGAATCAAATGCAATGCTTTTGCGGCATTTTTCAAAAGTTGTAGAAACTTTCTTTTGAAAATTCATCCAGATAAATGCGCTTATATTTATTTAATCAGTTGTAAGATTGTAAAAAAATACTTATAATTTAATAAATGAATTTTAATATAGAAATAACCACGTTGCGTACATGTTCAAATGCAACGGTTGTTGATTTATTAACTGAGCCGTCATAAAAGGCAAACGTCTGCTTGAACATCAATTACAGTATGTACGACGTCAGCGAACTTTTGC
The DNA here is from genome assembly GCA_001447645.1 of Trichinella pseudospiralis. Lineage (NCBI taxonomy): Eukaryota > Metazoa > Nematoda > Enoplea > Trichinellida > Trichinellidae > Trichinella > Trichinella pseudospiralis. Next base: position 469,423 of record JYDV01000012.1, read on the forward strand.
TGACGTTTCGTTGGTGCAGTGTATTGTGCGAGAATTTGAATAAGGTCGCTTGCCGGGAATGAAAATTAGCACAGTTGCTTTGTTTTTCCAGTATTTCATTTACATTGCGCTTTGTCAAGCTGGCCGGGATTTTTACAAAATTCTTGGCGTTCCGCGTTCGGCCAATCTGAATCAGATCAAGAAAGCTTACAGAAAATTGGCCAAAGAATTGCACCCAGACAAGCACCAGGATGACAAAATTGCCCACGAAAAGTTCCAAGATATTTCCGCCGCCTACGAAGTGCTCTCCAATCAGGAGAAGCGTCGACTATACGACAAGGGCGGCGAAGAGGCGGTGAAGCAGATGGGCACGCACGATTCCCACGATCCGTTCTCCAGCTTTTTTGGCGATTTCTTCGGTTTTGGCCAACAAGAGTCCAGCGAGTCGACCAGAGGTGAAGATGTGGTGGTGGATTTGTACGTCACTTTGGAAGAATTGTACTCCGGGGATTTTGTGCGAGTTGTGCGCAACAAGCCCGTTTACAAAGCTGCTCCTGGTTATCGCCAGTGCAATTGCCGGACCGAAATGCAAACCGTACAAATTGGCGCCGGGCGTTTCCAACTTTTTCACAAACAAGTCTGTGATGACTGCCCTAACGTGACGGTGAGTTATTTGAAAAATTAATAACCTGAAAAATGTTTATTTTTATCAACTAATTTTGCACATATTGTGGAAGTACCCAGTTGAGAGTTGCTATTCAATGATTTTTTCGTTTGTAGGAAATATTATTGTTTAGTGAAACAATATGACTATTTGAAACGTTGAAATTGTTGAATAGCGAGCTGGTTTGTTTGGGACCTGGTAGGAAAGTGTTGAATAATTTTACAATTTCAGATTGTAAATGAAGAACGTACGTTGGAAGTTGAAATCGAAGTTGGCATGGTCGATGGTCAAGAGCAGGCGTTTATCGGCGAAGGTGAACCACACATCGACGGCGACCCTGGCGATTTGCGCTTCCGCATACGCACGCAGAAGCATCCAGTGTTCGAGCGTCGTGGTGACGATTTGTACACGAATTTGACCATCTCGTTGGAAAACGCGTTGAACGGTTTCGAATTCACCATTGTCCACTTGGATGGTCACCAAGTGTCGATCAAGCGGGACAAGGTGACGTGGCCCGGCGCCCGGATGCGCAAATTGAACGAAGGTATGCCGAATTATGAGGACAATCAGAAACGAGGCACCTTGTACATCACCTTCGACGTGGAATTTCCAAAAGGCACGTTGCCAGAGGAGCAACGGCGACAGTTGTCGGCCATTTTGCAGCAGACCGAGCTGAAGCCCAGAGTTTACAACGGCTTGTAATAGCTGCGGCGGTTTTGTTTTCACATTCAACTCAGACCGAGAATGTGGTTGCCTTTTTGTTTTGTTATACAAGAAGTAATATTTGAAAATTTTAAAATTCATTTCTGTTCTGTTCAAACAGCATATTCATGCAAATTAGCGATTTCTTTTTGTTCATTTCATAAAATTCATCTTCCAAGTGACTGCAGCATTTGCTTCAAAGGGAAAAAAAAGCAAACGAACGACGAACGGGTAATGCTTTTTCCTTCTTTTTTTTTGCTTTTGCTTTTTTCATAAATTTTAATGAACTGTTTACCAAGTTGGACGTCACTGTTGCTGTAATTTTGCATCACTGTTGAAGCATGCTGGTGGAATTGCGCATCAAATGAGGAAATGCAGTTAGTTAATTGGTTCATGTTTACATTTGCAGTTGCAATCCAACTGTGAAGTACTAACGATTTGTAAAGAGCAGCATGTTTCGGAAAATATTTGCAATATCTATAAATGACACAAAGTATCTAATGATCTCACACTCAGTTGAACGTTGTCGAAATTCAGAGATACTTTTCTTTTTCTTTACACCAATTTCACTTTCAATGAATATAGCAATATTGTTGCTGTTCTGGTGTAAGTTGTGTTGAAAGTATCGAAACAGAAAGGTAAATTTCTGCCAGAAAGAAATGACAAAAAAACTAATAATAATAATTTTAAAAAAATTTTATTTTTAACAAATAGTTACATTTATATAAAGTTCATAATTTTCAACTTATATATACGTGCATAAATAAATAGTAAAAATATCAGGTGATCAATATGTGAACGAAATTGTAATAAAAATGATTGGTGAAAGTGAATTTTGAAGACGATGTCTTCTGATGAGTAACTTCTAATTCCCAGCAGCAGAATCACTATCAACACGGTGTTGACAGACGATATTCCGCTATGAATACCAACGAACGATAGAAGAATACCAGAGCTATGAAAACAAATACATGAAAAATTTGATGCGACTGAAACCAGGTATCAAATTTTCCGGGCATCAAACGCTCCGGAACACGGCAACTATAAATCAAAGCTCCAGTGATGTAAAAGAAAGCCATGATAACAAGCAAATGAATTGAGTGCATCAGCTCTTCGGGTATACCATACATGTATCGATAGTGCAAGCATGGAATAACAGCCGAAAGACCGTTCAATATGAAAACCAAGCTTCTGGTGAATCTGTGATGCGCGGTCGACAGATCACCCTTTATTGTTTGAATGGCAGAACGAACCCCAAGCGACATACAGAGCACGGCATAAAATACGTATAACCACGAATGACAGTAGAACAGGTAGTAAAGCCAAGATATGGTCGATCCTGTTATCAATATCGCTATACCGCAGTGATCTAATTTCCGAAACAGATGTGAAACCCATTCCGAATGGCACACCAATGTGTGAAATACAACGGAAAAGCCTAAGCATCCCAAAGCACTGATGAAATACGGTAGAAATGGGATTTTCAGTTCAAGGTTAAACGATGTGCTCGACATATGCCACTGCGTTAGCAAATACATTACATAAAATGCGATCAAATGAGACCAAATGTTTCCCGTTTCGCTGTGTATTTGAAATATTGACAAGAAGCAGTCGAAAAATGAAAACAACGGTGGCCTGTGTCCATTCAAAACAAATTCATTTTCCTGAAGCCAAGGTGGCAACGTGGAAACATGGGCTGCCGTCCACGTTGCGCCAAACATAACTTCTTTACGGCTCTCCAAACGACCGCCATCAGCTTTGGCGCCACTTTCCTCAGCTTGAACTACCGGCTGTACAGTTGCTTCCACCGGCGACCCTTCATTCTGCTGTTCACATGGCTTCGCCTCCTGCGCTCGAGCAATTTCCAAACGAACGGCATCATCTTTCAACTCATCTTGGGCCCCACTTGCCTCAGCTTGAACTACCGGCTGTACAGTTGATTCCACCGGCGACCCTTCATTCTGCTGTTCACATGGCTTCGCCTCCTCTGCTCGAGCAATTTCCAAGCGAACGGCATCATCTTTCATCTCATCTTGGGCCCCACTTGCCTCAGCTTGAACTACCGGCTGTACAGTTGATTCCACCGGCGACCCTTCATTCTGCTGTTCACATGGCTTCGCCTCCTCTGCTCGAGCAATTTCCAAGCGAACGGCATCATCTTTCATCTCATCTTGGGCCCCACTTGCCTCAGCTTGAACTACCGGCTGTACAGTTGCTTCCACCGGCGACCCTTCATTCTGCTGTTCACATGGCTTCGTCTCCTGTGCTCGAGCAATTTCCAAGCGAACGGCATCATCTTTCATCTCATCTTGGGCCCCACTTGCCTCAGCTTGAACTACCGGCTGTACGGTTTGTTCGGCCGCCTCCCCTTTCCTCTCTTGCCGACTTGACTTCGGGTCCACAGTTAGACCGCCATCGGGAACCACCACTGGATCTTGTTTTTCGCGCTTCTGTTCAGGATCGCTTTTCCTGTCGTTGTCACTCACTGAGGATTCTTCGCTTAAGAAATTTTTTGGTTGCATAATTTCGAGTGTGCTTCAGGGGCTAAGGAGAGAAACCACCGCTCACTCGTAGCGAAGTCTGTGAAATGAATCGTTCTGTGGCCGTTGGCCAGAGACTGGGTTGCACTTTAAAATTAATTTAAAACATGATGACGTTGAGAAAAGTTTAAATTCACTTTAAAGCGCCGTCAGTGGACAAGATCTCCCTGCCATCTGGTGGGGAAAACTAAAGGACGCGAGCTGAAATTTCTGTATTGACTCCAAATGGCGACCCGATCTCAAATCTCAATCACACCCTAAAGGAATGTTTCATTCACCTCAGCGATGTCGGTATCCAATGAGTTCCTTGTTCAGTTCAAACTATGCAGAACTTGAAATTTTGAATGAAGCGCAAACAGAAATATTCAGTTATTATCAATTGATAATTTCATTTTTAAATATTAACAATAACAGTGTTCTTCACAAGCTATAAGAAACAATGATATACGAGAAAAATTGTTTAGAAAACAGTTCGTATTGTCAAGTATTGGAATTTGCATTTTTCTTGCCATGCATTGTGAATCTCCATCAAGCAAGTTCACAAAAGTAAATTTGAGTAGTTCACAGTTCACAAAAGTAATTTTGAAGGGAAATAATTTTTCAAAGCAAAAGAAAAGCACAGAATAAATTTCAGCTTGGCATTAAATAATAATCACTGATTTTAGTGGCAAGGTAATTTCCAAAAATTAAAAAAATAGAAGAATAAAATGAATGAATGAATGAATAAATAAAACAGAGGTTACAATTTCTCAACCATTCTTCCGTATAACGCTTTCTTGATAAGATGAAGTCAGCAGAACACCTTCACGAGACCAAATTCGGCTGTGAGCAAAATGATGATTGCCGACTTGAATATTCATTGTGAAAGAGAAGAAGAAAAAAGCAAAATTAACAAATAACCAAAAATGACGTTGAGAAAGTGAGATAAAATTGAATTAAAATTACTGGATGATTGGAGCGAGCATTCGGATAAATTCCAAGCGTTCAGGTCCATCTTGCAACGGTGGAACCAGACCGAATGGTCGACCGGAAACACGGACAAATTTTCACCGTGTCGGTGCGATTTCAGAGCCAACGAAAACAGCAAACTGTAGGTGACCTGCGCTGCTAAACAACGATTGAAAACCAAATCGGGTTCTGAAAATTGAAATCAAAACGAAAACATTTTCATAAAGAAAGCAAAATTTTTTTCGAATTTCATTACGACTTTGCAACTGTTGGCACTTAATCCACAAAAATTCCAACGGCGCCTTGTAAGCATCGAGCGGCTGATTTGGAAGAATAACTGACCTTTTTTCGAAACAATCCGAAATGCATCCCAGCACCGGAAACGACTGCTTCTTTCCATTTCTGAATTTAAAGCTAATGATAATTAAGTGGAAAAAAATATTTTTTCCTGACACCGACGCTCGCAGTACCTGACAATTTCCACCGACTGATCTGTGGAATTTTCAGAAAAATCCGAAAATGACACATTCGGAGGATCGGACTGATGTTCCACTGATTCTGCAGCTTGCTGTATTATAAATTATTATTATCTTTTTAAAAAAATTCAAGTTTAAACAAACAAACAAACAAAACTTGGAAGATAACAAAAGTTACATTTTTCGAATATTACAATTACTAGCAGCAACAACATTTCAATATTATCATGTTTACTGCATTGATTAAGCAAAAACTTTCCAACCAACCTCGTGAAACGATAACTGAGCAGTAAATATGCACTGACCATCTTGAACTGCTTCAACAGAACGAACGCTGAAACTTTTGCCTTGTCGAGGTCTGTCGATCAAGTACAAAACTGGCTTTGAAGAGTTTCCTGCAAACAAATAAAAGCAATTGCATTAAAAATTAAAAATTCATTTTTACATTATACCCTGCTTCAAAAAATGGCACTGCATACTGTGCACATGAAGCTGTTCACTGACAGTTTGTGAAGCGGCGATAATTGCGTGGCTGATAAACTGGCCACCATAAATGATATCACTGTTAAGTAGAGAAGAAATTGGATTGGTACTTCTGCAAGAAAAACAAAAATGACAATTTTCTGCAATAAAATAAACATTTAACACCACCACCACAACAACAACAACAACAGCACACACACACACACACACACACACACACACACACACACACACATATATATATATATATATACAAAGATTCATATCAAATCCTACTGACTGCATTAAAATATCTTATTCTTAATTTTGAAAACCACAACAGCAAACAACTTAAAGGCTTTTTTTAAACAGTAAGAAAAAGTACTAAATGCACTGTTACATTTCATTAAACAACAAAATGTATGCCACTAAACTTTACTTGAAAATGAACAAGAAAAATCTTTTACAAAAACACTGCTTCATAAAAAACCATAATCATACCTATATAAATTAGAGTCAATTTTTTCTACATTAAAAAGCAAATTAACCAAACTTTCTGTAGAATTTGATGCAAATCGTCGAATGCTGCGAAACATCCTAAAAATTACCTTACAAATAGCAATTCTTAATCTACAAAAACTGTTTTTTAATAATAATAATCACGTACAATTCTATGATCCATGTTGAATTATTTTTTTATTAAGTAACCAAATATTAGTTAAATAAACACTAAGAATGTACTCATACAAAAAATATAACACTGCTTTCATTAGAAGTTATTGTTTCGGGCAAATTAAGATTTTGAGCAATAAATACAGTTATGAGTCAATAAAGAAGACAAAAATATTTCATGATCATTGTAAATAAGCAATAAAACGCAACTTTCGCCATTATTTACTGATTCCCTATTGCAACAATTAACATGCTTTTCAAAGATTTGTTTGTTGTAGTAAAAATTAAAGAATTCAATTAACCTTAAAAATCAGCATACTGTAAAATATTATCTAAATATATTTTGCTGTCAGTTTTATGTTATAATTTTTATTAAAAAGCACAAAATTGTTTTTTTTTGTCATTTAATCACAGCTTATTTAAGTAGATTTAAGTGTATTTTAAAATTTCTAGCCTCCTGAACAGTACAGTCAATGAAATTTTTTGTCATAGCATTATTCTTGAGAACATGCTGCTTTTTTATTTGCGCTTTTTACATTTCTTATAATAAATGGGGAATTATTTTAATTTTTGGGGTTTGTACTGAATTTTTGGCAATCAGCCCTGAGGTTGTTTTGGGAGCCGAGCATGCACAAATAAAAAGTTTGAAAATTGTTTTTAAATTACATACTGTAGAGACATCATCTAGAACTTTTTGAATATTAATCTTGTGTAATATTTTTGAAATTTCTGATAAAATTGTTTTCTTTAACTTAAGCATATTAAAAAAAACTTTTTTCTATTGTCAAGCAGTACTGCAGTAAATTATTATTCTGTAAGATATTTAAAAAATGTTTTTTTGTAATTGTAAAATTATTTTTGAAATTGAAATTTGAAATTTTAAAATATCTTTAAAAATTATTTTTTTTTTATTACTTAGTTTCCTGATGAAATTTAATTTAAATAAACAGCTACATTTACATTTCAATGTTCGCATTTATTGTCTGTACAGAGTTCTGTGAAATATCAATGCTGATTGTTGGAATAAAGTTGTTGTTGATATCATTAGCGCATTTTATCACATTATCACAATGTGCATCATTGGCCGATTTAACTTCTGGCCAGTTTAAAAGCTGTTTTTCATTAAACGCACCATTCAATATTTCAGAATGATCAATTGAAATGCTAATTGTTGGCGATTTGTTTTTTACTTATAGTGAGTGATTTTGCTTTACTGAAAATTTATTGGATGAACCCGATTTATTTAGTTTTCAATTTTGCTTTGCAATTTCTGCAAGTATATTTTTATTTTGAATTTGAACGTCAGTTTCTCTAGTTTTGGGCAATAAATCTTTGTTTTTCTGGTTTCACAGTAATAAACAGGTCAATTATCATATTTTCGATTTTTGGTTTTCTTTCTTATTAGTTGAACAGAAAGAATATTTCCCAAATACATTGGATCAGAATGAATCAAACAAGCAGTCACTCTGTTTGTAATGAAAATGAAGACAATTTATCCGTAACAACTTGTCACTTCATGGATCATAATTTGGAGACGGAGGAAAATAAGTTAGAAGAATCTAGTGAGTTTATTATATTCATCCAGTGATATTAATGATAATAATTCAATTTTATTTTAATGAAAAATCAAGTTAAATTTCAGATTTTACTGATGAACACGAATTCCCTATTAAACGTTGCTACATTGGTCAACAGAAAAGCATAATTGCCATTTTGGCGGGAGCAAATTTGTCCAGCGCAGTTGCTTATTCATTCATTGCACCATTTTATCCTTTGGAGGCAGGCTATTATAGTTTCCACTGAAATAATTATTGTTCAATAACTTGTTGCATCTTTTCTTTCAGGCTAGAAAGCATTATGTTGGCAGATTGGCTATCGGGGTGACGTTGGGAATTTATGAATTGGTGATCTTTTTACTTTCTCCTTTAATGGGCTCCGTTGTGAGTATTTATTATATTCAACGTTTTTTTTGAAATATACTCATATTATCAGAATTATAGTATTGGTAATGATTATTATTTTGTGATGCGTGCATTCATGATAATTTAAAATTCAAACGTACAAGTAATATTATAACTGAATTGTTTATTTATTAATTCGAAGTTAAATCTATCATTTGCGTTATATTTATTGCGAATTTTTTTCTGAATGAAGATGTATTTCGTTGGCCCTAAACTGCAGTTTAACATGGGTTTGTTTGTACTTGCGGTCAGCACAGTTTTATTCGGGTATGTTAAATTTTGATTTTTAATTCCTAGTGCACTTTTGATTTGATATTTGAGTTTGAATATTCTCTATCTATTTTCGCAAGTCAAAACGCTGATATTCAGATATTAATCTGAACTGCTAAATTGTTACTATTGCTGCTGAAGACAAATCATTTCACAAACATATTTGAATAAAATCTGGACAACGCAATGTAGAAAATTTTGTTGTGTAATCATTGATTTTTTACTTAATTATTGAAATAGGTTTAATTTTTGACGTTAATTAATCGACATTTTAAACATTGAATATTGTTAACATGGTAAAAATGAAAAATGTTATTTTTTCAAATGCACAGGCTGTTGAAGTGGTCACCACCAAGTGATACATTCGTTACTTTGTCGATTGCAGTTCGCGTTGTTGAAGCTCTAGGAAATGCCGCATTTTTGACAGCATCATTGGCGCTTGTAATGCGAACATTGCCGGAAAATTTTGCAAGCACAATTGTTTGTTTCATTTGAATAATAGCTGAGATAAAAAATTTTAATTCCACTCCTTTTTTCAGGGAGTGTTGGAAACATTTTCTGGCATTGGGTATACTGTAGGACCACCGCTTGGAGGAATTTTATACGACGTTGTTTTTTTTTGTCCAAATGTTATTAGTTTGTGTAAATTTTAATTTCTGTTTTTTAGCTTGGTGGATTTGATTTGCCATTTTTTTCACTTGGAGTTGTTTTGCTTTTCACTGTCATCATGTCTTTCTTAATTATTCCTGAACAACGAGGTAAGCCAAAATGGAATTTTTTTTTTATTTTCACCATTTAATGGATGAAGTTATACATTGTATATTTAAGACAATGCAAAGCGTGGACAACTTCGTATGACTTCATTGTTGCGCGCTCCATTAGTGCTTGTTGAAATAATCAGCATTGCATTTACGGCAGCATCCATGTCATTTATCGATCCTACATTAGAAGAGCATTTAAAAGAAGTAATTTGAAATGCTGTTCAATTATATGATAAGGCTTAATATTTGTTTATTTGAAGTTCAGCATGTCCAGCCTGAACATTGGACTTATGTTTTTGATTGCTGGCGTTGCTTACTGTATTTCAGCTCCACTATGCGGCTATTTCATCGATAAACTAGTATTTAACGTTTAAATACGGCTTAAATAATTTGCTATTTTGAAGCAGTTATCATATTTAAAATTATGCACAACGAAGGTAACATTATTCTTACATGGAATATGATGATGTTTAATGTTGAATATTAAAAAGGATTCTTTTTTCAATACTTTTCTTTAAATATTATTTTGAATTTGATTTTTTATTTTGAAATTTTATTTTCAGTTTATTCCTACAATTTAGAGTGTTCCATGAAATTGTTCATTTAGAAGTGCCCAATGGAATTTATGGTTGTCGGGAACATTCTCGCTAGTGCAGGCTTTTTTATCATTGGACCGTCTCCTTTGATGAATGCAACAAAGTAAATCTAATAATGTTAATTTGTTACAGTCCATTAAATAAATAAATAAATGAATATATATATATTTGATTTAAGTAAATGTAAGTGTAGAGTAAGTAAAAAGAAAGTCAAATGTTATTACATTACTTAAAAGTACTGTTTTATAGATCAATTCTTTTGATGTCTGTGAGCCTTTTTTTGATTGGAATTTCGATGGCTTTGATGCTCATTTCACATTTTAATCTGTGTCTTCAAGCAATAAAGTTGGTTTGAAATGTTTTTTTTTTGCGTATTTTGTTTTGTATTGCTGAACACAACACCCCAATTTTAACAGGAATCAAGGGTACGCAGATGTGGGTGATGCATCTGGAATTATATCTGGTATGTTTAATGCAGCTCTATCTCTTGGGTAATTAATTAAATGGAAAGTTTAACGTTAAATTGAGCAGTTTAATTTTCAGGGCTTTCATTGGTCCGACGGCTGGAAGTCTGTGCGTTGAGTACGTTGGCTTTTCGTGGACAACAACTTATTTATGTGGTTTGCATTTGGTTTCAGTATATTAATTTATTTTTATTTATACGTAAAATATCATATTTTTTTGACTATCTTGCTTTATAGGCTCTGCTGCATACGTTCTATTACTTTTGTTGTTAACGAATACAACGGATGAAAAGCAAATGTTAATTCTGCGTTTGGAAAAGGGATGAACTTGAACAGGCACAATCAAAAAACAGTTCTTATTGGTTTATACGGTGGTAATTCTTAAAAAAAATATAACTGATCATGAAATTTGGGGAAATTATAAATTATTTGACTAAAGCATATTGCGCAAGTTATCTATGTTAAATTATTATCATTTAGAATGAAACAGAAGATATTGATAATTCATTATACAAATTTGAACTGTTCTGAAATTGACATTAAAAAATATCATTCAAAGCAACATTTGAATTAAATTAGTTTTTTCATTATTGCTTAATTGTTTTGCATTTCTAGTGATTATGAAAAAGCGAATATTGCGAAATTTACAAATTAATGCATCAACCGATGCGAGTTCTTTTCTTTTTCTTATCAGAAACTGTTCTTTTGGCTTATGAAATTTGAAGATTTTTAAAAATCTTTTCTCTGACGCAGTTGGATCAACAATAAAAGGAAACAACTACTGAAAAGCTGTCAACTTTACATTAGCAGGTACGATGACAATTTATTAATATTTTACTTTTTTTTAAATCATTTAATTTATGTTCAGACCTATTCTTTTTATTCAGTTTCGCAAATTTTACACTTTCTCGAAAATTCCGTTTAGCATTAAAATGGCTTTTATTATTATTTTACTTGAAAATGCAATGATGAAACTTATTGAATAGCATTTTCATATTTTCTTAAACTTGATGCAGAAGTCATTACATTAAACTATTGAAATATAATTCAATAGTCAAACTGAAATTGAAATAGTCAAACATAAGTGGATTATTATGATTAAATATGTAAATACAATGATTACCCTAAATTTAAGGTACAAGAGAGTGGCAACGCAGAGCTTTTCGTATACCAACATATTGTTCTAAGTTTGTTACACGTTGCTGTTTTAAATATAAGCACGCATAAAGAAGAGGTGCAATCAGAGAGTCATAATTGGTTTATTTCATGACTATCACGATACATTGCTACATGATAATCAGAGTAAATTACAAGTATTAGAAGATTGAAGCCATCTAATCAAACATGTTAATATAATTTCAGGGGAAGAGAATTAGCAGTTATGAGACACAGAAACAACACAGAAATGAAATACGAATGAACTCCTCTTTATTAAATTAATTTGATCAAAACCTTTCACTTCAAGAGGTATGTCAAGATATTCAATTTTGAGGCGATGAAATTGCTTGTATTTAAACGTCGTTGATTAGAATGTGTTACCGCAAATCTGAAAAGAATTTTATATCACCGTTTTTTCGTGGTTACTTTTCTTTTAACAATAGGTGAGACATGATTAATTCTCCTCTTATTTCGTTGCTACATTTCAAGTTGCTATTCATGTAAAGCAGTGGTTATTAACAAAACTTCATCTGTTCAAGTTCAGTCAAACAGTTCAATTTGATTGAGTTGGTCATAATTGCATATCTGTGCATGCTAAATTAGACTTTCAAACAGTTGAGGTTCATTGAGCTGATCATAATTCTATAATATGTGTTCATGCTAACATAAGCTTTCAAACAGTTCAAGTCGATTGAGTTGAGTATCATAGTATGAGTGCATGCTTACAACAGTTTTCAAGCAGTTAAGGTTAATTGAGTTGATCATAATTTTATAATATGTGTTCATACTAGCATAAGCTTTCACACAGTTCAAGTCCATTGAGTTGAGTTTTATAATATGAGTGCAAATTAATGCAAACTTTCCAAGAGTTCAAGTTGATTCAATTCATGATAATTTTATAGTATTTGGGCATGCTAACCTATGCTCATAATGAGTCAAAGTTGATTGAGTTAATAATAATTTTATAGTATGTGTCCATGCTAACAGAGACGTTCAAATAGGTCTACTTAATTGAGTTGATTATAATTTTATAATATTTGTGTGTGCTAACATAAGCTTTTAAACAGTTGAATTCGATTGAGTTGAGTATTATAATAGTATGAGTGCATGCTTACAAAGATTTTCAAACAGTTGAGGTTAATTGAGTTCATCATAATTTTATAATATGTGTTCATGCTAACATAAGCTTTCAAACTGTTGAAGTCTATTGAGTTGAATATTATGGTATGAGTGCATGCTTACATCAGTTTTCAAATAGTTCAAATTGATTGAGTTGATCATAATTTTATAATATGTGTTCATACCTAAATACTTTCAAACAGTTGAAGTTGATTGATTTGAGTTTTGTAACATGGGTGCATGCTTACAACAGTTTTCAAACAGTTCGAGTTGATTGAGATGTTTTCATAACATGTGTGCATGCTAACATAAACTTTCAAATAGTTCAGGTTGAGTTCATGATTCTTTTATAATATGCGTTCATGCTAGCAAATACTTTTAAACACTTCAAGTTCATTGAGATGATTGTAGTTTTATAATATTTGTGCATGCTAACATAAGCTTTCAAACAGTTCAAGTTGATTGAGTTGAGTGTTATAATAGTATGAATGCATGCTTAAAAATATTTTCAAACAGTTCAACTTGATTGAGTTCATTGTAATTTTATAACATGTGTGCATGCCAACATAAACTTTCAGATAATTGAATTTCATTGGGTTGATCATAATTTTATAATATTTGTTCATGCTAACATAAGTTTTCAAACAATTCAAGCTGATTTATGGTATTTGGGCATATTAATATATGCTTTCAAAGAGTTGAGGTTGATTGAGTTGATCATAATTTTATAATATGCATGCATGTTAATCAGCATATACATGACTGTTTGGTAATATCAAGGGATAATGTGTTAGTCAAACACGTTGATATGTTTTCTTCAGAACCGTGAACGGTTATCTATGATACAGAGAACAGTAATTGAAATTTTGGGTATCGTTGCTCCTCTTATATATATATGCAGGTCGAACTTTTTGCGTATCCCAAAGTTTTCATCGAAATACACTTCATTAAGCAAAATTAATTGAAATTGATTTATCGTTAAGTATGTCGCGAACTTCAGCTTGTGAACGATTAAAGAGGATGCTTTTGTTTGAACATCGATGATTAGAATAATTTTCACAAATTACAACTAATAATATTTAAACAATCCGTTTGTTTTTCGCTTCTCTTCTAAAATTTAGTGTTTATCTTTGGTGTACATGTTTCAGTGGTATCGGTGAAAAGGTGCATTAGATTATTTTCAGAAATTACCAGAATAATTGCTTTTATTTTATTTTATTTTTCAAATTGTTTTTGTAAAACGCTATCTTTTAATTTTATTTTTTGACAATTGCTTTCAATGTGCTTTGGGGCTTTCTGAGAACGTTTTTTTAATCTGTGGTTATTGCTAATTAAAGCAACTTTATTTTATTTGTCTTTATCTGACTCTATGGTGAAACAAAAGCTTTGATTGATTATATCAAATTTGAACATCATTAGAATTATTATTTAGATAAAAGATTTCTTCAATGTGCAATGCAATTCAGTTTAAAATTGAATTGTTGTTGTGAACTTGAGAGTCATATTTTGTTTACTATATGAAATATATTTTTCAGTTATCTGTTTTGCAAGATGTCGCTTGCTATTTTATATTCATCATTGTCTCCAAATCTTGAGGTAATGAAAATTATGCATAAACATTTTAAGTTGATAATTATTAAAACAGAGGGAAATTGATTAATCTTCGTATTACTTTCGTAATTGAGGTGGATTTTGTTTATTGTCTTTTTGTTTAAATTTTTCAAATATTTTTATATTTGTGCTTGGTCATTTTTATACGAATAATTTATTGAATACATTTGCATTGTATTAATTTAATGTATTGTTGAATTTAATACCCGTGTATAAGTATTTTGTAGGTGCAATATTCGAAATTTTTATTTTGTACCATTGAAATACCTTTGGATTCTGACATTAATATAATGTGTTGTGAAAGTTTATTTAATATAACTTAATAATGATTTTTTAAATAACGTTTTGTTATATTGTATACCTATGGAATGCAATATGGCGTTTACGTAATTTTTAAAAAATGAAATATTTCTCTGGTATGTTGTTTGTACGAAGTAGAGGAGGCAAGTTTTTCGTAGAACAATTTGTTTGTCCATTTAATTGGACTAGTTTTACAATCAAGCTTACTTACGTGAAATGTTGACCACGTCAACAAGTGGGGTCATTTAGGCTGAAGTTATTGCTTTGATGGAATTTTTGGTATTTGTAAAATTGCAGGCCTTTTTGTCCTTGACCAAGCGAATGATTTTTCCATGCATAGCCTAATAATTGACCACTTTCTTTCAAATAGGCTAGCTAAAAATTTTCTATATGTTTATCTTTTTTAAATTGTGTTTTTCTGGTGGACACATTCAGCTTCAACATCATTGAGTTTAATAAGCTTCACATGTTGAACAAACTAGACAGCAAACGCAGCAGTTGTGCTTGGCAGCATGTGCAAACGCACACGCATCTTTGCTAGAAAAGACTTATACTTAAGCTAATCACTAAGCAAGCGTGTTTCAGTGATAAAAAGAATTGCCTGCTTTATTTGCCGCAATAATTGATGTTATAGAAATTAATGATTAGCAATTAAACATTTTTATAGATTTTATTTAACAATTACATGAAAAGAACAATTTTTCACGAATCAGATCATGTTCAAATGAAATACTATGCATCCAATGATTGGGTAGTAAATTTAAGAGCCGAAACAACTGAATATCAATCAAATAGCAGGATGAAAAATGTTTTTTTTTTTCAAGGTTAAGAAAATTTTAAAGTTACACTGATGAATTCCTCGATTTGATGTTTTATGTTATTAAAATAATTTAACAAACGTATTCCAGGCATTTGTAGATTAATTTAGATTGTTTCTGTTTCGATAATGCTAATAATGCTATAGCTTGCATTTCATTTGCAACCGCTCAATTTATTTCACAACGACTGATATGCGAAATACTTTTTATGCACATTTAATAATGTTAGTAATTTTTTTATTGTGATCAGAATTGTCCACAGTGGCTTTATGCTTTTCTTTTATTTATTTTAATAAATTAATTTATGTTTTGGAATTCAGTATAATTTAAATAAAATTGTGTTTTTTTTAGTTTAAAAAGCATACTCAACATGTCATAATGGTATTGGACGCTATGCGTGTTTCATATGAACTTTTCGATTTATGTGATTTACGTGATTGCAACAAAAAAGAAAAGTACAAAGAAGTTTGTGCTTCTAAAAGAAATGGACAACTTTGGTTTCCACAGATATTTTTTGGTGAAGATTATTGCGGAGTATGCAGAAATTTATTTTTCATTTGAGAACACAGTTTTATAAATCAAATGCAGCAGTGAAATTTCAAGCTGTTGAATAGAGCTAACAAACATTTTTTTAATGATCAATGAACAAAGTGTAAATTTTAAAGTTGAAATTTATTTTTCGCGTTTTTGTTGTATCAGTTTAATGTTCTGCCAAATGATGAAAAGCAAGTATTTTTAGTGGAAAGCCGAGGAAGTAGATGTGTACGTACTGATGTATATTATGCAGTTTCAGTTAAGAGCTGATACGTTTTCAGGATTATGAAGATTTTGCCGAAGCAATCGAATCCAACAAGTTGAACACTTTTTTGAAACTTGCCCCATCAGAAACATCTGCGATCAACGAGCAAGAAGTTCTTGTGAAAAACGTCGACGAAGATGACAGCGGCAAACCATCTGCAACTACTGCAAGCAATGGCCATGATGATGGTGATGTTCTGGACGAAGAAGCTGAAGTAAAGCTTTTCAAAATTGCACAAAAAAATGAATAAGGTGAGTTTTGTTGAAGGATAAAGTAGAAGATTCAGAGGGTTTGCAAAAGTCAACGCATGAAGGGTCGGCAGATGATTCTGATGATAATTTTGATCGTGGTGTATCGTCTGAGGCACTTGAAGAGGAGGTCAACAATAAAGAAAGCGACAAATTAGAAAATACTGCTGATGAAAATGATGATGAAGATGATCAATCTAAATCGGGTATGCATTCATCAGTGGAAAATAGTAGTGATAACGAGTGTTTACCTTTGAAAGAGGAACATGTAGATGAAAAGAGTATCCGAGAAGAAGAAGATGAGGGGGAGGAAGAGGAAGAAGAAGAAGAAGAAGAAGAGCCAGAAGAAAGCGAAAAAGAAGAAGAAAAAGACGATGAGGAGGAAGATGAACAACAGCAAGAAGAAGAAGAAGAAGAAGAAGAAGAAGAAACCAATGATAAAGTAGAGAAAGAAGCGGAAAAAGAAGAATTGGATAATGTTACAGAAGAAGAAGCGGAAGATGAATTGGAGGTAGAGGATGATGAAGAAAGGAGTGATTCTGAATGAAAAATGGTGAAGTAAAAGAATTTATAATAGAAAATGTTATGCCATATGTTTTCACGTTGGAAATTAGTCTTTCTGAAAGAATGCTGTGCTTATAGAAATTTCTATTCTTAATGATAAAATTAAATTTTCTGCGATAAAACATGCCATTTTTTGCACTGTATAATATCATTGCATCGAGCATGGTAGTTCTTGGAAAATTTACTCCTATTATTGTTTCAGGTGATTTTTTATGAAATTTAAAAAGGAATTACATATTAAATTTAAAGTAAATTGTGAACTGTTTTCTGTTGCAGCACTGCTAGTATTTCTCAAATTGTTTTGCAAGAATATTGGTTTAGAGATGACAGTTATATATACAAATATGATACAATGAAATATACATGTCCACAAATTTAAAGTACAATTTTTTCTACATTTTTGTTTTCTGAATGAACATTCTAAATTAGAACTCAACAATTAATTTATCCAATCCTTGTCGAGATGTTCACGAGTTTTTTCAACATGATTTCAGTGTTGCTGCTTGATATTAGATGAGCAGGAGATTTCTCGCAACTTAAACTTGCTCAAATTCTTGCTTCTTGTTGTAAAAACAAAGTTTTCAAGTAAAGTTGATCATCCACTGAACTGTGCAGAAATCCGTTCCACTGACCGTAGGCGGTCAGATTTTTGTGCTTTAACCGGAAGTTGGCATCAGTACCATCATTTACCAGATGGGGATGAAATATTTTGTCTACACAGTTTCGTGCCAAACAATCAGACGGAAGGACGCTGAATTCTGGTCGCAAGATTGAGGTAATAAAAAATTGAAAAAGATGTTCGAACCTAAGCGACGGATACGGTAGAAAAGAGGCAACTGACGTAACTGGCATGTGTCGAATGACGTAACCGGTAAGTGGCAACTGATTGTTTATTATGCATGACAGCGAAAATAATCAACTACGTATGATGTTTATTCTTTGTTTGTGGCAACATTTATTAAAAGAGTCATCTCCTATCTATACTTATTCACACAACGTGTAGTATTTTTGTTTGTGATATTTTACTCAAATTAAACACCTTACATGAACAAACAGGTCAGTTTCAGTTGTGAGAACGTGCATGCGAACAACGCTTTTTAACGAAACAAGTTCAAGTTCAGTGAATTTGGATCAACCGCGAAAATTTACAGTTACTCATCCTGAGCATCAGTAAACAGACCATCACCTGCACACTGCATTAGCAAATGGAAAAATTGAAATTGTTATCCAAATTTCATGTGCAAAATTATTAGCCCGCGTTACTTCTGATAAATTTATTGATGTTTACATTTTTTTAAAAAGAAGAGATCATTTTCAAGTTATGAAAACAAGATGCAACACAGTGCTGTGCAGCATTACGCTTGAGTATTGCTGACATCATTCGCTTGAATACAACAAGATAAATATTTGATAAATTGTGCAGTTTCCTGTTTTTATCCAATTTTTCTTCGTTGTCTTTTTAATGCCTGATTTATGATGGACAGTTTGACAAATTTCCTCCCGAGCAACCCAAATTCCACGCACGTATTCTATTTCAACTTAAAATTCAATTTATTACAGTATGCTTGAGAGTTGTTTCTGTTGGGCCTTTCAGTTGAACAAAGACGACGCGGCTTTGTTGTTTGTTGTGGAAAGAAGCAATTTTGTCAGTGTGAAATTGTTTCAGAAGTTTAAAATAATTACCAGTGATGTCATGGACGTGTTACAACGGAAGGACGGTTCTATTGTGCGCTGAAGTTGAAGCTTGAAAATGGCCGAAGATTGCGCATCGGATACTTGCTCAGATGGTAGTCGTCGTCAAAGTGAACAAAATTGTAGAGTGGCGAGGAAAATTAGGGGTAAAAATATTCCGTTAGTCGAAAGTAGCTTTTGCCAAATTTGAAAACGAACAGCTGCTGTTTTCGCAGGCATTAAAGCATCTCCTAGCTGTGATAGCGTGTTTTTCCACTGTGCATTGAATCGTCTCCGTCGAAGGCGTTCCACTAAAACAGACCGCGTGCAACGCCATAAAATGTCCGGGGTGTTGTTGCGCTGGTTCCAACCGTGGAAATGGCGTCGGTTGAAATCGAAAACTGCCAATAATAAAAACTCTGCCAATGGCGGTAAGTGATAAATTTTAAACTTTATATGCACTTCTAGTCTCTCATGGTGTATTTATTTCATTTCTGGATTGTTTGTTTCTTTTTACCATTATCAGTTAGCTTTTGATGTAGTTTTGTTTTTTTTTCTTTTCCACTTCAAGCACTGGTGCTAATAAACAGCCACTTATTGATATGAGTAATTTGATCAGTTTTCCGGGATCTGTTGCGAACAATTTTCTTTTAATGCAGTTTTCTACTTTGAGGAAAAATTTCTAGGCGTTGTAGCGATTGCGTGGGGGTAATGTGGTGGTTGCTTAACAGCTTTTAATTGACAGATGAGCATATTTGAATTAATGAAAAAAAGAACACAAGAAATGGACAAATTGATAGACGTTGCTTTAATACTGGTTCAATTTTTCAATTTCCTTGACCATGCTTTACATTTACCATTGCCATTTTGTCTGACGATTTTGTCAGTTATTTTACCTTCAAGACATTTCTCATTGATCCGCTGTTCATTCTACTCAGGGCAATTTGTCATCTCGTTCTGACCTTTTCTACGCATACTGTATCAACATGCGCAATATGTTTATTGATAATTAGGTTTAGCGTAATGTTGGCTTCATTTATTTATTTTAATATCAACAGCTTATGGAATTTAATAATAATTGATTGCTGAAATGGAAAATTGCCTTCAAGTTTCAATATTTTTAGTTAAATAGGCTATTTTTTGTTTAAAAAAAATGAAGGTCATTTTATGCCTTCAACGGTCAACAGTTTATGATAACATTTCGTGTTTCCAACGACTGGCATGCGTGTAATTTCAGTTAGCCTCCGTTGGTCTTGGCGAGAATTCATCGCAGAATATAAATTGGTCTGGCAGTTTTTTGCGCGGGGAAAATGGGAAAAAAGTTTAAATTCAAATTTTGAAATTTTTATTTTACTTTTTTGTATTTTACTTCTTGTGATGGTTCTTTTTTTTGAAAAAATAATAATGTGATGCGGGCAGTTTTTATTTTTGCAATTGTGAGTAATTTTTAAAATGGAAACGGTGGAAAAAAAACTGTTGAATAGCGTTGACGTTTCAGTTTTATTGTTCATTATGATATTAATTGAGGGTGTATTTTATTTTATTATTTTTTAAAATTATTCAAATAATTGTTTTGTTTTGTTTATTGTTGAAAATTTCATCACAGCAGTGTGTGTGTTGTGTATGTGTGTGTGTGTGTGTGTGTGTGTGTGTGGAGAAATAAATTATTTTTTTTTCTACATATTCGACGGGTTTCAGCAGTGATATAATATATATTATAGCTTCGATGCACGTTGAAAGTAATTACAGTTTGATGAAATGGTAATAATTTTTCTTGGTATGAGAGAAGGAGTTGATTAAATAAAGTACTATTGAAGTGTTGATTGTGATTTTTTGAGGTGATTGTGCTTTGCATGGCCAAATCAGCTTATGCTGAAGTGCTTATTTTTCAAAGCATGGTTGGATGCGAATGGTGTTTTTAATTTTGAAGAGAAATTTTTGGATCAATGGGAATTTTAATGAATTTTGTTTAACTAGCCACATTATGCTCAGCTTCATCGCGGAGAGAGAGAGAGTTCACTTTGTAGTTATTTGCTGTTTGCGTTGTTCGGATCAATAGTGAGACAAAAGGACGAAGTGGAAATTTATGAAAATTCTACATTAAGTTATATAGTTTTTTTGTTCTTTTTTTTCTGAAATCAAAAAATTGTATAAAAGTAGAATTAAATTGAGCAGAAGAGTTGTGCAATATTTTGTGTTACGGTCAGCAAGCACAATTGTAAAGAATAATAATAAGAAGAAGAAGAAGAAGAAAAATAGAATTCACAGTAGTTGTGCTTGTTTCTTTTTTTCTGGATTCAATGCCTCAGTCATCGTTGTTGCACCCACCTTTGAGCCAATGAAATTTGGTCGACTATGAAAGTTTTAAAAATGACCATTTCACAGATTTGCATCAAAGCTGCGGCACTTTTCCAATTCTCTCTTTTTCTCTTTCTCTCTCTCTCTCTGCTTTATTTAAATAATTTTTATTATCCGTTGGTCAGATGAGTTGCTGTCCGTTGAGGGCAATTTTTCGCAACCGAAATGCTTCAACTTCCGAGATACGTTTCCTAGGACGACGTGCCGCTGCACTTTTATCACGCAGCAACAGAGGTGAGAGAATATTTTTTGTGTTTTATCTTATTTATTTTAAATGACAAAAAATAGAAGAAATGAATGTACCATTGAAAAAAAATGACGTCGACGTTGTTGGAATCTCTTTTTTTTAAAGCCTTGATCAGGGAAAACTTGAACAATAATAATTAACAGTAATGAATTGTTGCTCTTTTTTGTAATTTTTAATTTTTCACCACTTCTGATTGTTCAATTTTGCTGTTCATTTCGTCTGCACAATAAATTTAATGCACTTCATTGTCGGAGATGGTACAATTAAGCACGGCATTTCTCCAGATTTCAAATAGGGTGCAACAGTAGCAGAGTTAGCTAGAATGTTGGAAGTGGTCGAACAGGAAATTCAATTTCCCTTATTCACGGGTTGATGTGTATAATAAAATGTTTTTTTTTAAATATATTCCTTATTTTTTCATCACACTGCATCGGATGTATGTTTTGTCCATTATGGAAAGCAAGAATTGATTGTTGAAATAATTTCCCATTTTCAACGTGCTCAGCGTTCATCTTCGACAGTATCGCCATCAACTGACGATCAACCAACTAGAGAATAAAATAATATAAAGGAGAAAGGTGGAGAGAGAGACAGAGAGAGACAGTGAGCAAATAATGCAAATTGATTTTTCACACACGGTTGTTTGTTTGTTTTTATTGTAATTTGCATTTGAATTTTCCTTTGCATCAATTGAATCCCCTTTCCTCGTCATACTGTATTTCCTTTTTGTATTACTGTAATGATTCACCTGTGTTGAATGATCGATTGATCGAGTTGGAGTTTTGAAATGCGACGACAAGATAAAAAGCGAACATTTAATTGATTGAACAAATTAACAACGAACGAACTGCATTAAGTTTGATGAATAGTGACTGGCGTTTTTGGATTCCAAAATGACAATATTAATCAACTCTTGTTGGTTGGTTTGAATTTCGATATATTTTTCTTTAGTAAATAAATAAATGAAAATTTTTTTATTCTCCAAACTGGAGATTTAAATTATTTTATTCTTTTTTTTTGGTTTCTCGATGAAAAACAGCAAATCAAACCAACTGGGAGCGGTTGGTTTGATTTGCATGGGTACAATTGGACGCAAATAGATGTTGGCAAGTCTGGATAATTGAATAGCGAATTGTTATTTTTTTTTTGCCTTGAATTGAAATTGCACCGAATGCATTGGATTTTGACGTACAATGAAAATAAGAACGAAAGAAAGAAAAAATAATAATAATTTCATTAAAAATTTCTTATTTGAAATTGAAAGTGATAAGCAGGATGTTGAGGTGTGAAAATGAATTTCAACTCTGATGTTATTAATTAATATTATTATTATTATTATTATGATTGCAAATGTTGAAATTATTCTACACTTGATTGTTGATTGTTGTTGTTTTGTTTTGTTTGTTTTTCTTTTGGTTTTTATACGCTTGCTTTTGTTTTTGAAAACATTTTACACGAATCAGATGGTGATGGAGTTTTTTGAACAGCTGAGCTGAGCTCAGTGAGGAGAGCAGCTCAGTGGGCATTATATGAGGTAGCTTGTGTTGTTAGCTGAATGAAAGGACAATGATGTCGGCGTGCTTGTGGCATGAATAAGCCGCCTACTGCTTGCTGTTGGTGGTGAATTTCAAATGCCCACCAGATGAAGTGAAGCAACGGGGCATATGCGTGCACGTGTATTTTTCAGAGATGTGGAATAAAACTGGCGAAAGAATGCAAGAAACGCTTGTTGTATATATATATATGTGTGTGTGTGTGTGTGTGTGTGTGTGTGTGTGTGTGTGTGTTGGTGATGGTGTCTCTTATTTACGAAAGTTGTTTTCATCTTTCATTATTTTTGCCATTGTGATTTCATCTGGCATGGGCTATGTTGATTGAGCATGATTTATATTTTCACTATTTTACAAATAGATGAACAAATTTACAAAGAATGTGCTGATAAATTTTTACAATCCATTGATCGATTGATTTTCTTTTTTTTGACTTTATAAATTTTATTTAGTGACAAAATTAGATATTGAAAATTTTGTCGACCAACAACAGCAGCATCAGCATCATGAAAGTGAACAACGACGATCGGATAACGACAATTCAGATCATGAACAATTTGATGAATTGATTGAATGTTCGTCTGATCTGTCGAGATTTGTTGACCAGCAGTGTGCAACTTCGAGTGATCAATACGATGGTCATCAGCAGGCGTTGGCCGAAACTGAACAACAATTGGACAGCATCACGGTGTTGCCGCCGGCATACGTGGCGGTGGTGACCAAGTCGAAAACCGTTGCCCACGTTCAGAGTGCTTTGATAGTGCCAGTGGATCAAGAAGAAAGCACAAGTATGAGAGAAATGGACTCCAGTTCACTTGTACGTACAATGGGATCATTGGATTTTTTCTCGCAGGTGAAAGCGGTGGTGTACAGGCACCGTCGGCGCCGGTCACGTTCAGCAGACGTGCTTTGTTGCACAACGACGCCGACATACCGCCGACGGAATCTGAATATCCGGAAGAATTGGATTGTGAATTTTCTCCAACGATGAGCAGCTTTTCCGGCAATGTACAAGAGGTGCCTGCCAAAGAGCCGGATTTGAACGCCCAGCCGGTGAAGTCGGCACTGCGCAGGCGGGTTGCGTTCGCTGATTCCGTGCAGACTGACTATTCGACAAGTCCGTCACCGTCGACGAGGTGGAAAATGTAATTATTATAATTTCTTCAATTTATAATTGGCTAAATTTCAGCACCAAGAAGAGGATCACCGGTGCGGTCAGCAGCCAAACGGCACCCCAAGTGATCACCACTGCAACTGGCGACCTCGACGACGACGACGACGACCACATCAGCAGTGATAGTGATGATGACGAGCCGATATTGTTTCGCGACAGGCAATCTGAAAATGGAGATGAGCCTCGTTTGATAGGTATATTGATTTCTTCAATTGTATTTCAATTATAATTTAATTTTTCCATTCTCAGGTGCTCTTGCTTCGAAAGTATACAGAAAAGATACGATATCACTGCGTGATGCATTGGAAGGTCCTTCAGTGGCCGTGTTGGACATTCCCGATCAAACGCAGCAAGAACGACGTGAAAAAATGGAACAGATCTCGGTCAAGTTGGAAAGGTCTGTTTGTTTATTTGTTTGTTTTTTTTGTTTATTGAAATTATTATGTTTTTCTTTTTAGGAAGCTCAGCCAACGACCGACCGCTGAAGAACTTGAGCAGCGCAACATTCTCAAAGGTGAGTGAGCAGCACATTTTTTCATGGCATATTTTTCACTGACAAATAATGTATTTTCAACATTTCAATAGACGAAAACTCTCCGGCTATGTCCAAGCAAATTATGGAGCAACGCAGGCGTATGCTCCTGAGGAAAGTATGCCTGGCGGGGCGGGGCGGGGCGAGGCGGTTTTGTTTTGTTCAATTGTTTGCTTGTTGTTGTTGTTATTTACAGCTCAGCTTTCGGCCCACAATTGAAGAGCTCAAGGAGCGGCAAATAATCAAATTCAACGACTACGTCGAAGTGACCAACGCCGAGATGTACGACCGTCGCGCGGACAAGCCGTGGGTTCGTCTAACGCCCAAAGATAAAGTGAGCAAATTTTCATATGCAAATTTTAGCTAATAATTTTCACCTGTTGTATTGTTGTATGTAAAATATGTATTGTTTTTAATTTACAACACGGTGGGTAGTTGGTGGGCTTTGTTGAAAATTCGTTTTGTACTCAAATCATACATATTCACTACTGTTTTTGAAAAGTCAGATGTTTTTTTTTAATGTCTGAAAAGCGATTTTAAAATTCTTCAAAAAGCATTTTTGGTTTTTATTTTTACCAGAGTTTTTTTTAAATAATATTCTGCTTAGATGTGATGAGCTGTAGATGTTCGAGTTGACAAGATTGCCATGAAGTTCATTTCAATGCAAAGAAGCTTCAGTAGTTAGTTGATTTGATTTGTTTGTTTATACCAGGTATAGGCAAGCTTTTTGTACCATCGACCTCAGAGCTCATGAAATAAATATTATTAATAATAAATTTCTTCATTGTAAAGTATTATTTACCCTTTTCAACCTTACCTAATTCTCGATCAGATGCATTTCACATTTACATTTAATCATACCACACGGCCATTGCCACGCAGACGTCCACCCCAAACAGCTGTGCAGAATTTATCATTTAGCTTTGTACTAAAATCACCTTTATTAATTCACCTGATGTGACGAAAGAGGCGAAAAATATCTGACAAATGCCTATGCAACACATTTATCAAACATCATTCATCAACTGGTGTCTGTTGATAGTTCAGAAAAGTAGAAATTATTGTTACAAAATAGTTCTGCAGAATATAAATTCCTCAGATGGGATTTCAAAGTTCATATTCGATGCCGGAGTTCTTTGATTCCCATTCGACCCCTGAGCCTCTGTTGACCCCTTCGATAGCCCCATCAACCCCCAAGGGTCGTTATCGACCACTTTGGCTACCCGTGGTTTACACGAGCACATTTCGTGCTATTAAAGTTTTCAAATTCAAGTTTCACATTTATTGTTCATGTTAGCAATAATAAATTCATTTTCAATGATGATGATGATGATTCAAAATAGACTACCAAGTCTTGATATAGCATACAGTTGATGTCAGTTATGATGCCTCTGCGTATTCATATAATGTTTAACGTAAATTTTTGTACGTTTCATGTATGTTTGTTGTTTCGAGTGTTACAGCCTTGCTGGTAGATGAGAGATGATGGTAGCTTTGAGTTCGACGGCAGTAAATGAGTTCTTGCAGGTGAAAAGGGAAACTGGTTGGTCATTTATTGATGCTCATAGAAATTGACTAAAGTGTATATCATTCAGCGATGGATAATGATTGATTAAGTTAGCTGCCGCGGTGATTTTAGGATTTTTAAGAATTATATATATATATATATAGAAAGTATATAACTTTTATTTGTGAAGCCGCTTTATATATATTATTGTTTGATTGAGTAAGAAATAGTGGAAATTGTCATCATCTATTTCAAATGTGCAACCCAAAATTTGCAATTATTATTATTATTATTATTATTATTGTTGTTGTTGTTGTTGTTGTTTTTGCATTTTTATCATTTTACATTTACAGGCTGCCATACGTAAAGAGCTGAACGAATACAAGAGCTTCGAAATGGAAGTCCACGAAAAGAGTAGACAGTTCACACGGTATGTATGCATTTCCTTTTACTTCTTTTACTTTTCTACATTTCTCTGCATACTTTGATTCATCCAATTTAGCTTTCATCGTTCATAAATGTGCAAAAAAACATTCCCACGAGTTCTGTAAAACTCTTTCTCTGTGTTCTCCCTGCAGTTTGTTGATTTTTTGCTTTTTTTTGTTTGTTTTTTTGCATTTCAAATGCAGCTATTTTTTGTGGTAGTGGGATTTTTGCTGCTCGTCAGGGCACGGGATGATCGAGCGGGACGTCCCTGTGCCGGTCTTCTTTGTCTGTTGTTCTTCCGTTCCAATTACCAATGGACACTTTGAAACTGACCACTGGCTGACTGATGCGAATTCAAATTTTCACACACCCTTTTTTGCATTTTTTTAATGGACTTGTATTTCATTCTTTTTTCATTGGCCAGCTCTTCTGCCTTCACTGTGTTTTTATTTTATTTTATTTTATTTCTTTTTACCATTTGCATTTGCATATATAGAGTCATTCGTTTGCAAGAGAGCGTTATTTGTTGAAATTGAAAACGGTTACATAAAAAAAAAAGAACAATTTTACCTTACACTTGTTTTTCATTTTGATATACTGACTGGAGTGGTTTGTGTGCTGAAGCAACCGATATAATTGTAATAATCATCTTCAACAAAAAGTAGTGAGAGGGAGAGGAAGCGGAAATGTGCAATGAGAACAATTTACAAATTGCTTCTACTGAACTGTGAATACACGCTGTATATGTGGGCAATTTATTTATTTTAAGTCAAAATATTTTGTTCATTTATTATTTCTTTGAACAGTTTCATTTGCACAAGTTGCAGTCAGCAAGTGCTGACTTGTTGTTGCTGCTTTTGGTTGCTTTGGAAAGCTGATCTGGTGAAAAGTTTCTTTCCAAAATTGCCATACATGCTAATTTTGTATGGTTTTCTTTCACTCTGCACAATTCTGCTTACTGAATGAAGAAATGCTGCTTTAAACAAATTGATAAAGCTGCGACGTTCTGCATTAATTATATAAAATGAAATTTTGAACAGCAGCAACAGCAATAACAACAAGCATTGTTCTTTCAACAATGGAACATTTGAAAGTTGAATTTTAATTTTTTTTATTTTTTATTCGAGGCTTCATTACTGCAATTATATCAGTTCCATGCAATTTGCAATGAATGGCTGCATAAATTGTCTGACCGACCAACCGTGGACGGTTGAAAGACGAAGTGGACGTGCGAAGGCATGACAGAATTTTTCATGCATATTTAATATCCCAACGTCGAATGATCACTGAATTTCAAATTAATATTTCTCGTCAATACACACAACAAAGGCGAGTGTTTGATTATATGTTTTGTTGTCCAGGAAATAAATCCTTTTTTCAGGCATAGAAGGATTATGGGAAAAAATTTTTCTTTTAGAAAATGTTGGAAATCATATTATTGTTATCATATACATATGTATATATTTCGCCTGTGTTACTGCTTTGAAATTAATTGAAAAGCAATAATCGATGGTCATCAATAAACAAAACGAGTTCACCTGTTTTAAAAAAAACGTAACAGCCGATCAGTCAATCAGTCAAATAATTGCGAATGCTAGTTCCGGTTGGCATATGATGATGATGATGATGATGATGAAGCACAGTTGCTTTACCTTTTCCTCCTCTTTAAGCAAAACGTGTATTAATCCAGATTTTCAATTTAAACACTACGACAGTATTGCAACATCAAGAACAGCTGTGATTGTTGTTATAATTGTCTTTATTAAGCAAAAACTGCATATAAAATAACAAGCTGATTTTTGCAATTGTAATCCATTCAAAATCTCACAGTACGTGTATTTCATTTCCTAGGCAACAAAGAATCCTGTTCATTAACGCTACTTTGCTTTTTATTTTGACGCCAACTTTTTTAATGCTAATTTGTCAATCATATCTGATTTTTTTTGTGACAGATTATAAGACAACATGCATACTTTTTAGCATTTATACTTTTTTTCTTTCTTTTCTGTTTTAATTATAATAAGAAATGAATTTCACACAATGAAAGAAGAAACATTGCATACAAAATTTTAGGCAAGCTAAATAATGCTTTTATGAACTATAATAATAATAATAATAATAATAATAATAATAATAATAATAATAATAATATGACGAATAAGAAGAAGAAGAAGAAGAAGAAGAAGATAAAAGGCGTGTTATATAGTGCCAAAAAAAAGTTTAAAATAAAAAGTTTCAAAGTAAACAAACATTGTTTCTTTGTTGATTGTTCAACAACTATGTTGAGAGAGATGGTACTGTTTTCAAAGTTTCTGCTTTTCTTCTTTTACCTGCTTCAAAAATCCGGCTCGCATGTGTTGAATAATATAAACGGCTAGCATGCGCCATACCGTTGCCGCCTCTTCTTTGTCCGCGCTGTCGAAGTCGTCCACTTTGGTCATTTGGTGTCGCATGCAGAGGACAATTGCATCTTGGAACGTGTCCCAGTGATCAATGCGGAAACCACGCTTCGCATACTTGGCATGCTGACGTCCGATGCGTTGGAGAATGTCGTTCAACTTGGCCGGCCAGTCGAGGTAACGAAGCGCCAACGAGATTACCTGGACAAATTTCAAAGCCTGTGAGCTGAACTGTGGACAGTCCCGTATGTCGCCTGGCCAGTTGGCAAGCACCGGGAAAAGCTTCCTGGCGTCCGGCTCGTTGCGGAATATTTCCGAATAAATATCCGTACCCAGCTCGTAGAGCGAGGTGAAATCGTCCCGCCAACTTTTGAACAACAACGACCGCTGGTGAGAAGTTAGCTGCAACTCCTGTGGAGTCATGTCTTCACCGCACGCCGCAAACGCATCCCGCACTCGGGGTGTCACCATCGACGCAAACCTCCTGCGGAAGCGTTTAGAGCCATTCTCAAGCCGCCTACGCACTGGGCTGAAACGGCAGCCAATCGACATCGACGTGTTGCTTTCACTGCCATTCTCACTCCTGCTCGACCGTTGTCCCATCGGATTTTACCTCAGCTTGGTTCACCTGGGCCTTTCGAGCATGCAGATCGATCACACGGCTGGGTTCATGGTTTATGCAGTCAAATGTGCTAATGCGTTTCACCAATGCACGTCACGTGCACGCTCCGTTTGGCCGCCTGAAAATCAGCCGTTTGTTACTCAATCCAGAGACACATCATTATGCGCTTTTTCCAACCCGTCACTTTAAATACTGCCCTGCTTGGACAAGCTTGGTCGCACTTGAAAATTCATTTTCATGCGGTAGCGATTAGTGGGTTATAATTTTAAATTTACTTTTCAAATCTAGCGCATCATTTGCCACACTGCAATCGCAATTACTGACAACTCAGACTGAGAGAACAAAAAGCCGAAGCTTTAATTTTATTGTCTTAATTTTATCCGGTCTCAGTTTTACGAACTTGCAATTGCGCATCTTGTCCACTGCAAGCCCTGTTTGGCAAAATTGTTGGTTTGTGAGAGAACAAAATTTTTTTCCTTCCAATTTCACATTCTACTGTAGCACTTTAGCTACTAGCACATCAAATGAAAAATTGTTGTAATTTGATGTCGGTCAGTTTTGCATGATCACACCCAGCAATGTTCAATCTGCGCGACCGTGCAAATTATCCAAATAACTACAGAATCCGATTGATGAACATATTTTGCAAATTAAGCGTTTATTATTGTTATTGTATGTTTGTTTTTTTTTCTACTTTTTCAAGTGAAATTCTCATGATCATCTTGTGTAAAATGAAAATCCTGTCGAATGTTAATTACAGAAACAACCACTTCACTATTTAGCACGGGAAAAGGGAAGTTTTGTAAAATTGATTCAATCGATTCAATGAAACACCCTCCAGCACCAGATCAGAAATGCTCATCCGATTTTGAAGACAAATATGTAAAGAAATAGACACAAAATGCATTTTTATTCAAAAGAAAAACAACAACTACTACTTTTTTAAAATCTAATCTAAATGCATGCTTTTTCTTCGTGCTTTGAATTGGAAAAGAAAGAAGACTTCTTTCATCAATAGCTAATGTCAGAAATAAATAACAATGAATAGCGCTGCCGACTGTGGAATAAGTAAATATTTAATTTTTATCATCTATTGTAAATAATTAATTTACTGAATTTGAATAAATTTAACACTACTGAATCTATTTCGAATGATATCCAAAAATGAAAATACTCATTACAAATGTTGTAATTGTTTGATTTCTTTCGTCTTGTGAAGTCGTCAGCAAATGATGCACATTGGCAAACGCAAACCGCCGCGTATTCTGTCCTGATGAAGAAAATAAGAACATATTTGTCCAGCTGACCGTACTAGTAATGCTAGCACATGGCCAAGGTAACAACTTTCAAATTGTATCCTCTTCAATATGCTTGTTCCTGCGTGTTGACAACAGTGAAACCTTTACTGCTCAGTGTGTGTTGTCTGTCTTATTGCACATATAATTAATTCATCATCAACAGCACCACCACCACCAATTGTACAAGCAAGAGAATATTTCTTTGCTTTTCTGGAATTACAAAAAAACAACGAACCGCATTCTGAATATGCTAATTTTAAAAATTATGCAAATATCATTCTGCTCGATGAATGAGGTGATCATTTTTGAAGGTCGTTCTCTTGTTGTTGAGCATAGCATAGAATGAACTTGTTTAATTTTAAATTTGTTAATCTCAATTGATTAACTTTTCTAACTTTTAATATTCATTTTTAATTCTAACGTCATTCAACCAACACCACACTTCTGAATGTCAACGCAGAAATTGTTAAAATTGGAAATTATAATTTATCGTTTTTATTTCAAATTCTTGAACATTTAAAATTCTTTTATAAAGCTCCGCAAGCACACACACGTACGCAGAAATCCTACAGTTTTTTTATTAAAATAATTGTTTGTACATTGTCGGTTTATTTACTCATAACAAAATTTATCGATCAAATGATTAAGCGGCTTTAATAAATTACGCGTCATCGCTTTCCTGCACTGCTGATTATTAATTTTTATACTTTTTAGAGTCACTAACCGTATAAAATGTGTCAAGCCTGGAAGGAAAATTTAATCACTCATTCAGATTTGTTGCTTAATAATTCACTGCATCAAAATCAGTTTATCAATTATTAACAGTCTACTAGCTGTGCTGTGCAAATACTGGAGTCGAACTTCTGAACTAAAACTGATTCTGAAAAATTTTATAAAAGAAATTAAAAAAATTTTTTTTTTTCAATAAATTACAGTCATTGTTAGTTAGTATTGGAATTATTGGAAAATAAAAATCGCTGAACGGGACATGGAAGAAATCCGAGCAAAAATGAATTAAAACTAAGGGGTAATCCAACTAACAGATCATGCGCTTACTTGCATCTTAGTTTCAATAGCACATGGCAAGCATGTGCAAAATGAATGGTCCAACAACGGGAAACTAGCTTTCAATAAACTGCTGCAATTGAAGTTAGTAAAATTATGCATTGCATTTATTTTCGATGCATACGCATAAATCAAATACATTTCAGTACTTTAGACCTCGACTCCCGCAGATATAATATGGGCCACATGCAACATCCGGTGCAGATGATTTAATTAATCAATAATTTATACTTTAGTGGCATCATGCGGACAGTGATCAGCTGATATAAAGTAGGAAATGAACTTTACATCTAAATGAATTTGTACTCTTCTTGCCTGCTGCGGTACTTAGCATTATGCTGAAGAAAGCCATGAAGAAAGAAACATAACTTTCATTCTGTCTACTTCAGTAATCAATATGAATAATTGCACGACAAATGTCAAAGCATGGAAGGTCTGTGTTGCAAATAATAAATATATATATTTCAGCCAAGAAATCAATTATTTCATTAGAGAGATTTACATTGCTCTTCTCTGATTGATCGATGTGAATAAGTGAATTTTCTATTTAAAGTGTCAGAGTTCTTTCCCTCTATCAGAGTGAACTTTGAGAATCTTACTAGTTAAAGTTAATCAAATTTCAAGTAGTTAATTATACTTGTTTATTTGAGGCAGAAAAGAATTTTACAATATGCAATGCTTTTAGGTTGATTTTTGAGCTTGAATCTAAAAAGTGGATGCATAGATGTATTGATCAATTTTTGCATGGCTTAACTGCTGGAAATTAATTTCAAGTTCAACAACAACTTCTGCACGAAAAGCATCAATTTCATCCACTACCATGTTTTGAACAAAATGTACACTTTTTATATTCAACAATCAGTCAATATAACATGTAGTTTTTTTCTTTTTTTTATCTTTTGAAAGTTGCAATTACATGATGAACTTATTATTAATAATATTATTATTTAATCATATCTGTTTTTGCACTTGCAAGCTCAAACTGCAAACCAATGAGATTTTCATCTTTTGTCTCGCTAAATTGTTTCTTTATTTCTCTAATAATTGTACAAAAAAATTATAACTGTGATAAAATCATAATTTAATATGCAATTTAATGTGCAATTGTATAAAGAACCGTAAAATATGATCTGTCGCTGCTTTGATTAATAATGAATTGAAAAATTGAATGAAATATTGCAGCAGAAGTTGAGAAGTAATTTGTTGCTTTGAAAATTTCTTATTATCAGCAAAACTTTAAAATGGACGATTAAATTTTATTCTATGATCAATATTTGAATAATAAATGTTAAAATTGTGCAACACTTGAAGCTGATTTAGAAAGCTTGATGCAAAATTTACATTTTCTGAAATTTTAAAATTTTTGAAAATAAAATTAATATTTTGGACATTTATAAAATTTCAAAATATTAATAATGACTGAAATTAAAATGTGATGAACAATTAATTGATTTTCTACATGAAGAATGAGTAACCTGAACAGAATGAAGCATTTAATACTAATGATGGAATTTGTTTTTTACCTATTTACCAGCAGCTAATAACATTTACCAGTGTTAATCCTTTTATACAATAGCGTTAATTTCTCTTTTACGTCATTGTTGCGTAAATTTGTGACCAAGATAACAAGATGCTTTGTTTTGCATTAAATAGTTACTTGTCCATTGCAATTCACTGACTTTGTAGTGCGTGCTATTTTCTTAAATAAATGACTGGACTTTTTTACTTTCTACACGAAATGATTGTTTCAGTCCAAGCTAAAACAAACTTCATTTCTGATATCATGCCTACACATAGAAATGGAAGAACTATGTGAAATAGCTTTCACAATGCATATATATATATATATATATTTATTTATTTATTTAGTTCTGAAAATATACTTTTAAAAATAATTTGTTTTATAAATCAAAAATAAATGTACGTATAAATTTGCTATTAGTTTTACGATTTTTGAAAAGAGTTGCCATCATGATCAGATCAAAAATAGAGCAGATAATTTTGTACGTAATATGATGCATTTACGTGATTTGAATTGTAATTTTGTTTGATTTTGTATAAAATTTTTGTTGTTGCTGGCATAGTACTGAATTTAGCATTAAAATATGCCAATGAACAAATATCTTTAGTTAAAAATCATTCTGCAATAATTGAAATTCTGTTTTATGCAAAATACCGAAAATTTTCTTATTGACATTTGCTTGAGTCTATTTTGCATACTGTCACCTCCTTTGCAGATAATTATTTTATTTACTGACAATAAAATTAATTTATCCATATCAAAAAAGCATGTTTTTTAATCTTCTACATATCTCATATGTCAGTGCACAAAATTAGTGATGATTAATACTGCAAAAAGCAGAGCAGAAAATTCAAGATAAGGAACGTGTGCACTCATTTGTTCAGATTCTCGTCTGGAAATACCACATCGGTAAACATTTGTATAACAGCTAAATTTTGCATTAAAAAAAATTTTTTCAATTTTCAACTTTATTATTATTTATTCGATTTCAAATTCATTGTATCAATTATTATTTGTTTGAGAAAAGCAATTTTGAATAAACAGCACGAATAAATTAGTTTTACTGCTCATAATACTGAAGTGATAAGAATGAAAAAATTTAAATATATTTGTTTGCACAATTTAATAGCTGAATTTACTTATCGAAAAGATGTAAAATTCACGCAGCTTATCTGAACTGCTTACTTCAATGAAAACGCCAAATTATTTGCTTTTCATGCATAGTTGAATTAAGCAGATTGTTGTGTTTTCACTGATTGATCAAAAACATTGCTGATGAATTGTTGGTAATTTTGCAGTGCCTCTTCAAAAGTAAGTGACTGTTAATAACTTTTGTATAATTTTATTTATTTATTTATTTGATGCATTTGAATAAATTTTAGAATATGAACAGTTTTAAGAACACGCGCAAAAACACAAATTATTATACATCATCATGTAACTTTTTAAACATATATTTTTACAACCATCAGTATACGTTGTAATAATATTATAATATAATAATAATAATAATAATAATAGTATATTATTGTGCTGAAAATGACCAAAAATTCAGATCAGACAGTAACATTTTCAGATTAACCGTTTCTGATGGTATACTGTAAAGGTAAACAACTGAAATGTAATAAAGCTCATTAAATTAACATGGGTACATTTAAGTTGTAATACGCTTAAGACATCTTATTTACTTTGATCTTTGAACTCTGAATTTCAAAGCTATTCAAAATATTTTGAAACTTTTGCTTTTTAAAATAAAAGCAAAAAAACTTTTCATAATGTTGTCTAGCAAAAATTATATTTTTTGATTAGCAACGTACCATCTGACCAGTTCAATTATTCTGTTGAGATGGCCAATTGAAAACTTCTGCTTCACAAAATAGATTCAGTGGTTTAGATGACTTTTGCAACAAGGCAACAAATGTGCGTTATTTTTAAGAAATTGAGATTTACATTCTACTTCCATAAGCTATTATCTATTTTCAGTGATTGATTTTCATCGTTTCATTTCATGTTTCATTGATGGAGAAATAAATTTCTGAATTCGTACTTTGCATACGCATTAATGTGGAAACTAAATTTTATCAATTGTCTAAAATACTAAGATATTTTCCCACTTGAATTAATTTGATACGAAGCCAATAGCGTGTTCTATGTTTTTCTATTACTTTTTGAGTTTTCACAAAATTCCCAGAGCTGCAATCAAAACTGCAGAAAGCCAGAAGCGCAAAATAATGATCGGTCTGAGCAACTATGTATTTTCATATAATATTACTTCAAATAGAATTTCAAAATATTCATCGATGCAGCCTTCAAAAATTAAAAGCATATATATTTTCGCAATGCCAACATTTTCTTTAAATGCTTTATTTTAAAAAGACAGTAGTTGTCACATGGTTCACTTAATTATCCTACAAAGAATGCATGCGCATTTGTTATTTATACATTCATACAAATCAGTACTTTATATATTTTAAATAAATTATAAGTCTAAGCTGATCTGATGCAGTTCTGAAAACTAGTCTGCTCAGTTTTTCTATGATAATTTTATAGAAGTGACAGGATATTTTAGATTTTGCTTTAAATCTTAAAGCAATAGTTTATTTTCAAATTTAGTAATATAATAAAATGCATTTTAAAAAACAGTGCATATCAGCAAAATATGCATTAAAATTGTCAAAGAATGTCAATTCAAAAGCGTAGGTAATGCTAATTTATTGACAAATTATTAGGCATTAAGGCATTGGGTTGCTCAAATGCTTTTGAGCATTGATAAAGCTTGCTGAAAGTTTAAAAAATTTATCTCACTCCACTTTCTATTCCAAGCAGTACCTGGCTAAGATCGCAGCAGATTTTGTACATTTTATCGCAGATATTTAGCTTCTTTGTGCAGATAGTCTCGCATCGAACAGGAGTGCCGTTGTTGTTGAACATGGGAATTCCGTAGCGACATTTCGGAACTAAACAACAAGCAAAATACATTTTTTAAAAAGTACACTTTTAATAAATTATCTTACCAACACATTCAAAGCCGTTAAAATAGTAGTGCTCATTACATTGACACTTGAAATCTAAAAGAAATAAATGAAGCTTATACAAGTTTTATTATGCAAATTCAAACAAGCAATATTACCTTTACAGATGAAATTTTTAGAAGTGCAGTCTCTGTCATCATTGCATTTTTTGTTCAGTTCTTCAAATGATTGTCTCAGTGATTTTTGTGAAAATGCAGACAAGCAGTATCCATTTTGATTCACGTAACCTGCTGAGCAAGGTATTGGACAGCAGGTAGGCCTCCATTTAAAATCACCACCACGATAACAATGATGAGTTTCCCTAGGGCAAAATCTGTAACAATCCATGTCAGCAGCACTGTAAGCACTGCCTACGGGACAAACGGACGCCATTTTTGGGCAGCAAAAGCCTTTCAGATTTTTATTCAATACATTCTGTGTTTGGGCATTTTGAACTGTATCTGCAACACAGAAAAAATCTTTTGGGCAATTATCAATTTGTCCATCAAGGCGTTGCTCATCAATAATGCACTCAAAAAGACGACCATTTCGAATAAGGGGGAAATCAAGTGGACAGTTGCGTGCTAAAGCATATAAGTGCAGTGTGAAAATAATTGCTAAACAATTTTAATACCTCCTGGTTCACACAATCCTCTGTGATTAATAAATTGTGGTCGACAAGTGCACACTCCATTTTTGCAATGCGAATAAGCATTCTCACACTCCGAAGATGATAAGCAAGGTTCACCAAGACGCTTTCCTGTAAATGTTCACTTTTCCTCCTTCACGTAATAATAACATTACTTTTAAATAAGTCGAATTACTGTAATTGGTATTTAAAACGCATCTTTTTTCTAACTGCTCATAACCGGCTAAGCACTGACATTTATAATCAATGCAGGCACTGTACGTTGGCTGGCATTGATCATACTGCGCATTTGGTATGCATGAATCACCTAATTCTTTTCCTAAATAAATAAATAAAGCTGTTGAAAGTGCAAACTTTCAGATTATACCATATTGATTTTTTGAGCAACATAATCCTGTTTGTTTATCACATGAATATCCGCGAGGACATGTTTTGTACGCTGCTGTGACATCACACTGTACCGGAAATCCATTGTGATAGAGTGGGTTGCCTCCTCCAGAACAGTATGATTCAGTTACAGAATCAAGAGCACAAATTCTATTATTGCAGTGCATTTTATTGGGGCATTCTTTGTTTGAATGACATGAAATTACTAAAAAGTCAAATTGCTAAAGCATACTGTGATTTTCGAAAATATACAAATCAAACAAACCGGCAGCTTTCCAGCAAACGCCGTATTTGCAAATTTGATTAGCTTCACAATCTCTTTGTTGATCACATACTGTATCTGTTGGCTCAGCCGGTATGCAGAACTGTTGAACGCACATCATCTGTCCATGGCACTGTTCACTTTTATTGCACTGATCACCAATTTCAGTTGCTAAAAATGACACAGTATTTTGTAATTGGAGGAAGAAGATCATGCATTATGGTTGTTCAAGGATTGTTTTCAAATATCATTTACTTCATTTCATAAGTGCTTATTTTTAATAATTGTAATTTTTATTTTCTCAATAATGAGGCTCTTTTAATTCTATCCTGTCTTTTAATATAAAACCCAAAAATAACCACCAGGGTAAAGCTGAAAAATTTTTTTCATTAACATTAAGTGTCTTTTAATTTATTATTCATTTCGGGCAACACATTTTTACATTATTTTGATAAGATGTTAAATATTTCAAGAACTAATTTTAATATTTAAAATATTAATCTTATTTATACTGTTTTTATTCTTACATTTTACAAGGAATAATCCTGCAAGATTAAGCAAAAGAGTGATCTTAAACTTCTTTCTTCTGAAAAGCAAAATCATTATGAAAAAGATTAATTGATAATTTACAATAAATAATTAAAAAAATAAAGAGCAATGCATTTAAATGAAAATAATTCCAGCGTTGAAGCATTAGCAACTTTTTGATGGTCATATTTTGTTATTCACAGTGCCCTCGTGACATTGCAATTTGTTGCAACAGTACTTTGCTACCATTAGGCTAAAATTTATCCAAGCATATGAGAAAAATTTTGCAAATAATCTCTAAAATTAATCTGTCCCTAATTACATTTAGTGATGGATAAATAAGTTTCAGATGCTTTTTTTTAAACGCAATAGCAGATGGAATAGAAACTTTGCTTACCGCTAGCAATGAAAGGAAGAATGTTTAAGAGCAAACTTGCTACCAGTATGGTGTTCATAGATGCACCGTTTTGCAAAATGCAGCTGCATGCAATATTGTACAGAGAAACAATGACGAATGAAGCAATGCTGAACAAAAGGCATCTATTGTTTAGGAGTGAAGAATATATTTATCCTTGCATGGGCTAGGTCAATGTTCTTTTTCAGTCTGCTAAATAAAGGGGGTTAAGAACTTTCCGACTGGCTGATTACTCAGAATCACATGTGAGCTCTATTATTTAGCAAGAATTATTACTTCTCTGGGTCGTATCAAAATTTTACAAATTATACAAACAAAAATAATACTTTAAATTGTCCATTTAAATCAGTTCAGGTCATGGTGCGTTAACGCTTCTGAAACTGATATCGCACTTGCAAAATAACTTCGACTAATCTTTCTTCATAACTGACTATATTACCAACCAACTAAAAGTTAACTTTGAATATTCATTTCAACTGTGTCAGTTATTTCGTATACATTTTTACTATACCAACACTTACACTTAAAACAATATCAATTTTTCAACAAGAAAATTTTCTTTTTCTTAATTTCAAGAATACACCTAATGGCATGATAAAAAATCATATATGTTATACAATATCATTTAATTTAAAAATTATATATTATAAAATACAGAAAACAATAAAAAATATTTGAAATTAACAACTACTTGAGCTTGCATGACTGATGCTGTGGTTTCTAAAGATCAAAATATTTATATTTTAAAAGTTTTGTTTAACATTTAAAGAATTTTTTTTTATTTTTTAAATTTATTACATGCCTTAAAAATATTTCTTATTTTCTGTTTAAAAAAATGCACATAATGTGGTTATTTCAAATATTTATTTTATTTAAAATAAATAACACTGTTTGACAATTTTCACAGCCATATGTAAGTAAGCTATACTTAAAAATAAAAATGTGCATTCAACTGCAGAATCATACAAAATGTAAAATATTCTATTTATTAGGAAAAAATTAATAATTATTCAAGAAAAACGATGCTTTTCAAATATTGTTTGTGTTTTATTTTGGATGAGTTAAAAAATAATGTTAATGATTTGCACACAGTTCATTATTGGCTTGCCTTCATTACAGAGATGAATCAACATTTAATTAAAGAAATTTTATTGAATTCAACTGCTCTACATTGAATGACGACAAATCCTCTTCTTTGTATAAAGAGTTGCGTAATCAAAATTGTGAAATAATTTTCTTATGTTCATTAGCTTGCTAAACCAATTAAGCAAATATTTACTGTCTAGAAATGCACATAAATCTTTACGAATTATATTTTCCACTGATTGCTACATTGTCTTGTTGAGAACTGTCCTACAATTTTACACTGCTTTATGATATCAAAGGTTAATTTTTATCTTATTCTTTTTCTTTATCTCTCAGCAATACAAGATTCTCTTCAAAATGTAGGTATGGTTCCACATGCTACATTTCTCATTATTAAATATTTCACAGTGCATGTGTTCAGTACGTTTTTGAGTTCGAATTTTTATTGAAGTCATTTTATATTTATTTCTCAGTTAATCATTATAAGTATTAATTTATTATAAAAAATGGGAATGGCACTTTCACATTTCATTTTGTCTTTGTACGTTGATTTGTTTACATTGATATAAATTTCTTAGCTTATTCTGCATAAATTTGGTTAAGATGAGAAAACAATGTTTAAGCGTCATTTTATTGATAGCATCATTTTACTTTCGCAGTTGCCATTATACAGTTAAACATTTGAATGTAATGTAGAATGAGCATTTTTTCACGTTTCAAAATTTGTCTTAACTTGTAACAGATATGTTCGTCACTGCATGAAGAATGCTTCACATTTTTTCCATAAATGTCATTCACTATATGCTCAAATTTTTGATATTTTACCGAACTACTATTAACTTCAAGTGTAATTCATTATTTCAGTACTTGCTCAGGACTTATTATTTAGAAGTCGACGAGTTTTAGCGCATAAGCTTCTTTGAAGCAAGAAATGCGCTTTTAATCTTGCAAAACGTTTGATGAAATTAAGATTGGATTTTATATTAAAAGAATAGTGCGTCGGCAAAGTGTATAAGTAAAATGTTTAAAAAATGAAAATACGACAAGAAACATAAATAAGGCATGCTATATATGTAAGGAAGACTCCTTAAATAAATAAATAAATAATTATGGCTAAAAAATTTTTTTACGTATATACATTTTCTTGTTTATTTGTATCAATAAAGTTTGCACATCATGTAAATGAGCATGTGACTGCGCACTACTGTAAAATATAGTCAATGGACATGAAAAACAACATACCTATAACACTTACATGCTATTGCAAAATTTAGTTGTTTTTTAAAAATATTTACAGCAATGAAATTAAAATTTAACTTCAGCATTTCAATATCCAGCTCCCGGATGCATTCAGATCAAAGTAATGGGTGGTTATTTGACTCCAGTTACAGGTTGCGTGATCAATCCACAAAAGCCATCCCAGGGCCAAAAGTACATTGAACAAGGTAGGAATGCCAGGAATGAAAAGGTAAAACTTTAGAGGTGATTTGTTTTCTTTTTAGTACCACCAAATTTTGACAAACAGTGTAAAATGTATTGTATTTTATGAACTGCATTTTTAACAGTCGAAACAGTTTTAACAGCCAACAAGAACAGATTTAAAGTGAATTTTTAAAGCAAATTTTAAAATAGATAATCACAATTTTCAACCGTCAGTTAAAGCATTGATAGCAGAATGTCAAAGTTATGCATCTGTCAATGGGTACTAATTTTCACATTATTCAATCAATAATACTAATTTGTAAGATTATAATTTTAACTGATGAAGAAAGTTGATTATTTAAGTTTTTAAAAGCTGAATAAAGCCAACATAAATACATATAAACCATTTTCTTGAAAAATTTCTTCAAGAGAAAAGCAAACTGTCAATGAACTTGCTTGTTAATAAACATGTCGTGCAACAGCACACCTTGCCAATGTAACCTATTCATAAAAAATGCTGATTTGAATGGTTGTTTATTTGTAATTAAAAACTAGTAAGTGTAGAACAAAAAATGCAAAGGATATGGTGAGGAAAAATTTAGTGCCTCTTGGAGGAAAATGCTTCCACCATAACGAGTGTCCTGATCAAAGTATGTGTGTGCAATTCCGTTGTGAGGTTGCTGAGCCTACTGGCTGGAAATGTGATCAGTATGATCGTTGTGGTCCTGACGAAGCATGCAAACATGGCATATGCTTTAAAGTCAACGGTAATAAATTAAAAAAGTTTCTTATAAAGCTTCCACAGAAAAAATTTAGAAAAGTTTTGTAGCAGCGATCGAGACTGCCCAAGGTACATGCTATGCCGACGAAATCGTTGTGTACCTGAGAGAGACCACAGAGAAAAGGAAAGACAAAACTTTTGTCCAGGAAGACGTAGACCGTATTTTAAAGGAAATCATCCTTTATCCTGTGATCCAAGAGCTACAATTGACATGTGCCCGAAGGGCTTTTATTGTGATCGAAAGACCTCTTACTGTTGCGAAGATTACACTGAAGATGAGTACGATTCTGAAGGTATGAACTTGCGGTTCTTATCTAGATAAGTTATTTATCACAGGTAATTTTTGTTCCCTTTTAGTTGACTTAGAACTTGGAGAGCCGTGCACATATTCAAAAAGACGCAATCCTTGCAGGCCTAAAC
Organism: Trichinella pseudospiralis; assembly: GCA_001447645.1. Classification (NCBI taxonomy): domain Eukaryota; kingdom Metazoa; phylum Nematoda; class Enoplea; order Trichinellida; family Trichinellidae; genus Trichinella; species Trichinella pseudospiralis. The sequence continues at coordinate 511,867 of JYDV01000012.1, forward strand.
ATTCAGAATGTATTAGATCTGTATGCCGCTGCGTTCGTGGATATATTGAACGTGATAAGCAGTGCGTTCCAGTGCGAAGTTCTGGTTCTAGTAACTTGACATTAAACTATATTTTTATTTTATATTAAAAAAAATTAACTTTTAAGGTACACTTGGAAAATCATGCTCTACAGTGGCTGATTGCAACGTTCCATATGCTCAGTGTGCAAAAGGTGAATGCACGTGCAGATCTGGTTACTTGCTAGATGTTGACACTTGCAAACCCCAAGGTATTTTTTAAAAGTTTGGAAGCATATTTAGTTAAATAATTCAACAAACAAAAACTTAATAATTGATAAAATGATTAAACATTATTCAGAAAATCTTATATTGCGATTTCAGTTAAAAGGAAGTCAGCAATTTATTCAAGGTTTGAAATTGCTTCAACTGTGATTTCAGCATGAATTAATGAAATGTCGACGGAATTTTAAAAAGTGTATTTAAGCTAGATTTAATGATAAGTAAATTTATAAATTTCAGTTTATAATTGTCCCACTGGAGCGCCTATTGTTATAAACAACAAAGTGGTGCAATGTACAGTGCAATTCTTTCCTGATCGTGAAGACCCTGAAGACAGTTGTCCAGAAAACACATTTTGCGTTAGCTATGGTAGTCCACCTGTAAGAAATCGCCATAAACGCTCTTCTGCACTAGCAGAAGGGTTCTGCTGTCCAAAGATAAATTCCATCTGTCCTGTTGGAGCTCCTCATCACTGTCCAAACGATGACTGCCAGCGACACTGTCCAAAAAATACGCATTTTTGTCACAAGAGTGGTGGTTACGAATGGAAAGAAGTTTGTTGCGATAAGCCATGCTTAAATGGTGATGTTTTTGAAAATGGACAATGCGTGCCTGAACGATCAAGCAGAAGATCCACCGGTGGTCTGCGTTGCAGCACAGCAGCTGAGTGTAGAGCTTCAAAAATGGTCTGCAGAAATAATGACAATGGTATTTGTCTTTTTGTATATGATTTAAATATAAGTACCAGTTTAGCTGAATTTTAGCATCTATCTGCGTATGTGATCAAGAAAGCATATTTTTGAATGGAAATTGCGTTGGTAATAAATTTAACATCATATCAGTTATAAACTAAATGCCATTATTTTTAGAATTAAAGTGCCCAGTTGGGAAGCCACAAAAAACTGAAAATGGAAAATTTGTTTACTGCAACGAAAGCTGCAGCAACAAGGAATATTACTGTGACCAACAGTTGCACATCTGCTGCAGTAGAAGTAAATAGAGCATTTTAATTAAAAGCAGTTTGTACCTAGCAGTTATGTAGAAAATTTGAAAGAAAAATATATATATTTTTTCACTTAACGTATGATAATATTAAGTTAAAATTCTTAACTTAACATAACTGTGCGCATTTTACTTTCAATAATAATTTTTGCTTTCATTTTATTTTTCGTGCTTACTGAAAATTTTTACTAACGCTATGCGTTTGCAACTGTTTGTCTGGATATTGACTTGGGAAAAGTTTGCAAGATTACGGATATGGTCTTGATTGTTAAAATAGTCGTCAGGGAGTCATAAGATGAACATTGCAATCGATATACAGACTCCACCCAAATAGCATTTATACGCTTTAAAAAGCGTGCATTTTCTTCTGAGAAAAATAATTCTATCCAAAACCTGGAATATGTTTTCGGGCAGAAATATGCTCTTTTTCTAGATTTATTAGTTTCTGCAAACTTACATGAGATGATTCAACAATTGATTACTGATTTTATTTGAATAATCAAGGCAATCTCACAAACACGCAACAAATCGACTGGCAGCAATGGAAATAGTGTGATTGCAACAGTATAAGATGAAATTGGTCAGAGTATCTTACAATGTGATAATCTTTTACAAAATTGAATATTCTTTTGAAAGTTTTGAATTTGAATACTTGGATAACATTTATACGAGCATCTTTGAAAGGATTCAGGATAAATTCATAAAAAAAAATCATAAATAAATTTAAAACCAATTGAACGGATATTTGAATGTGAGATTTTTATGCAATTACACGATTCAATTGCAATTTTTGCATGAATTTGTGGTTGCAAAATGTCACGGATAATTTAAAATTTTCTCTGCTTAAAATTCCCATAAAATTACGCTTTAACTTTAAAATGTACTATCGAACTGAAGTAAAGCAAAATATTTAAAGTTTAAAATAAATAGAAAATGATTATTCAAAAAACGCTGACTGTTTAAAGTTAATGTCATTTAGCGTAGCAGTGCAAAATAATTATTTATTATTGTGGATTTACACTTGCAACAGAATAAGCATGTCAAGTGAGATTAGTAGTCAACCGCAGATAGTGAATTTAGAAATCGGCAGTACTTTTGAACAACGTTGGAAAATAATATCCAAATTAGGACAAGGTGAATTTGGTGCAGTTTATTGCGTTCAGGATCTAAAAAGACCAGGCAAGAATTATGCACTGAAGGTAAGCTTTGCATTTTCAGGGTCTTGTTTCATCAATTAATTTCAATTTGCTAATTTGAATAATTATTTTGATTTGTTTACTTATTATTTCTTTTTTGCTTTTTGGCTGTTAAGAAAACTGTTATCCAAGTTTAGGCAGAGCTGAGAAATCAGAGAAATGCAGTATTAAAAATGGATACTTTGGTATTGTTGAAACTGCGTGGTAAGCGCCACGTGTGTCGGTTCATTCGCTGTGGTAGAAATGAAACAATAAATTATTTGGTGATGGCGCTTGTTGGCGCAAACATGGATGCATTAAGGAAATCCATGCCTGAAAAGCGGTTCTCTCTTGGCACAGTATGCAAAATTGCAATTCAGTGCACTGAAGCGTTAAGAGATTTACATGAGGCTGGCTTTATACACAGAGACATAAAGCCGACCAACATCGCTGTGGGAATCGATTCGGAAAGAAATATAATTAAAATATTGGATTTTGGCTTAGCTCGAAAATTCTGTGATGGTGATGGAGTCATTCGTCCACCTCGTGAGAGACCAGGTTTTAGGGGAACTGTGCTGTATGCTTCTATTAACGCACATAAAGACCTTGAGTTGGGCCGCCAGGATGATTTCTTTTCAACCTATTATACAATTATGGAATTTCTAAGTGGTTCACTGTCTTGGGAAAACTGCTCTACACTTGAAGAAGTGCTGCGTGCGAAAGAACAAATGGTAAGATGGCATTGAAATTTATTGTTTTTCCAGTGTAACTGAATATTGTCGTTTAAATACCTAATTAAAGTAACAAAACAGTATTGAATACTGAAATGCTGAATAAATTAGAATATTGTACAATTTGATATAACAACATGGAAAATTTTTAGCCAAACGTTTGGAATGAACAACTACCAAAACCGCTTAATGGTATTTATAAACATTTGGAAACATTAAATTATCACACTGAACCGAACTACAAATGGATCATTAGTCAATTTGAGCAATGTGCGATTGAAAGCGACATAGATTTGAATGATCCTTTTGATTGGAATAAGACCACAGAACAAGACAGTATGAATTCCAAGGATGATTCTAAACTTACATAGCAATGCTTATTTAAAAATTATAAATCATGTATTAGAAGTGGACAAATACCTGATAAGTAAACTAATTACTGAATTACATACGTTCAAATTACAATTAACTATTTTGTAAAAATATTACAAAAAAATTTCATATTTGACAAAATATTGCAAATAAATAATAATTTTTAATTAAACTTGCATATCATTTTTTACTACTGTTAAACAAAACATTCCTGCAAATTGTTCATGTAAACCAAAGCATTAATAGACACGTGATTTATTTAAATTTATCATATTGTTAATTGACAAAATTATTTCTAAACAATGACTACTCAGCTCTGTTCGTTATTGTGAAACATTGCAAATGTGACTTCAAGAATTACAGCATCACATTGCCAATGAATGCATTTCTCTCCTGGGGAACGTTTCACAACTAACTGACTGAGCGTACTGTTAATAAATCTGCTGAAAGATTGCAAGTAAAGAAACCTACACTAACTCGTAAATGTGCTAAAATGTGAATAAAAGTTTGCATTCAAAAGTTGAGGCGAGTTTAGTTGTAAAGTATCGGTAGCGCAGCGAATTATTTGACTAATAACTTAATTTCCAGAATAGAACGGTAGTGTACTGTATGTTGTGTTTGAGAGTTTAGTGGTTTGGTGTTTTCCTGCGTTGTTTTGTCAGTTCTGTTTGTCGGTTTTGCTTTCAAATTTTTTCCATTTGTAATATTTCTTTCTAATAATTTTTTCTTCATGTTGACGTTAATTTGAAACCAGTGTGACTCCTGATGCACTGCATACGTTTGCGTAATACACTTTAAAAGCCGTATGAATATGTGATGGGGCAGATGTGAAAAATTATGCGAGCATCAACAGCAAATTATAGATAGGTCAAAGCGTTGGTCGGTCGGTTGAGGTGAGTGATCATTGTACGTGAGTTCAGTTTTAATTAGCTATGTGATTCTTAAGCTTATGCTCTCATGTGAATATATATTCATTATTACATTTTCAATGTATTTTCAAGTTTGATACTTTTTTCATCGTTATGTTATTTTTATATTTTATTTATTGTTGATTATTATTTTTTGGGATCAATTTCATTTTTATTAATTCTACGCTATTCTTCTTCTTCTTTAGTTTTCTACGCTTTTGCTAGCTTCGCTTTTTTGTAAATTTGTTCACTAAAATCTTTCATTCTCTGAAATCAGCGACATTACAAATAAATAAAATAAGTTTAGTTACAATGCTCTCAGACGTGACAAAATTCCACTGGTCAACTGGAATGAGTAGTTTTTACTTTTGTTACTTTGATTTTGAATTTTTAAATAATTTTTTGTCGACTGAAAACGGTACTTCAGTAAGTACTTTTTCAAGCAAAAGCAAGTGATAAAATTTTTCAACTTTCAATTGCATTAATTTCATGACGACGACAGCCACGTTGGGTTGGAATTCAAGAGTGGAAAAATAGTATTACGTTTGTTGCCATTCATACTTCGCCAGCCAACTAATTAAGCAGTATTTTGGAAAAAAGAAAAAAAAAACAAGTTTTGAAAAATACAATCTGTTCACAGCAAACAAGTATAAGTCAGTTTCTGTGTTTTCCTTGACTTTCAATTGGAAGAAGGGTTTGCGTTTCGCTGGTTGAATACATTCATTAGACGGTAATTGGACAGCCAAGCTAAATCAAGTATATTTGTATAAGTGTACAATATGCAATGATTGTTTCACCAAAATTAGTAGTTCTGCAATGAACACGCGTGTTTCTGTGAGATGTGTTGGTTAGCTGGCTTTTTAGCTAGCGCTGTTTGCATTTTTATTTACCCAACTTTCCGAAAAATTGTCCGAGTTATAGCCGAGTGGTTTTCCACAAATTGTATGCCAAATATACATTGAAGTGCTATTTACTTGATTTTGAGTTGCAGTTGCAGTGATCGTCGTCCAACGGTGTGCGTATACTGTTGAACAGTCTGCTGTTTTCAGTGGAAAGACGCACTTGGACGCGGTTAAGTGAGTCAGAGACAGTCGGGTGGCAACAAAATAGTTGTTAAAAGCTGACGCCACATGTTGAAGCTTCGAAGCACCGTCGACGCCCAGCGATGCAGGTCACTCTGGCTACCACAGTGACCCCAGTACCTGGTACACCAGCGGAAGAAGATGTTTCACGTGCTTATCGATCATCGGATGGATCGATGGTTGCAAGCGCTATCAACCTGTAGTCGAAGATAATTATGAATAGGCTGAAGAAGATGGAGATTGTGCCGAAGAATGACGACGGCTAGGGCTCTTGTGGAGGCTTATGCACTGAAAAGTACGTTGAAGTGGCGGAGAAAGCGTTAAAGGTAGATCAGGGGAAAAGGGATAGAAAGGAAATCGCGCAACATTCGACAACAGAGCAACATGATGATGGCAATCGCGGTCATGAAAACAACACCACGCCTGAACAATATGGCCACGCCATCGTTAGCCACGAGACCTTGTACAACATATCTCTCCATGCACAGCTCGAGAACCAAATTGCCGTATACGCCGGGCGAAGTAACACCATCCACGTCCGGCGGTTTGGCTAAGCAATGGCTACTGGTGCCACCGTTGCTTAGGAAGATGGTACTATGGCCCGGTCTCGAAATTCTCTACAGAACCGAGCAAGTAGGTGACAGTGAAGGCAACTTTCCAAATTGCCCGGGCGGTATTTCAACCCACTGGGATGCGCGAAAGCGTATACGGCCGTCATTATTTTGCACGAATCATTATTTTGGCACATTAGCCGTGTAAACGATTGCCACACAGTAAAATGGCTATATCGGTGCCGCAAATGCAGTACGGAATTCTTGTGGACACATGTCCGATTTCTTCTCCACGTCAATTTTACGTTCTTGCGCTAGCCGCTGGGCCATATCCTGGGAGTTGGGAGAGCGCGATGATTTGCATGGAGTTCGGTGCGATCTTGGCGATTACGTTGGCATGCTGGAAAGAGCCGTCGGTGTGCATCATTGTGGACACGCCAACCAGGATATTATGCAAAAGTCGAGTGCGATCGCTGAAATCCAGGCCTGCAGCAAACATGTCGAAGAAAGAGATGTATCGGGGGCATATGGTATGTTTATGTTTGACAAACGGGCTTGGCCGTATAGAGGAAAAGAGTTCTGCTACCTGATTATTGTCAGACGCTCGCGAAGAAACGGTGTGACGTGAAGCCTAATGACCAAGGTTTTATGATGAAGTGAAAAGCCTGGGTAAAGGTGTAACAAGGGAAAGACACGCCAAATCAGAGGGGCAGCAGTAACATTACTTCATCTGATACCGTATTCATTCATATGAAAAAGCTTTTCAAAAGGAGTACAGGTTTCTGCCCTGATGATTTTACTCAGGATTACTGACAGTGTCGTTTTGTTTGGACGTCGATTCAGGCAATGCATGAAGAGCTGTGAAAAATCCAGGATATGCCCATGGATATTGGAGGCAGCTGCCGCAAATTTGGAATGCGTTGCGTTCCGCAACCACCAATTTCATTCTTCAACATTTTACAAAGTCCTGAGCAAAAGATCTTGTATATATAATGGACGAAGTTGGTTACGAAGAAGAAAATTGACGTGTAATCGATTTCCGTATTGCTGAACTTGTCTTCTAGAAGGTGTTAGCAGTACTCATTTATTGTTGCAGTGATGCAGCTTTTGGCTTGAAAAATTTGAAAATTACTATTTCCAAATTAATAAAATATTGAAACGTGTGTATTTATAAAACACTCTTCCAATATTGCACGATTTATTTGGGAAATCATATGAGACGTTTTCAGCAGAAAACCGCAGCAAAATACTGGTTAGGGAGAGCAGTGTGTGGAGATTGTTTGGTGGAACGATCAAAAGATCGCAATAAATAGCCTCTGGAATTGTCGCAAACGAACATTAATGCATAGGAAAGTTGCCGATCCGTAACACTCATTCAACCTATGCAGGATCAGTGACTAACCTAGCCTAACCAAGCTAATTACTTTACTTTAATCACTTTATTTGTTTTGAGAAAACCTGCGAAAATTTTTTTTTCAAAATTTAAACTTTTCTTGATTGATATACATTTATGTTGATAAATTAGAGTGTTTTGTAAACTTTTACCCCAAGTAGTCCAGCAGTTGTGAATTAAATTGATAATCAATTTCGTATTGCCCGTGGTAATACATAGAAAGCCGCACACTTTTTTCAAGATATCTCCAGATGTAGGCAACGACGAGACCTCGGGATGCGTTGTTCGATCTCATCTTATCCTTTCACATCGATCAATACGCATTATGTCCACTTTTGAAGAAAAAAATTTTATTCGAAAATTTCGAAATTTTCTGAACTATAGACTGGCTTGTTTTGCGAAAAACGGCAAAAAATTTTTTTTTAATTTAAACTTTTTTTGATTGATATACCTTTATGTTGATAAATTATTGTGTTTCGGAAACTATGACCCCAAGTAGTCCAGCAGTTGTGGAATAAATGGCTTCTAAATTTGGCCTATTGTTTAGCTTAATAGAATAAGAAGTTACCCGTCAGTAATTCTCTTTCAACCGAATTTTAAGTCTTTTCTTCGTTACATATCAGACATTACATGGAATGGGGTCGCCGTTAAAATCTTTTTCCTCATTAACCTTCTCATTCATACCAACTGTATAACTAGATTAATTTAATTTAGCTATTTGAGAATGATGTAATCCCGCTTTGCATGAGGAGTAGAAAATGTATTAGCCGGGGGTCACGGGTACAATTGAAAATGCTGGGATATTGAATAAATTGCCTATTCATGTCAAATTAAACCGCCCACGCTGGGTATTTTTCATATTCTTTGGAGTTAGCCACCGGTAAGTACAGTATACCTTATCCGTTCTTCTCACAGAGTCAGGCGCTTTGTGAAATGATTCGATCATAATAACACAAAATAGTGTTCCGTTTAAAGGGATATAGATTTTCAATAGACCGCAATCGATGAATTATTGAGAAATTGGATAAAATTCCTGGTTTAGGGGTTTGACATTTGCTGAGCAGAAACACCGGCATATTGTATGCGAGTTCCGCTTCAATCTGATAATATTGGAGAATCCTTATCTCGATATATCTCAATTAATCAAAACATTGATTGAACAAAAATTTCAATGTTTGAAGCTTCTGTATGGCGTAAATGAAATTCAGGCACAATTGTTATTTAAATCAGTTTTTCTTTTTGGCGAAAAATACATGTGATTCTGCACAAAATATTTTTAGAATACTCCAATAGGCACAATTGTCTAAATTTGAATTTATATTTCTCGTTACTTTTGCATCCCTAAAATTCTATTTTAGTTTTCACGTTTTTTTTCACATCTAAACAAATAAGCTGCCATAAACGGTGCAAATATGTTCTTTACAGCTGAAGAATAATTCCTCATCGATAGAAGTCAATTCCATTAATTTTTGAAAAAAAGACGTTTTCTCGAAAATTTCGAAATTTTCTGAATTATAGACTAGCTTGTTTCGCGAAAAGTGGTGAAAAATGTTTTTCAAAATTTGGATATTTTTTGATTGCTACATCTTTATATTGATAATTTATTGTGTTTTTGAAAGTTTCATCGAAAACAATCCAGTAGTTGTGGAATAAATGCAATTCAAATTTCGCATTGCCTATATTATTACATAGCGAAGTTATCAGTTTTTTCCTAATATCTCGAGAAGTACCCAACAAGGAGGAGTGTGGATACGTTCATTGTGCTTGTCAAATGGTTCCGAATCGATCAATACCCATTTTGTCCATTTTTGTGAAAATCACTTTTTCTCGAAAATTTCAAAATTTTCTAATCTATAGACTAGCTCGTTTTGCAAAAAATGACGGAAAAAATTTTTTCAAAATTTAAACTTTTTTTGATTGCTATACTTTTCTATTCATAATTTATTGTATTTAGCGTAATTGCAGCGCAAACTGCCCTGTAGTTGGGGAATAAATGGCCGCTAAATTTGGCATTGCCTATGTTAGTACATTGTTTAGGTGCCCGTCAGTAATATTCTCTATACCGAACTTTGATTCTTTTCTTTGTTACAATGCACTCATTACATGGAATGAAGTCTCCATTACAATCTTTATTACTTATTAACCTTTTCATTCATACCAAACGTATTGCTAGTTTAATTTAATTTCGCTATTGAACAATGATGAAATGCCACTTTGCATAAGGAGTGGGAAACGCATTAGCCGGGGGTCAAAGTTAATCACAAATGCAAGCAAATTAAACCTATTGCTCATTCATGCCAAATTAATCTGCTTGTGTTGGGTGTTTTTTATTTGATTCTTTAAAGTTATACACCAGTAAGTACAGTATACCTTATTTTGTTGTTCTTAAAATGTTGGTCGCTTTGTGAAATAACTTTATCCAACATACCCACAGTAGTGTTTTTTTCAATAGTATGCAATTTTCTAATATTCCGCAATCGATGATTTTTCGTAAAATATGATAACATTCCCGCTTTGGGCATTCGACATTTGCATAACGAAAATACTGGAATATTGCATGCAAGTTCCCTTTCAGACTGAAAATTTAGGATAATTCTTATCCTTATATATATCATAATTAAACAAAACATTCAGTGAACGAGAATTTCAATGTTTAAAGTTTCTGTAGAGCGTAAATGATATTCAGGAACAATTGTTATTTAAATAAGACTTTCATTTTTCCGAAAAATATTAGTGATTCTGTTGAAAAAATTATTAAAATAAATCATTATGCACACTGCTGAAAGCTTTATTTCTGATTTCTTTTTATTTTGGTACCCTTAAAATCCTATGCTAGTTTTCACATTTTTTCTAATATCTGAAGAAATAGGCTGTCAGGAATTGTGAAAATGAGCTTGTTGCAGTTCAGAGATAATTCCTAATCGATAGAAATCAATTTCCTTAATTTTTGGAAAAAAAAATTTTTCTCGAAAATTTCAAAATTTCGTTAACTATATACATGGTTGTTTTGTGAAAAATGGCGAAAATTTTATTTTCAAAATTTGGACTTTTTTTTATTACCATATCTTTATATTGCTAAATTATTGTGTTTTGCAGAGTTTTAGCGAAAACAATCCAGTAGTTGTGGAATAAATTACCTCCAAATTTTGCTTTGCCTATGTTTATACATTATGAAGTTGTCAATTTTTTGAAAATATCTCGAGATGTATTCCACCAGGGAGGGCGGGAATATGCTCATTGTACTTGGAAAATTGTTTTGAATCGATTAACACCCATCATGTCCACTTTGGTGAAAATCACTTTTTCTCGAAAATTTCGAAATTTTCTGAGACTTGCTGGTTTTGCGAAAAGTGGTGAAAAATTGGTTTTCAAAATTGGGACTTTTTTTTATTGCTATATCTTTATATTGATAAATTACTGTGTTTTGGAAAGTTTCAGCCAAAACAATCCACTAGCTGTGGAGTTATTTCCTTCTGAAGTTCGCTTTGACTATGTTAATACATGGTGAAGTTGTCAATTTTTTGAAAATATCTCGAGAAATACGCAACGAGGAGAGCTAAGAATACGTTAATGGAACTACGCTCATGGGTTCCAATCGATTGATACCCATTATGTCCGGTTTTGAAGAAAAACGTATTTCTTGAAAATTTCGAATTCTTCTGATCTATAGACTTGCGAGTTTTGCAAGAAATGGCCAAGATCTTGTTTTTAAAATTTGAGGATTTTTTGATTGCTATATGATTATATTAATAAATTGTTGTGTTTTTGTAATTTTCAGCGAAAATAAAGCTGTTGTTGTGGAATAAAAGCCGCCCAAATTTCGCTTTGTCTATGTTAATACATTGTAAGGTTGTCAGTTATTTGAAAATATCTCGAGGTGTATTCAACCAGGGAGGGCGGGAATATGCTCATTGTACTTGGCAAATTGTTCCGAATCGATTAATACCCATCATGTCCACTTTGGTGAAAATCACTTTTTCTCGAAAATTTCGAATTTTTCTCGAACTTGCTTGATTTGAGAAAAATGGCCAAAATCTTGTTTTCAAAATTTAATTTTTTTTTGATTGCTATATGTTTATATTAATAAATTGTTGTGTTTTTGAAATTTTCAGCGAAAATAAAGCTGTAGTTGTGGAATAAAAGCCGCCCAAATTTCGCTTTCTCTATGTTAATACATTGTAAGGTTGTCAGTTATTTGAAAATATCTCGAGATGTATTCAACCAGGGAGGGCGGGAATATGCTCATTGTACTTGGCAAATTGTTCCAAATCGATTAATACCCATCATGTCCACTTTGGTGAAAATCACTTTTTCTCGAAAATTTCGAATTTTTCGGGAACTTGCTAGATTTGCGAAAAATGGCCAAACTCTTGTTTTCAAAATTTAACTTTTTTTTGATTGCTATATGTTTATATTATTACATTATTGTGTTTTTGTTATTTTCAGCGAAAATAAAGCTGTAGTTGTGGAATAAAAGCCGCCCAAATTTCGCTTTGCCTATGTTAATACATTGGGAAGTTGGCCGTCAATGATTCTCTTTCAACCGAACTTTCACTCTTCTGTTTGTCAAATAGCAGACATATCTTGGAACGAAATCCCCATTACCATCTTTATAACTCATTATCCTTCTCACTGATACCCAAAGTTTGGCTAGTTTAATTTAATTTCGTAATTTAACAATGATGAAATGGCGCTTTGCATAATGAGTGGGAGTCGAATTAGCCGGGGGTCAAAGTTAATCGCATATGCTAGCAAACTAAATGTATTGCTCATTGATGTCAAATTAATCTCCTCGTGTTGTGCATTTTTTTGATTCTTTAACCTTATCCACTGGTAAGTACAGTATACCTTATTCTGTTATTCTCAAAACGTTATTCGTTTTGTACAATAATTTTATCATACGTACAACAAGTAGCGTTTGTTTTAAAATTATCCAAATTTCCAATATNATCCTATACAAGTTTTCACTTTTTTTCTTATATCTGAAGAAATAGGCTGTCAGGAACGGTTTGGATAAGTTTGTTGCAGTCCAGTGATAATTCCTGATCGACATAAATCAAATTCCTTAATTTTTAGAGAAAAAAAATTTTCTCGAAAATTTCAAAATTTTCTGAACTATAGACTTGCTTGTTTTGCGAAAAATGGCGAAAATCTGGTTTTCTATATTTGAATATTTTTTGATTGCTATATGTTTGTATTTATATATTATTGTGTTTTGGAGAGTTTTAGCGCAAGAAATGCAGTAGTTGTGAAATAAATGCTTTTCAAAATTCCTATTGCCTATGTCAGTACATAACGAAGTTATCGGTTATTTCATTATATCTCAAGAAGTTCTCAACGAGGAGGGGTGGAGATCGGTTCATTGTCTTTGTCAAATTGTTCCGAATCGATTAATATCCATTATGTCCATTTTTGTGAAAATCACTTTTTCTCGAAAATTTCAAAATTTTCTGATCTATAGACTAGCCTGTTTTGCGAAAAATGGCGAAAATCTTGTTTTCAAAATTTGAATTTTTTTTGATTGCTATATGTTTCTATTAATAAATTATTGTGTTTTGGAGAGTTTTAGCGCAAGAAATTTAGTAGTTGTGGAATAAATGCCCTCCAAAGTTTCTTTTGCCTATGTTAATACATAGTATAGTTGTCGGTTATTTAAAAATATCTCAAGGACTATGCCACCACGAAGGCCCCCAATACTTTCATTGTATTTGGCAAATTCTTCCGAATCGATTAATATCCATTATGTCCATTTTTGTGAAAATCACTTTTTATCGAAAATTTCAAAATTTTCTGATTTCTGACTTGCTAGTTTTGCAAAAAATGGCGAAATACTTGTTTTCAAATTTTGAATTTCTTTTGATTGCTATATGTATATATTAATAAATTATTGTGCTTTTGTAATTTTCAGCGAAAATAATGCAGTAGTTGTGGAATAACAGCCACCCCCAGTTCGCGTTGCCTGTGTTAATACATAGTAAAGTTGTCAGTTTTTTGAAAATATCTCGAGAAATACGCAACGAGGAGAGCTAAGAATACGTTAATCGAACTACGCTCATGGTTTCCAAACCATCTTTATAACTCATTATCCTTCTCAGTGATACCCAAAGTTTGGCTAGTTTAATTTAATTTCGTAATTTAACAATGATGAAATGGCGCTTTGCATAAATATTAGGAAAACTATTACCCGGGGGTGATAGGTTATCACATATGCAGGACAGTGAAATGTAGTGATCATTCATATCAAATTATCTGCTCATGTTACGTATTTTTTTGATTCTTTAATGTTACAAATCAGTAAGTACAGTATACCTTCTTCTGTTGTTCTCAAAATGTTGGTTGCTTTGTGAAATAACTTTATCTTACGTACCCGCACTAGTGTTTTTTTCAATAGTATGCAATTTTCTATAATTCCGCAATAGGTGATTTTTTGAGAAATTTGATAAATTTCCGTTTTTGGGCAATTGACATTTGCATAACAAAAAGTCCGGCGTATTGCATGCAAGTTCCCTTTCAGACTGAAAATTTAGGATAATTCTTCTCCGTATATCTCATAATTAATCAAAACATTCAGTGAACGAAAATTTCAATGTTTAAAGTTTCTGTAGAGCGTAAATGATATTCAGGAACAATTGTTATTTAAATAAGACTTTCATTTTTCCGAAAAATATTAATGATTCTGTTGAAAAACTTGTTAAAATAAATTATTATGCACACTGTTGAAAGCTTTTTTTTTATTTCTTATCATTTTGGTACCCTTAAAATCCTATGCTAGTTTACACTTTTTTTCTAATATCTGAAGAAATAGGCTGTCAGGAACTGTGGGAATAAGCTTTTTGCAGTTCAGAGATAATTCCTGATCGATAGAAATCAATTTCCTTAATTTTGGGGAAAAAAAATTTTTCTCGAACATTTCAAAATTTTCTGATGTATAGACTTGCTTGTTTTGCGAAAAATGGTGAAAAATTAGTTTTCAAAATTTGGACTTTTTTTAATTGCTATATCTTTACATTGATAAATTATTCTCTTTTGGGAAGTTTTAGCCAAAACAATCCACTAGTTGTGGAGTTATTTCCCTCTGAAGTTCGCTTTGACTATGTTAATACATGATGAAGTTGTCAGTTTTTTGAAAATGTCTCGAGAAATACGCAACGAGGAGAGCTAAGAATACGTTAATCGAACTACGCTCATGGTTTCCAATCGATTGATACCCATTATGTCCGGTTTTGAAGAAAAACGTATTTCTTGAAAATTTCGAATTTTTCTGAACAATAGACTTGCAAGATTTGCGGAAAATGGCGAAAAACTTGTTTTCAAATTTTGAAGAGTTTTTGATTGCTATATGTTTATATTAATAAATTATTGTGTTTTTGTAATTTTCAGCGAAAATAATGCAGTAGTTGTGGAATAACAGCCACCCACAGTTCGCGTTGCCTGTGTTAATACATAGTAAAGTTGTCAGTTTTTTAAAAATATCTGGAGGAGTATGCAATTAGGATGGCTATGAATAATTTCATTGTATTTGGCAAATT